>VDFB02047144.1:25065392-25149213 GCA_007258455.2 Sequoia sempervirens | reverse complement strand
ATATATTAATATTAATATATAATATATAATATTATATGTTAATATATATTAACATATAATATTATATATTAAAATATAATATATAATGTATATTAATATATAATATATATTATACATTGATATATATTATATATTATTTAACATGTGATGTGTAATAACAGAGGTAACAAATATCTTTTTTTTGTATTGGTGTCTTATGCACTTGCACAAGCAACAATATATATATTAAAATATAATATATTATATATATTATATATTATATATTTATATATGATATATATTATATAACATATGAGAATAACACTGGATGTGATAGATATCCGTCTATAATCGATATCTGTTATAGACGGATATCAGTTTGTTAGTTGCGAATTGTTAAGACCTAGGGACATGTAGATCACATAACGGATATACGTTTTGTAAGTTATATAAAAAAAAAAACATGACCGTTTTGAGTATTTCAATAGTCCCTACATTCATTTTCTCGCAAAAATCTCGTGACTTTTGTCTACATCTGATGAAATTCAGCGTTTCAAAGATTCTCTTACACTTTTTGTAGAATTCCAATAATTTGTGTGTGTCTTTTTGTTTGTGCAATGGGAAGCAGCAGTCAACGTAAGAGAAAAGGTAAAAGGAAACTTATAGCAAAAAAAGTTGAAACATATCTAGAGCAAAAGATAAAGAAATTCATAAGAAAAGAAGAGAAGGTATGCAAAATATTTAAATTGAAGCTTCTTCCAAACCATTGAATGTTAAGTCAAGTGAAGACAAAATAGGAATTGAAAATATTGATCATATTCAAATTGAAAATGAGAATATTGAAATTTAAAATGTGCAAATTTATAATGAAAATGTGAACAAATTTGAGAATCAAAATGTTCTTGAAAATGATATTCAAAATGAAGTTGTTTTTGAAAATGTTGAAAGTGAAAATGTGGTTGAAAATGAAATTGTTTTTGACAATGAAAATGTTGTTCAAAATGAAATTGTAATTGATACTATTGAAAATGAAAATGTTGAAAATGAACCTTATGCAACACCTAATTACAAAAGAACCCCTAAATGGTTGGCTGAAATAGATGAGAACATAATTGATAATCTTGAAGGGAAAATGTCACAACAAACGGTTCGTTTGTGGGCTACAAAATTGTTCAATGAATTCTTTTCCATTAAGAAATTAACCAAAAAATTCCAAATTTTTGTGCAATTGGGTGATCCCATAATAGTGGTTTACAATTGTTGGCCAAACTGGACATTGAAATTATTATTTTTAACTAAATCTTCACATTCGGGCACCTATAGTAGCTAAACCGTGAGGAATTTGAAGATGATGTACACTAGAGTCTTGTGAAATTTTCTCTGTAGATTCTAAAAATATTTTTTTCAATTTTTTTAGAATCATATTGCATTCCTTTTTCCATCTCCCACGAAAAATAGTTTTTTCCAAAAAATAGCATTTTCAAAAAGTGACGCACACCATATAACGCATAACTTTTTTTCCATGAACGATAAAATTATAATTCTTTCAAATTTAGATTTGTAACTCTGATTTCTAGTGCTTCCACTTAGTTAGATAGTTTTTTATTGAATATTTTTTCTTTAATCAAGTTTCAAAGTCAAACAAATTACAATTCAGACATAGCGCGACCGTACAACGCATAATTTTTTCTGTATATATCAAAATTCAAATTTATTTTTTTTGTTGGATCAAGGACTTCAATATCTAGTGCACTCACATTTTTCAAAAAAAATAATTGATAATATGCTATTTTTCCACATGCAGAACATAGACCTTCATTTTCAGTGAAGAACGAATGTTTAATAAAACTAAAAAAACAAATACATAATAAAATCAAAAGATATTAATATTATATTCATTGGATAGCTCATTCCAAGACCAACCTAATTCCAAATGGGTTTCTGAAGACTCCTCCATTTTCATCCTCAACCCGAGCTCTGAAGCGTAAAAAAATTGATTTTTTCTGTGTCTTGGCAGGGGGGTGAGGGGCAAGGGGGTTCGAACGAACCCCTAGGAGTTTGGCCGAACCCAAAGGGGTTCGCTCGAACCATGGTTTAGCCGAACCCTAGTTCGAGCGAACCACTTCAAGGGGGTTCGGCCAAACCCCTTTGCTATGCATTTGGGTTTTTTTTTTGCGGCAAAAATTCAAAGGGGTTCGCTTGAACCCTAGTTCGGGTGAACCCATTAACCCCTAATGGGTTCGCTCGAACCAGTAGGTTCGTACGAACCCCCAAAATAACTTTTTTTTCTTTGGGGTAATTTTTTGTGAGTTTTCCTTCCTCACTTGAATTGTAAACCACTATTGTGGCTTCACTCAATTACTTAAGATTTACTAAATGAGACCATTATTAAAAAAATTGAAGATTCATCTCACAAAAAATAGGAAAAAAATAGTCTATTTGTAAATAATATTTTTAACACTCTAACCTCTATTGGAAAGACTAGCAAGGAAAAAGATAAAAGGGTTGCTCGAAGGTTGATCACAACCTCACTAGTAAGCCATCATTTGAAAAATGCATGTTTAATGAGACAAACTTGTATTGATTTTAACTTAAATTGTAAAACATTGAATAGAGCACTATCAAGAAGAGGAAGACTCGATAGTGCTCTTCAAAATGATACACGACATTTTAGTGGGAGGCTTCCATGTGTTGATAAAAAGGTAACCAAAAATGTAAAGATGCAAATTGAACAATATTGGAATTCTCACTATAGAGTATCACCGAATGTAAAGGATGTTTTCAAGTTATGAATTGGCAATAGAGATTGTACACTGCATCCTAAACATTTTTTGGAATGTAGCCAAATAATTCTGTACAAACAATTTTGTCAAGAACATCCACATTTGCAAATCTAGAAAAGGGCTTTTGAGTCTTGAAAACCATTTTATTGTGTTCCTATTAAGGTTTGTAATACATGTTGTAAATACCATGTTGAGTTTTCAATGTATCATGAATTGTTATTCCATATATGTTCTACTATGCATATTGATGAAATTTTGTAGGAGTGTCATGTAGTGCAACATCCCAAGTCATCCAGGGAGTTGTTAGATTCATGTTTATGTATTAGAGGTGATGGTTGCTTATTTCATAAAAATGATTGTTTAAATGGAACGTGTTTGGAATGTGGTTTTTTATCAAAGTTTGTAAAATGCTTTCATGAGGGCAGTGATCATGATTTTGGTAACAAAATTGTTGAGAAAAATAAATATGAGATAGTGAAATACACATTGAAGAGTGGAGGTGAGGGTTCTAGATGCAAGTTGGTTGCAAGAGAGGTAAGTATTGCTGATTTTATTTCAGATTTTAAGAAAAATATTTTCTATAAGTATGCAAGGCATAGCCACAGGTCACAGTGGTTGGATCAGAAATTTAGGATGTGTAAGGACTCTTTCCCCATTGGAACTATTGTATCTATAGTTGATTTTTCTGAAAATTACACATTTCAATCACAAAATGAAGTTCAATCACAATATTATAATTCTATTCAAATTGATCTTTTTGTCCACATAACATATAGGCATGCCCCTGATAGTACAAAAGAGGACAGGAAGATTATCAGGGAGTACCATGTTTACATGAGTGATGATAGATCTCATTCATCTGAGTTTGTACAACATTGTTTTGAAAAAAAAAATTGAGTTCTTGCAAGAAAAAGGAATTGCAATGGGTCAACATTTGATTTGGTCAGATACCTACACATGGAAATTCAAGAATGCTCGCATTTTTTATTGGTTGAGCAGGATGCATATAGAGAGGGGTGTACCACATATTTGGAGTTTTTTCTAAGCTAGGCATGGAAAAGGTGAGCATGATGGTGCAGGTGCATCTATGAAGAGAGCTTTGGTTAAGGAACAAATGAAGATTCGAGGTGGTGCAACATTTAGTGATGCACATTCTATTGTGGATTGGTGTACCTATGCACTATCACAAGGAGGGACACTTGATTCAAAAGCCAGTAGGTTCTTTTGGTTGGTTGGCGAGGGCACAATGGGAGACAAAATGGAATGTCAAAAAATTAGAGATTCTTCAAAGATGCATTCAGTTTGAAGCTCAGATGCGAGTGCATGTACCATATGGACACGAGAGATGGCTTGTTTTTTTTCAAAATTGTATTCAATGTGATTGGGATCAATGCAAGTCAAGTGAATGGGTAGATACATGGATTCCACAGTACCTAACCCTTTATGTGTAGCACAATCATCATTACAAGATGTAATGGAAAGTTCAATTGACTATGATCATCTTTCAGATCTTGTACAACTAGGACATGTATATGTAGTTGTAGCACTACAGGGGAATGAAGAGAGATCAGACTATTGGTTGGCATGATGTGTACAAGGAAATAAAAAGCTAACACAACCGATGATAGATGATTATGGCTTCATGTATCCTACAAGTTCAATTTTTGTTTTTCAAACTTGGTTGCCTTACCATTTCACCATCGTTTAGGTTGTTTACAATAATATACATTTTTTATTATAAGTATATTTGGATGTTGATAAAAAAATTATGATCACATAGGTTTAGTTGTTGTTTTCAGAACTTGGTTGCGAACATATATGATTAGAAAGAATGGCATACCTACATTTGAAGACTATGATAAGCACAAAACCATTCTAACGTATTCACACCTTGTTATAGCAACAAATGTTTAGTTATTGAGACATCATTCTAGACCAAAAACAAAAAAACTATGGACAATTAGTAGTGTTGATCATGAAGCATTACTGGAAACTCTAAAGGTAAGAGATGACCCTGCAGGGACACTTGATTAGTAGATCATTTGTTGTATGGGATAGGTATGACATTATTCATCACATTTTGAGATTGTTTATCTAGTAAGGGTCATTATTTAGATTGTTTAGAATAATATAGATTGGTTATTCTAAGAATCTTTTATAGTTTGCATTACCAATTCATCATCATTCATGTTATTTAGAATAATATAGATTTGTTAGTCTAAGCATCTTTTCTATTGTGATGATATAGATATCTCATTTGAAGTATATCGTGATGTTCCTAACATGATAGATCATGAACCTGCTACAACAATAGCTAACTTTGATCGTTTGGGAGAGGTATGCGACATATTAGAATAATATAGATTGGTTATTCTAAGCATATTTTATAGTTTTCATTACCAATTCATCATCATTCATGTTGTTTAGAATAATATAGATTTGTTAGTCTAAGCATCTTTTCTATTGTGGCAATATAGATATATGATTTGAAGTATATTGTGATGTTCCTAACATGATAGATCATGGACCTGCTACAACAATAGTCGGCTTTGATCCTCTGGGAGAGGTATACAAGAGATTAGAATAATACAGATTGGTTATTCTAAGCATATTTTCTATTGTACGTAGTTTGACTATTACCTTAATAGTTTGTATAGGTGGTTCACTCCAGAACGTCAACATGCTACTCTTGTGGAAGAATGTGTCGACTGCGAAGGCAATGCGAACTCTATTTCCTTCCCCTACTAGGAAATGACTTAGGATTAGGGTTGTTTGTTGTATGCCTACGTGGAATTTTGTAAATCCTATATTTGATAGAAATTATTGAATGCTAATATCATGCATATTGTGTACACTTTATGTGTATTCAAGTGTATACTTTACAACTTATGTGTATACTTTGTCACTTATGAGTATTGCAATGTATACTTTATGACTTATATGTTTTAAAGCGTATACTTTATATTCATTTGTGTAGTTCATGACTTAAGTTTATTTGAGTAAATGAATCACTTTTTCACTTACTAACGAGGAAAAAAACAAACCCTAAACCCCTTTGCACCTTTACAGCGCATCCATCTGACCCTTTTTCCATTAATTGAAAATTGGTATCAGCGGGAAAATGCCTCTGAGATAGCAAAATTCAAGAGAGGTTATTGTATAGGGTCCCAACACGATCCCACAACCTTAGAAAGAGAGTCTGTAGGAATCATGGTTTCCAAGAAATAGCACTTCAAATATTTTTTCCTTTTAGTACTTTGGACTTGTAAGGGAAATCATCGATCCAATGTAGCTTAGAGAGATTCAGAGTAATTGTGTGCAAAAAAGGACCATCCCTAGTGTAAACATACCCATCCTGACATGTTGGAATAGTCCATTTGGTCCTACGAGTTGCAAAACAAAAGTTTCACCACTTTGCAACTTTACAATGCTTGCATCTGACAACTTTTTCCTCAACTAAAAACTAGTCACTGCGGGAAAATGCCTCTGAGATAGTGAAATCTGAGAGAGGTTATTGTAGAGGGTCCCAACATGATCCCACAACCTCAGACAGAGAGTCTGTAGGTATCATGGTTTTTGAAAAATAACCCTTCAAAGATTGTTGCCTTTTACCACTTTGGACTCTTACGGGAAATCACCAATCCAATGTAGCTCGAAGAGATTTAGAGTATTTGGGTGCAAAAGAGGACCATACCTAGCATAAAATTATCCATTTGGACATGTTGCAATAGTTCATTTGGTCATACAAGTTGCAGAACAAAATGTGGACCACTTTGCAACTTTACACTGTTTGCATCTAACAACTTTTTCCTCAACTGAAAATTGGTCACCATGGGAAAACACCTCTGAGATAGCAAAATCCAAGAGAGGTTATTGTAGAGGATCCCAACATGATCCCACAGCCTTAGACGAAGAGTTTGTAGGCATCACGATTTCTGAGAAATAGCCCTTCAAAGATTGTTGTCTTTTAGCACTTTGGACTCTTAAGGGAAATCGTCGGTCCTATGTAGCTCAAAGATATTCAAAGTATTTGGATACAAAATAGGACCATACCTAGTGTAAAATACCCATCTGAACATGTTGGAATAATCTGTTTGGTCGTACGAGTTGCAGAATGAAAGTTGTACCACTTTGCATCTTTACACTACTTGCATCTGACAACTTTTTCATCAACTAAAAACTTGTCACCATGGGAAAACGCCTCTAAGATAGAAAAATACGAGAGAGGTTATTGTAGAGGGTCCCAACATGATCCCACAGCCTCAAACAAAAATTTTGGAGAATTACAATTTTCGAAAAATAGCCCTTCAAAGATTGCTTCCTTTTAACACTTTGGACTCTTAAGGGAAATCACCGATCCAATGTAGCTTGGAGAGATTCAAAGTATTTTGGTTTAAAAGTGGACCATCCCTAGCATAAACGTACCCATCCAAATGTGTTGGAATAGTTTTTTTGGTCGTATGAGTTGCAGAATGAGAGTTGCACCACTTTGCAACTTTACACTGCTTGCATCTAACAACTTTTTTCTCAACTAAAAACTGGTCACCTCGGGGAAAAGCCTCCAAGATAGAAAAATATGATAGATTTTACTATAGAGGGTCTGAAAAAAATCACATAGCCTCTGATGAAGATTTTGTAGGTATCACGGTTTTTGAGAAGTAGCCCTTCAAAGATTTCTACCTTTTAGCACTTTGGACTCTTAAGGGAAATCGTCGGATCAATGTAGCTCAGAGTGATTCAACGTATTTGAGTGCAAAAGAGGACCATCCCTAGCATAAACATACCCATCCAAACATGTTGGAATAGTTTGTTTGGCCCTACAAGTTGTAGAATGAAAGTTGCACCACTTTGCAACTTTACACCACTTGTCAAAATTGCAACTTATTGTCAAATGATGGAAGTTCAAGAGTCATCTTATTGTAGTTCATTGGAAAAAATCTTGAAGTTGTATGTTCATGGCCTAATTAGGTAGGAATTAGATGTTAGAAGGGTTTGGGAGACCAAGGGAGGTCAATCGAGGTTTGGGTATGATGTCCTAGATGCAAAAAGTGTGGTTTTTGAGTGAAATTGGGAGGTTTAAGTGTGTTAGTGATTGAAATTTTTTGGGGCAGCAATTTCTAAAGGTGTATTAAGCATATGCAGACTTCTATAAATGTGTTTGAGGTGTTTTTGAGTTAGATAAGTGTGGAAATGCATACTTTCAATCAACCCCTTTATAATATAAGCAAAATGAGGGTTACATGATTGAGTGACTTAGGTGGCATTTACAAGGATGATATTTGTGGAATTTGGACGTTTATAGCTTGGTGAGATATTTTCCAAAGGAATCTTGGAGGGGAAGCAATTTTAAAGATGAGTTGTTTTGCAAATTTGGGCTAATTGGAGCCCTGCTCGGTGTAATAGTTCAATTTCAGTGGGGTTGTTCCAAAACAAGCACATTAGGTTTTGAGATATGTTAAACAGAAGGGTAATGGGTGTCTTTCACAACCTTTTTTTTTGTGGGTTTGAGTTGATTTTGTGAGGATATTGATTCTTACTCAAGATGATTTTATACCTTTTACATGTTATTATGCTTCAATGAACATTAAGTGACATTGATTTTTATCTAGATGATTATATTAATTTTGAATGAAAAATGTAACATGAAATGAATTTCATTAAGTTGTATCCACTTTTCATTTTTGTTAACTTTTTTTGAAATAAAAATCAACTGCACACTTCATTACATGAGTTTAAAATCCAAAATAATGTCAAATGTAAATTCATTCAACATAGCTTGAAATCATGGGTATTCTAAAAATGAGTGTTTAATAAAAATGTATTGGTAGACATGTATGAAAGATGTGGTACAATAGAAAATAAAATTCATTGTTTGAAAAATATCCTCAAAGAAATAGATGGATTACCAGTTGTAATTCATAAGTTCTATTAAAATGTTATTTCATTAATCTATAACATACATTATCAATCATAACTTTAACAAATTCTAAGATAATTAAACATTCCATCTTGAAAATTCAAAGTAGAAAGATATGCACACAAGAAAAAAATTAGATCAAATACCTATTCTTATATATCAAACTATAGAATAATTGTGTTTGTGCATATACAAATTTGGCATATGCCTACTCAGAACATGTTTTACAGGAAGTTTTACAAATTGTGGCATATATGCCATCTCAAAATCTATCAAACCCTAAGTACATGTCAATCTATATCATATCCTAATCCTATGTTGGAACATCAAAATCAAGCCTCCTTGAAGAAGTAAGACTCTTTGCATTTTCCTGCACAATAACATTTCAAACCACTAATTGGGTATGTGTAGGATCATGATGGGCCAAAAAGTGGTGATATGATGGGTATGTGTAGGGTATGTGGTTGACGACTTTTTTTTACCCAAAATTGATGAAACAAAAAGGGTTTTTAAAGGAGATTCTCATCTTTCCACTAATATAAATTATACTTTACTTTGAATTTAATTAATAATTATTATTCATTTTCTATTTGAATTACGACTAAAGTCTTGATTGATATGTTGATTGAAAAATATCTATAGTTTTCAAATGGTATCAATTTTTTTGAATCCAAAATATGTGTCACATTCTATGCTTCGCATACTATAAGATTAAAAAAAAATGAATTTTATGAAGTTTTGACCAAGTTAAGGTGGTCAGACATACGAGTTTTTATATTTTTAAAAAGTTGTAATAAAAAATTCATAATTAATTATTTACTTAGAAAAAAATTACAAAAAAATAGGCATCACATCCGGACATGAGTCCTCTACTTATGTCTAAAATATAATAAAAAAATATTATCATTTTATTGTGGTTAAGGTGGTCAGACAGACACCTACTTCTTATTTTTCCCTAAAATTTAAGTACTACTACATTGAAATTTCAAATTTTCACCAAATAGTTTTTTTTTTTATAAATAAACCTAGTAGTTTAAAAACTACATTCAATTTTCTACAGATTCTATTTTTACATATTTTTTAAATAATATAGATAACTTATTCAAATTTTTATGGCAAGTTGCTTAGCTCTAATTTTTCTAAATTTCTTGCCACTTAAGGGCCTATTTTTTCCATCATGATCATGCACATACCCAAGTAGATTATGTGAATGGTTGAAAAGATAGACTAGTAAATAGAAACTTATATACCATCATTTATAAATTACAAATTTCACATCAAAATTAGTATACATGTACTATATTATATCAATAATGCAATTCTTGTTTACGTCTAATCTTGCTCTCTTTTCTGCAAGACGTTTTGCATATGATTGTACCCTAGGACGATTAGGATTCCTCCTATAAAGTAATGGTCTCTCACTCATTACAATGTTGGGTCGAATAGAGGACTATAGTAGATAAAATAAAAATGATACAAATTAAAATATAATTGTTGAAAAATAATCATATCTACTCCTATCTAAACACAAATGATCTACAATATAAAATATACACATACCTATTGTGATGCTATGAAACTGGATGGGCTCATAGTGGATGGATCAGCTAAGATGCTTTGCTGTATAAAAAATGACAAGAATGTAAATGCACATGCACATATAATTATAATGTTGACAATAAAAAAGATATATACCTATTGTGCAACTTCATCCAATGGGTCAGACACGGTCAACAAGGTTGTATAAGAACCAGGTTGTTGCATAAAAATACAAGATTACATTAGACTATCTATATATGTAGTACACGTATTTAAACATATTAGATTTCAAAGATTAACATATAAAATAACAATTTAAATTATTTACCCTGTAGTGATTTTCTAAGGCAAATGAAATGGAAGTATGCATAGCCTACTACACTTTTGACAACTTCTCCTCTAACAATAACTATTAAAGATTCTAGCACATAAACATATATTAGTACAAATATCCTTCATAAAATATGAAAGAATTTAAATAAAACACACTATGAAATTGCTTTAAAACTTATCGGTGCTCCAATATCATCCCTGGCGGTCAATGTCTCTCCTGCAAATGCTGCACCCCATGCTCTATCAACTCCTACATCTGGCATATCATGAACCTCAAAGTTGGATGTGTCTATGGGAGCCTCAATGGACCATCAGAGAGGATCAAAACATAAATTGTTGCATGTCATGCAACAATGAGGCACACAAATATGTCCCAAAGAGGACAATGCACTAGACGGAGCTGATGGTTGTGTACCAGTGGGAGTTGTTGTAGCAGGTGCACCACCATCATGCTGGGATGTATTAGGTGTAGCACCACCGTGATGTGATGCACCATCAACTAGCTTCACAACATGATCGTTCTACCTCACCAAATGATCACTCAATGAATGCAAATGCATAAATGCTCACAGTCCCTGCATCTACAACAATCCTTGGGTAAGGTAGTGGATTCAGAGAAGCAATAGGTGGAGGAGGATGAACTGGGGTGACTTGGCATTCCCTAGGTCTATCTTGTGGCATCCCTCTACCAACACCCTAGAAATCTCACATGTCAAAGTAATTGATATGTTTCCCTAGCATAAACTCAGCATATAATTTTTGGAGAAAATATTGAGGGACATCAAGGTTGTTGTTGGGTTGTTTATCGAAAACCATCCACCAACATCTCCAAAAATTATCTAATATTCCTCTATGGGTGCACCATTTAATTGAAAATTTTGGTTTTCGCACATTAACAAGTTGTCCAGTTCTATGATCTATGAATAATTGGACTAATTGGCCTTTTTCAATATCAAGAGCCTTCACCTCATCATATGATAACCCATCAGCATAAAATTGTCTTTGTTGCTCTCGCCATTGTGCAAATCTATTATGTTGAATTGCCAAAGTTTGAACATTTACAATGATTGTTTCCAAAGTGTTTTTCATATCAGATAGTTCATCGAGTGTTTCATAGATTTGACATACTTTTCTTAATTGATCTATATTCCTATGAATAGAGTCGTGTATTGTTGGCACATTTTCATTCAGAAACAATGGTTCCAGTGGAGGATGTGGAGGGTATTCATTATCTGCAAGATTAAAGTTTTCATTTTGTGCAAGGTTAGGATTTTCATTTTTATCCATTTTTAGCCTGTTAATTGATAAAAAATTCTAAAATTAACAATGGTTTTAATGTAATAAAAAACCTATCAAATATACCCTATTTTTGACTAAATTTTTTAAAAAAGAAGCAAAATGAATATAATTTGTATAAAAATTTAAAAATCAAACATATCTTACAAATTTGGTGATTTTTTAATAATTTTAGCTCCCCCAAATGGATATCTGAGTCGCTCTTTTAACCCACACGCGCGCTAGTAAAATACTGATGAAAAAATATAACTTTTGGGTTTTGTTTATCTGTATATAATACAAGAAATAGATATCCATTGTAAATGGATATCCATTTCCTTATTTACAATTTTTTAAATAAATGGTCGGGTCCATGACCCGACCATATTGTTTTTTTTTTAAATTTCAATTATTTAATATAAAATTTATATTATATTATAATAATTTTAATATAATACATATATTATATTATATTGTATTATAATATAATATATGTATTATATTATAATATATAATAATACATACATTATATGGGTACGTGCAGGATCATCATGGAAAAAACAGGCCCTTAAGTGGCAAAAAATTCAAAAAAATCAGAGTTAGGCAACTTGACGTAAAAATTTGAATAAGTTATCTATATTATTTCAAAAATATGTAACAATAGAATCTATATCAAATTGAATGTAGTTTATAAACTACTAGGTTTTTAAAAACACTAAAATCTATTTGGTGAAAATTTGAAATTTCAATGGTGGTACTTAAATTTCGGAAAAAAAAGAAGTAGGTGTTTGTCTGACCACCCTAACCACAATAAAATGATAATATATTTTTATAATATTTTAGATATAAGTAGAGGACTCACGCCCTGATGTGATGCATATTTTTTTGTAATTTTTTTCCAAGTAAATAATGAATTATGATTTTTATTACAACATTTTAAAAAATATAAAAACTCGTATGTTTGACCACCTTAACTTGGTCAAACTTCATGAAATTCAATTTTTTTTTTAATCCTATAGTATGTGAAGCATAGAATGTGATGCATGTTTTGGATGCAAAAAATGTGATACCATTTGAAAGCTATAATTTTTTTCCAATCAGACTATCAATTAGTACTTTAGTCGTAATTTGAATAGAAAATAAATAATAATTACTTATTAAATTCAAAATAAAGCATAATTTATATTGGTGGAAAGCTGAGAATCTCCTTTAAATACCCTTTTCATTTCATCAATTTTGGGTTAAAAAATAGTTGTCAGCCACATACCCATCATATTGCCACTTTTTGGCCCATCGTGATCTTGCACATACCCATATTATAATATAATATTATATTATATTGATATTATATTATATAATATGACCTCTTGTGGGTTTTTTTTTAATTATAACTCAAATAATAGATATCTGTTCTAAGATTTACCGACCAAACCATATCATATCAATATAATATAATAATATATTATAATATAATATATGTATTATATTATAATAATAAATAATAATACATATATTATATTATAATATTATATTACATATTATGACTTAACTCGGATATTTTTTTAAATTAAAACACAAATAATGGATATTTGTTATATAGAATATAATAATTGGTCGAGCTAGAACCGACACAATTATAAATTTTATCTTAAATAGAATGGATATCCGTTTCATATCAAATATCTTTTTTATAATGGATATCCATTTAGGTTCGGTATTACCAAACCAAAATGAATATTGTACTTTGGCCTGCAAAAAGTCAAAGGTGTGAACTTTGCATTTTTGGACATGTTAAAAATGCCTTTTTTCACATCGCCACTTTTTTGATGCCCATGATCTTGCACAAACCCCAAAGCTTTATGGTACTTCTACAACCAAGCAATTCAATATGGATTCAGATGTCTTCTCTCCAACCACAACTTACTAACCATCTCTTCTGAAACAAGATTATCAGTACTACCTCCATCAATAATAACCTTGCAAACTTTACCTTCACACTTACATCTGGTGCGAAACACATTATTCCATTGAGTTGGTTCCTACTCCTCATTCAACAAGGCTCTTCTAGTAACAAGAACCTCTTCTCTTTCCACATCCTCAAAATGTGAAGATTGAGCATCTTCATCTACATGTGTAACTTGTGCACTACCCTCAATTCTTCTATTTTTCATTCTTTGATGTTGAGAGAACTCATAGGCTCTATGTCCTTCTTCTCCACATTAGAAAAATGTTTTGAAAAATCCTCCTCTTCCTAGTCCTCATCTAGATATTCCTCTTCCTCTTTGGTCTCCACTATTATGATCTTGAGGGTAATAGTTGATATCTCCTTTCTGATCCTGGCTACTACTGGAACTTTCACCCTTCTTTTGATCTTCATTTTGACCTCCATCTGATCGTCCACTAGTCTTTCCACCATGACCCCACTTCTTTGCTTACTTTCAAATCTTCTATTCAAGTTTTCTTCTACCTTCAAAGTAAACTAATATGCATCTTCAATGGTAGACATTCTTACCAAACCCAACTCTTCTTGAATACTCAGCTTCAACCCATTTATCTAAAAAGAAACTTTCTCCTTATTGGCCTTAGAATGGCCTATTCTGATCAAGACACAGTAGAATTCTTCTATATACTTCTTGATGAATTTTCCCACTTGTTTCAACCCTTGCATATTCAACAAATCTAGCTCATAATCCACAAGAATGAGTTGTTTTTTTATTTTTCCACCATACGATCCCATCTTGTTATTTTCTCTTTTCCTCTTTGATTTATTTCTATTTGTACCTCCTTCCACCAAATATTCAGATGACCCTTTAGCTTGGTCTTTGCAAATTTGACCCTCTCAAGATCTTCCACCTCTTCATACTCAAAGTACTCCTCCATATCATTGATCCAATCAATCAACTCTTTGGGTTAAGATTTCCAAAAAATATAGAAACATTGATCTTTGGCCTTTTCCCCATCTTAGGGATGGCCTTAAATAATATAACTTCTCTATATCTTTTGCCTCTTGTTCTTCTTCAAACTATTCCTCATTTTCAGCTTCATCTTCACTTTCATATCCTCTTTTAGTGCTTGAACTTGTCTCTACAGGGCTCTAAAACCCTATTCTAGTACAATAACATTTCTTCCACCACCACAGTTTCTTCACAGAGCCATTCTGATCACTTTTAGTAGAAACCCACAACCACAAGTCCTGATACAAACCGCCTCATGTTTGGCGATATGTTTACACACTCAGGAAAATATACTCTGATACCACATGATGAGGGCCACACCATCCAAAACCAACACAAATCACAACAATAGATACCAACACAGAAGATGTAAGACAAAAAATTAACTCACTTTCAATTATTTTCAAAAAATGAAATTACATATTCAAAACTTACATGCTACGACCTCATGGGCTTGATTCATTACAACAAAATCAACTCTGAAAAACAAAATATATTATTCAGAGACACAATTTGCACTAATGGAGCCACCTTCTACCACCCCCTCTTAACCCTTTTTTATTTTACCTAATAACTGCCCTAGAATGTTCTAGAAAGTGTAAACTTCCCTCTTGTTTTGGTGCCAAAAGGGTCCACTGTTTGATTTCTTTCCTAGGAAGAAATTTTAATGAAATCCACTTTTTAGAGGGGAAACTTCATGGGGCCATAAATTTTGATCTAGGTGTTCAATATTTTTATTATAACATATCATTGGAAAGCCCTCAAAGAGATCTATGATGATAAACCCATCGAAGATCGATTTGTCAAACTTTTGGTGCAGGAGCACCAAGTTTAAATCAGTGAATCAGAGGTCCTAGTTTGTTTTTTTGTGGGTTTGGAGTATTTTTTATGTAATAAGGCCATTTCAAGGCTAGTCCTAGTGTTTTAAATGTTATTAAAGTCATTTTGAGTTTATTTTGTCAAATAATGCAAAAAATGCAAAATCTTGCAAAGTTGTCAAGCAAGATTCCAAAATTGTAGTCTTGGAAGGTGAAGTCACCTTGTTGTTATCCGTTGGAAAAAAGTTGGCACTTTTAAGGTCATGAATTTAATTACTTTAAAAGGCCTTGTGAATGCTTGAGGAGAGATTAGAAATTGAATATTTTAAATTTTTGAATACAAAAATCTCTATTTTTTAAATTTTTTTGAGTTTTTCCTTTATTTCTACAGTTTCAGGCCTTTGTAAGGGTCTGTATAGGCACAAATTTATCTACAGGTGCTAGGATAAGGTTTTGGGCTGTTGTAGCTTTAATTTGAATCCATTTTGGATGATTTGCATTGAGTGTAATGCATCTGAGAGCTAGTTTTCTGAAATCGGCTAGTCAACAAGTTCTTAAGAGTTTTGTGGTCTTAAATCGAGTTTGACCCATTCCACCTTTTGTAAAACACTATAACTAAGTGGAATGGGTATAATATAGTATGAATAGGAGTCTTAAGGAATTTTCTATGCAGGGAAGTTTATTTTGCAAGTTTGGCATAATGCCCTAGATGGCATTTTTGAGTGGTTTTGAGAGAAAAAGAATGATTTGAGGAGGTAAATGTGTGTAAAACTTGGGGGAAGCAATTTTTTTGGTTAGATAAAGAGTGTGCAGGTATATTATAACTTTGTGGAAGCATTGGCCAAGATATTTGAGGTGTGGAACATAATTTTCCCAAAAGCCCTCCTTGGAAAGGCATAAAATGAGCTTTGCTAGATCTAGTGATTTAGTGAGTGTTTCTCTTGAAGTGAAAGGTGGATTTTGAGGTTTTGAGACCTGGTAAGTGTCTAACCAGTAGAAAATTAGAGTGGGAGTAAGTTTTAAGGGTGCTTCCTTTGTAGAATAGGCCTAATTGGCCTTGTAAGACAACGAAGAAGTCAAGTTTTGAAGGATTTGGTCCAAAGTGACCATAGATGGTTTTGAAGCATGTTTAATAAAGTTAAAATGGGTCCTAGAATCCTATTTCATTTTT
Organism: Sequoia sempervirens; assembly: GCA_007258455.2. Taxonomy (NCBI): domain Eukaryota; kingdom Viridiplantae; phylum Streptophyta; class Pinopsida; order Cupressales; family Cupressaceae; genus Sequoia; species Sequoia sempervirens. Next base: position 25,132,444 of record VDFB02047144.1, on the reverse strand, counting down.
AGGAGATTCAATTTTCTGTTGAAGTTATACTTGATTTCACCTATATGGACTACTATAAGAGTTTAAGTCTTTGAATGCAAGAATTGAGAAATCTGATGAAACAGGGTTTACTGAGAGTTTTATTGGTCTAAACCAGTCAAGAGCAGGTTGAGTATAGTGATTTTGGGGTCTAGTAAGAGTTTTGAAGAAAATTTTCATGTTTTGGTGTCTTTTGGGTCTTGTGAGATCAAGCTACAATGAACAGAATTAGGTGAAGTTTGTGTTTATTCAAGTGAATTTGTATTTGGTTGTTTGAAAGACCTCCCCTGCATTACATCAGTTGGTATCAGAGCTTAGGAAATAGATCATTGGAAGAGTTGAAGATTGAAGTTTGATAGTTGGAAAGTGGAAAGACAAGATGCATCTGGAAGATACCATGGAAAAAGAAATAAGAGATTTCAGAGAAAGGTATGCTAAGATGAAGGAGATGACACAAAGAAGGAGCCTATTCAAGAAAAAATGAAAATGAAAAAATAAGGTATGTAAAGCGGTAATAGATTCAGGTTCTATTGATAACATGGTTTCAAGTGAAATGGTTGATAAGTTGAATTTGGCATGGATAATGTTATGCCTTGCATAACCACCCCACTTTGATTTGGATCAAAATGGGTCCCCCTTTTCTCTTTCTAGTTTCTTTTTGTTTTTGGTTACTTGCTTTCCCCTTGGTGGTTCTTCTGGTTTTCTACCTGAGTTTGTCTTCTAGTTTTGTCAAGGTTTGGTTCTACCTCAGTCGAAATTCGGGTTTTTCCCTGAGTTTGGGATTTTCCACCCAATTTGGATTTTCCTAGATCTCACTCAAACTTCGATTGAGCGCTGTTGTTCAGGGATTTTTTGTCTTCATGGAAATCCGTGTGGACCAGATTTTCCCGAAATCCCCGAGGCCTTCGAGTGATGTCCCCTTCGCAGATTTCATTCTCATCCGGATTTTCATGGATTTCCTTCCCTCTCAGATTTTCCCAAAATTCGTTGTTCCCTATTTTTTTCGGGTTTTCCAGAATGTCTTCTCCTTTACAGAAATCCATCCCACACGGATTTCCCCGGAATCTGGTGGAATGTGAAGAAGTATGGAGTAGGAGGACTAGTTAGTAAATAATGATGGATTTTACAATTAATTGATGCTATTTTGAGATATCACATGTTGTTCCTTGGTCGGTAATGATCAGATTAAGTTTCTATTGGGCTTTTTCATGCTTATTCTACTGGAATCTGCATGACTTAGAATTCTCTGAAATTTCTCCCTGGCTTGGATTCCGCAGGTCGATCTGAAACCCAAACTATTTGTATGATCATTTTTTTTGTTTGAAGATTTAATGGTACCTTACTGACATAGGATTCATTTCAATGATGGTTTTGATTATTTAACTTATGTTTGTGTGATCTTTATTGTGGTTTTCCTTGTTGAATGCAAGATTAAATCACATATAGGATGATATTTGTCAAGGGAGATCAGTTGGGGTGCATTCCTCAATCTAGTTGGTCATGAAAATCAGCTAAGGCAAAAGTTGGCAAGACTTTTCTAATCTCTTACCGACTGGTGGCTTGGCTTTGAACTTTTGAAATCCAAAGAATTATAATACTCCCCATTATGGATCTTATCGGCATAGGATTATCATGATCTCCCTGACCCATATTTCATTTTGTTCAAATTTGTGTCTGTGTTGCCTATTGGAAAGACCCCAGGGATATCGTGGCGAGTGGAATTTACATACAGGCATCTATCAGCATGAGTTTTCCCTTTGGGAAGAAGTCTCGACGAAATCTCAAAGTCTTGCCGATAGAAGTTCCCCAAGGGTTTTTGGGGAAGATTTAGACTCTCGTCGGGAAGTCTCGGTGACTATGAAAGTCACACCGAAGCAAGAGGAGCTCGAGCCCAGAGGATACAGAATAAGCTCGGAGACTCTAGGAGAAAACAAAAGCTTGCCATAGGTCTTGCCAAAGGGTCATTCTTCGGTATGACACAAGGGGCTTGATATAAGGTCTCATCGATTGAGAGAAGTCACAATGAAATGAAGAGGCATCGGCGTAGCGGTTGGAGCTCGCTAGGAAGTCTCGATGAGCCCGCAGTGTCTTGCCGATGGAATCAAGCGAGCTCAGGGGAAGAAAGAAATCGACAAGAAAGGAGTTCAGGATAGGGTCTCCCCAAAGCATTATAGTCTCCCTGACATTAGAGAGGAGCTCGCCCGAGGAGTCTGGCGTCGCCGTGACTCTTGCCGACAAAATAAGTTTGGAGAGAAAACAAAAGCTCATCATAATGTCTGCACGGCTCCAGACTATCTCAACAAAAGAAAATTTGGATTCGGTGTAATCTCATGCCAAGGAAACCAAGTCTTGCCAATGTAGAATATGCTCGAGGAAAGGAAAGACGTGCACCAAAGGTCTCAGTGAAATGAAGTATTCTTGCCGATGGGTTTTGCGGACTCGATGTGACTTCTACTGCTCGCTGAAACGTCTTGCCGACTGTTGGGTGTCATGCCGATAACTACACAATGGTGAAGTCATATCGGGGAGACACCGATGGTGTCTCACTGACATTTTATGTTGATTAGACCACCTTTGACCGCGTGAGGAGCTCACTTGCCATATGCCCGACCAATCAAAAGGAGCCAAAAGAGTGACTCATCAGTCCCTCTCATCGATTGACTGCCCCTGTGATGAAGAACAATAGAATGTGAGTGAAATGGATTCCTTCTGAGATCCAAAGCCAATGGATCAACTCGGGTGAAAGGTTTAAATTGACAGGAAGGCTCGATGGTGCTTCCAGAAGACGTTCAACGAACAGATCTAAGTCTAGAATAGAAAGGAAGCCGAAGGAAAGAAGAAATTGTGACTCAAAGGGACAGCTGTGGCGACTACTGGCAAGGGAGTAGATCGATATTAATGAAGATATTCTGAGCATTCAAGGTGCCCCTAATAGATTTCGAAGGTGGACATGGAGGCAGGAGAATAAAGGCAACACCTGCAAAAGATCTAAGTTCGTCCCCAGAACAACTTTTTAGCATGGACAACAGGGCTTCACATTGAATGCAGTTTTGACTTTTCCCAAAAGGATCTGAGAGCTAACTCTCCTATAGTCTGCAGATATTTTTTAAACCCTAGTGCAGGGGACAGCACATTCCTATTGGTACATTCTGTATATAATGCATTTTTGCCTCTTTGTAAAGGTTAGCACTTCTAGATTAGAACTTCAAAGGTTAGAGAACTATTTAGAGTTAGAATTGTTAGGAGTTAGTCAGTTAAAAGAAGGAGATAGAGTTGCATCTTGATTCTTCGTAATGAGAGATTCTCTTGTCTTCTTGTTTAGCAGTTAGATTTCAGTACAGATTGTAATGTATTTTCTAAGTTCTCTTAGTGTAGTTGGAAACAATCTAGAGCCTCAGATTCTTTGTACACTGGTGATTGTGTAAGCTTTATAAATATTGCTTATCTGTTTTACTAACAGTAGAAGCAATCAGAGTTTAATCTCTTTCATGTTGTGTTCCAAAAAAATTTTTGTCTTAAATTGATCATTTGAGTTGTGACATCTTCAAGGAATGAAATATTATGTTGTGTTTTATTTAAATGGTAATTAAAATCTGTTATACGAATTAGCACTGTGAATGAAAGAGGCTATGTGTCAATCACAAGTTTACTTTGTTCTGTAGTTTTTGGTTTACAAATTCCTTGAAGTTAATGAGTCTAGTTAAGGTTGGATGAACTATTGTTCTTTTTTGTTTCAAAACTCTGACTTATCTTTTTATATTTCTTTAAAAACCCCTATTAGATTAGGTTTTATTTCATGCCTGATCTTAGAACAATCCAAAAGCTCAACACCAATAGGCCCCTTGAATATTACTGTTGCATTGACCACTGAGTAACATCAGTATAATTGAGACCCAACTATAGAGACCTTGGGAGCTAAGGCATCCATGTGTTTCCTTTCTCTTTCAGGAGCAGCAGAATAGCAATATTCTGGTTGCATTGTTGTGGTGCCAAACTTGCCATCAATAGGAACTAGCGCTAGAAGGAGGGTGGCCTAGAAGGGAAGACTAGATAAAGCTTAGTCTTTCTCCTCAAAGAAGCCCCACAGAGTTCTTTGATCTGTTAAAAATCCATCACTAGTGACAAAACTCAAGACCCCAACAAGGCACAAGGTTCGCAAAACTAGGGCCACCATCCTACCACCCTTATCAACTCCACTCACCCCACTAGGCTTTTCACCAATACCCCAATGGATACCTATCAATCCACTATCCAATCCATCTCAATTGTCATCACAGCTGGTTCAACCCATACAACAGCTAGCTCAACCACCACCACCGCTACCAATGACATTCTTTCAGAGTAATCCATCTCCATTAGGGACTATTCCTGGATGTTTTCACGATAAGCCCAAGAACCTTGAGAAGTTCTTCTCCAAGTATATTCATGGCGATTTAAGGAGTCCTAAAGAGCACATTCAAGCTTTCAAGGACGCTTGTACTAGAGCTCAGATAGCTCACCATGATGTAGTCTACAGGTTATTCCCTTATTCTTTAGGGACATGGCATACAATTGGTACCTTAATCTTTCTCAAGGGTCCATTCTGACCTAGACACACTTGGAAAACACTTTCATTAATTAGTTTAGGGTTCATGTGGATCCAACTCTTTTATACCACCAATTTTCCACCATTAGGAAAGAGACATGTGAATCCTTGCCTTTATTCAATACTAGATTATAGTGAATTTATAGGAGATTGAAAGATCCATATCTAATCATTGAGGATAGTTCCATTCAAGCATACTTTAAGGTTATAGACCCTTTGCTAGGTTTGTTCCTGCAATGGACTTACCAACTAGCTGAAATTGATTCTCTATCCAAATTTTATCATCTAGCTATCAAGTTGTAGCAACAAATCAGTTCTCAACAAGGAGGCCAGGGAGGAGGTTTCCCTTCAATAGGATATCAAATGCATAGCCCAACTCCTCTATTCAACACTATCCTAGGAATGTCTCCTTCCCACTATGGGCCTATATCTAAATTACAAGCTCAACCACCTATCCCATTCTTTGCTACTAGAACTTATGATCCCTTTCAACAATCACAGCTTCCTCCAAGTTGCCATGGTCATCAGAACCAAGTTGGAACACCAAATCATGGTGGTCAGTCACCTACTACTAAGAGTGTGGAAAGTGAGAAGATAGTCCAACTTACGAATGAGGTAGAAACCTTGAAGAAAACACTATCTCAAGTTACAAACGATATGGCTCAGCTTTGGTTGAACCCTTCCCAAAACCAAGGGAACTACCCTAATCAAAACAACAACAACCAGGGTACTTATCAGAATAACAACTACAACCAAAGAGGTTATCAAAACCATAATAGAGGGTATAATCAAAGGCCAAACAACAGCAGACAATGGAACACGGGGCCCAATAATGGGGGATTTTCTCATAACTACCAAGCAAATGAGGAGAGGTCACATACGACAAATGTGGCTGAATTGAATTTCATGACTAACTAGTGTAGGCTGCATGATACATCGACCCATTCTGAGGTAAATTTCCCTCAGATGGAGAAGGTTGTCAAAATGGCACATGAAGATGCCTACACATTCCAGGGGAATTCAAACAAAGGAGGTGACTCACTGGATAGGGCAATGGCTTATGATATCTTTGAAGAAGAGCCCTCATTCCCAAGGCAAGATGAGAATGAACCTCAAGAAGATTCATATGATGCCCAAGCCTTTCAGTCAAAAGGAGGACACTTCCTGAAAAATCAAGGTAAGGGGCCATTTACTACATCGGAACCCGCTAATCACATGGTGCCTCCAAATCAAGGTGCCGATAATAATCCTCCTCCACCAAAAGGCCCACTGGACTTCCATAATAAGGGTAAATCCTCTATCATTTTCAAAATTAATTCAAGTTATAACACGGAATTTGATGTTGTTTCTGAGATGCAGAGACAAAAAACTTCTTTGTCATTCTTTGAAATCTTAAAGTGGTGCCTTGCTCAAAGGGAAATAGTGCTGAAGGCTTTAGAACTAGCTGATAAATCAAAAGGAAAGAGCAGGGTTACACCTGCTACAGATATGAATGCAACCTTGTACAGAAATAAGATAGGTACTCCACCTTTCCTTTTAAGTTTAAGAATTTCTAGGAAGAACCTACACAACTGTCTATTGGATTTAGGAGCTTCGAGCAATGTTATGCCATTTTCCATATGTAAGAAGTTGGGATTAAACCCCATTCAAACAAATAAGGTCATTCAACTTGACAAGATAGAGGTTAATGTGGTAGGATAATTAAGAAACATACATGTTTAATTAGGATCAAACCCTAGGATCCTAACCAATATAGATGTCCAAGTAGCAGATATTCCTGAGACCTATGGTATGCTACTGAGTAGAGATTTGATGAAAAGTCTAGGGGGACATCTTTCCCTTGACTTCTCACATATGTGGCTGCCATGGAGAGGGATTCCTACACAGATTATGATTGAAAGTGATCCTCACCTCAAGTATATCATCACTGAGTATGATTGTCCCAATGAGGTAGCTTACTTTGAGACTGGGATGGGGGTTTATAAACAAGAGGAAATTCTAACCTTCTTTGTTCTCAATGCTAAGAACATGTCAAAACAAAAACCCCCTGACCCCACCATTGATGAAAATCAACATGCCCTGATTAGAAAGTTGTAACAAGAGCAACTGGTCTTAGGGAAGATGTTGATCTATAGAATCTTCTTCTACCTAACTGGTGCAGGGTACATTATCAAAGTCATTCTGAATTAACTTGTCAACCTTGCATTGAAATCTTAACTCAAGTTGCCCAAGATGAGAAAGCTAGCTCAAGTCACCTTGAGATCCTTCCAGACTGCTTCTCACTTGAAGATAAAGAAGCAACCATGCTAACTAGGGACAATATGCCCTTAAAGGGAGTCCTTGCTCAAGTTGAGCCTACCCTAGATGTACTCCTCAATCAGCATATCGATAAAGAGCAACCCCAAGATCTGCTTGAAACCCCTATACTTCCAAATGAAATAAAACCCAGGGGGTTAACCAAAGACACTAATGACTGTCAAAAGGATAGCCATAGGTTAGATGACATAACTAAGTAGGAATTGGGGAGTGTATCTAGGCAACTTACAGAGCCTCCTTTCCCTATACCTGATGCAAAGGATCAAGCAGTCCCAATTGTGGTTCATTCAACCCAAGTGCCCACCAGGACCTCAAAAGAACCAACCCTAGCCAATGATCAACTATGGACCCTCACGTTTGATGGATCCAAATCTAAGACAAGAAATGGTGTTGGAATTGTACTAACCATCCCTCAATGGAGAACCTTCTTTGCATCTTACAAGTTGCAATTTGGATGTACCAATAATGTGGCAGAATATGAAGCTCTAGCCTGGGGATTGATGTTTGCACACAAGAAGAAGGTCACTACCTTGATGGTCAAGGAAGATTCAGAGATTGTTGTCAAGCAAGTATGTATCCAGTACACCTGTCACAATAAAAGTCTGGCAGCGTATAGAAATAGGGTATGGAATCTGATCAAAGACTTTGATGCATTTGGGATCAGCTTAATCCCTAGAGAAGACAATCAGGTAGTTGATTTATTGGATGTTGCTGCAAGCACCCTGGAACCTATGCAAGGCTCTAACCTTAATAAATTCTCAGTGGAATTAATTTCCACCCCTGCAGTTCCTAACAATATCACGAACTTTCAATTCTTTGATGATGACCAACATATTCTGGCTTTCTTGGCAAGCTCGGATGTTTTTGAGGGGAAAATTATTGATGAGTTCAATAGAGATCAAGGGGATTGGAGCCCTAAGGAATGTGATACAGAAGGAGTTCTTAACTTAAAGAATAATAACATCCCCAGGGGAATGGTGGCCTTGGAGAGAATTCTTGACTCAGATCCAAGGGCTTGAGAGAAGGTATCAGCTGAAGATAAAGGAGGTGAATACGAAATAGTTAACTTAACTGATTATGGTCCTAAAAGGAATGTCTGCATAGGGAAAGCCTACCCTAGAGTGATCAGAAAAGATATATTGGCAACACTTAAGAAAGATATTTCTACAATTGCTTGGGGATATGAGGACTTAAAGACATTTGATGCCTCTGTTATGACTCACATTATTCCCTTGAAGCCGGAGGCTAAACCTTTCTGACAGAAGCAGCATCCTGTCAACGCCCTGATTGAGCCATTGATCTATAAAGAAGTTCAAAAATTGTTGTCTGCAAGGATAATCTTTCCTGTGCGCCATTCAAAATGGGTAGCCAACTTAGTTCCAGTCCTTAAGAAGAATGGGGAGATCAAACTATGCATGGACTTCATAAATCTGAATAGAGCTTCAAAAAAGGATAACTACCCACTCCCTTCCATGGATGAGGTATTACAGACCATCAATGGAGCACAAATGATGTCATTCTTGGATGGTTACTCTGGATACAATTAGGTAATGGTCAACTTTGAGGACACGATGAAGATGGCTTTCACTACAAAGTGGGGGATGTTTGCATATAGAAGGATGCCATTCGGTTTGATAAATGCTGGAGCAACTTTCCAGCATGTCATGGACATAGCGTTCAAGGACATAATCAATAAGTGCATCATTATCTATATGGACGACCTGACAGTTTTCTCCAAGGACTGATTGAATCATGCTGCAGATTTAGCCAAAGTCCTTGAGAGGTGTGTCCAATATGGAGTCTCATTGAATCTAAAAAAATGTGTGTTCAGGGTTTCTGAAGGGAAACTGCTGGGACACATAATTTCTGAAAGAGGGATTTCAATCGACCTAGATTGAGTTGATTCCATTATGAAGATCACTAGGCTAGGAAGCAAGAAACAAATGAGGTCTTTCTTCGGGAAGATCAATTTCGTGAGGAAATTCAATACAGGCTTTGCTGAAATCGTGAAGCCACTCAATGAGATGATGAAGAAAGATGCCAAGATAGAGTGGATTGAGGAAGCAAAGGCTACATTCTCACAAGTCAAGTGATCCATCTCAGAAGCACCCGTGCTCACCAGCCCCGACTATCTCAGATTGTTTTACATCTACTCTTTTTCCTCTGAGCATTCATGCGCAACTATTTTAACTCAACGAAAAGGAGAGTCAGAGGAGAGGCCAATTGCTTTCATGAGTTCTCCCTTCAAGAACACAAAAATAAAGTACCCACCCCTAGAGAAGCAATCCTTCACGCTAGTTCGGGTTGTTAAGAAGTTCTGGCATTACATTCTCCGAAGCCAAATCGTTGTTGTAGTTCTTGATGCAGCTATGAAGTCCCTACTCATGCAAAGCAAGCTAGGAGAAAGGAGAGGCAAATGGATGGCCATCCTACAAGAATTTGATCTGGAGATACACCCTATGAAACTAGTTAGGGGCATAGGCTTATCTTAGTCCATGGCGAACGCTGGCGATAACATCATCTATCAATAATACACGACCCAGTCTTTCTCTAACAACCCCTCGTATTTTGATATCATTTTCTTAATGCTCCATGATCGATGTCCAGACGAAATGAATGCAACCCAAAGGAGAGCCTTAAGACTGAAGAGTTCTCATTACATCCTCAAAGGAGGGTTGCTATACAGGAGGAATTTCGAAGGAGTATACCTGAGATGCCTTGATCATTAAGAGGCTAAACATGTGATCTTTGAGTTTCATGGGAAACATGGCATAGGTCATGGGTCTGTAGATTCTTTGGCACACCAGATCCTTCGATCTGGTTATTACTGGCCATATGTGTTCAAAGATGCTCATCAGCATGTGAAGACATGTCACACCTGTCAGATTTATGCACCAAGTGAATGCCATGCAGCCATGCCATTGCAGCTTGTCTACGAGGTAAGGCCATTTTCCTAGTGGGCACTAGATTTTATTGGAGTGATTAACCTGAACTCTTCTACAGGATATAAATTCATATGACTGCCACTGACTACTACACAAGATGGACAAAGGCTATACCCTATAAGAACACCACCACAAAGGTAGTGACCAAGTTCCTCACCGAGTGCATCACTACAAGGTTTGGGGTACCCTTCGCTCTGGTATGTGACAATGGCTCTGCCTTTTCTTTTGCTGAGTTTATTTCCTTGGCATATGATCACAAGGTGGTTTTGAAATATTCTTCAAATTATTACCCACAAGGCAATGGAGTTGCAAATTCAACCAATAAGAATCTCTTAGGGTTCATTAAGAAACTGTTAGAGCATAACCCTAGAGACTAGCATACCTAGCTTAGGTTCGTATTATGGGTAGATAGGACTAGGATTAAGGCTGCCTTAAACACCTCACCATTCAAGCTAGTATATGACCAAGAGCATGTCTTTCCTATCCATCTGCCAATACCTATCCTTGAGTTCATGCAAAAATTCTACTCTAGTGACAATAGGATAGAGGTCAAGTTAGTTGCTTTGTTGAAATTAGAAGAGCAGATAGATGTGGCCTTACAATAATTCTTTAGGCATTAGGTTTTTGTCAAATGATGGTTTGAAAAAAGAGACAAGATAAAGGATTTTAGGATATCAGACCTATTGTTGCTATGGGATAAGGTTTGTGAAAAGAAAGGCAATCACCAAAAGTTTGACAAACTCTGGTTAGGCCCTTATCAAATTGCTGAGATCCTCGGGGAGAATCCTTTCAGACTGAGTAGCCTAACTAGAGAACCTATTCCTTTGCCTGTTAATGGGCAGTTCCTTAAGCACAATTTTGAATCTTGAGGTTGGTTAATTTTTGTTATGTATTTAAGTAATTCTTTGTTCTTTATGTAAATATTTTGTTTCATCTCCTGTTTGTAAATAATTTTTATTTTTGTAAATACTTTATGTGTTTTTGCTTGTAAATAGTTTGCTACTTTTTTTTGTTTGTTCTTTCCTCCTGTCCTTTGTGTTTCCTTTGTTGTTTGGTCTTTGTTTTTTTTTTCTTCGTTGGGGTTGATCTATTCTTTCCACCTGAAACTGTGGGCTGTTATCTGAAGCATACTTTGGTCATTGGGAGAGAAGTGGTTTAGATATTTTTAGGTTTTCTAATAGGATAATTTTGTCCTCAGTTCATTGTTTCATGCTCATTGTCAATAAAAGTTGTGGAAAGTTTTGAAAACAAGGTGCCAAGTAAGAAATCGTTCATCAGCTCCCCTGAATCTGTCATAAATCATTAAAAGCATCTCCTCTTGTAAAGGGTATATCTGTCCTAGGACTCTGGTGTTGCAAGATTTGAGTCAAAAATTTGATTCCCAAGTGTTGTCTTGAGGTCCATGGTAGTTTTCAACCCAGATCAGCTATTAAGCATATGACATATTGAAAAAAAGAACTAAATAAAATATCTGAAACTCTATGAGAAAACAAAACAAAAAAAAAAGAGAAAAGAAAAGAATTATCTAAAATAAAAAAAGGGAATTCAATATGAATGGGTGATTCTAGTATCTCTACCAGGGCTATGGATGTCTGACTAGCAGTAGAGCAATGCTGTGAGGAAACTAGAGGTATCTTCGTCAGGGCTATGGACACCTGACTGGCAGCGGAGCAATGCCCAGGATATCATTGCACAACAGCTAAAAAGAATCAACTCATGTAGGTCAAATCTTACACATTATTGTCTGAAAGATAGGGGGAACTTTATGAAAGGATGGTACACTATCAAACACACACAAAGATTCAATAGGGGTATCCATTGATTAACTTACATTTGAGATTCTAGCTCTACCTTGCTTGTTATAACTGACCCAACTGGAGTTGTGATGTTCATGAACCAAGAGTTTTGGGTAGTTGAAGCCTTCAGCTTCTTAAAAATGGTTAAACCATTTTCCCAGCTATGTCGCCATTTGCTATGCCTTGCATAATCACCCCACTTTGATTTGGATCAAAATGGGTCCCCCTTTTCTCTTTCTAGTTTCTTTTTGCTTTTGGTTACTTGCTTTCCCCTTGATGGTTCTTTTAGTTTTTTGCCTGAGCTTGTCTTCTAGTTTTGTCAAGGTTTGGTTCTGCCTTAGTTGGAATTCGGGTTTTCTCTTGAGTTTGGGATTTTCCACCCAATCTAGATTTTTCCCAGATCTCACTTGAACTCTGACTAAGTGTTGTTGTTCAGGGATTTTCATTCTTCGTGGAAATCCACGTGGACCGAATTTTCCCGAAATCCCCCAGGCCTCCGAGCGATGTCTCCTTCTTCGTAGATTTCTTTCTCATCCAGATTTTCCCACATCTCGCTCAAACTCTGGCTGAGTGTTGTCATTCAGGGATTTTTGGTCTTCGTGGAAATCCGCATGGACTGGATTTTCACGGATTTCCTTCTCTCCCATATTTTCCCGAAATCCATTGTTCCCTATTTTTTCTAGGTTTTCCAGAATGTCTTCTCCTTCGTGGAAATCCATCCCATGCAGATTTCCCTGGAATTTGGTGGAATGTGAAGAAGTATGGAGTAGCAAGACTAGTTAGTAAATAATGATGTATTTTACAATTAATTGATCCTATTTTGAGATCTCACATGTTGTTCCTTGGTCGGTAATGATCGGATTAAGTTTCTAATGGTTGTTTTCATGCTCATTCCACTGGAATTCACTTGACTTAGAATTCTCTGAAATTCCTCCCTGGCTTGGATTCCGCAGGTTGATCTGAAAACCAAACTGTTTGTATGATCATTTTTTTTGTTTGAAGATTTAACGGCACCTTACTGACATAGGATTCATTTCAATGATGGTTTTGATTATTTAAATTTTGTTTGTGTGATCTTTACTATGGTTTTCCTTGTTGAATGCAAGATTAAATCACATACAGGATGATATTTGTCAAGGGATCTTAGTTGGGGTGCATTCCTCAATCTAGTTGGTCATGAAAATTAGCTAAGGAAAAAGTAGGAAAGACTTTTCTAATCTCTTACCGACTAGTGGCTTGGCTCTGATCGTTTGAAATCCAAAGAATCAGAATACTCCCCATTGTGGATCTTATTGGCATAAGATTATAATGATCTCCCCAACCCATATTTCATTTTGTTCAAATATGTGTCTATGTTACCTATTAGCAAGACCCCAGGGATGTCATGGTGAGTGGAATTTACATACAAGCATCTATCGGCATGAGTTTTCCCTTCGGGAAGAAGTCTCAGTGAAATCTCAAAGTCTTGCCGATAGAGGTTCCCCAAGGGTTTTCGGGGAAGATTTAGACTCTCGCCGGGAAGTCTCAGTGACTATGAATGTAACATCAAAGCAAGAGGAGCCTAAGCCCGGAGGATACATAATAAGTTCGGAGACTCAAGGAGAAAATAAAAGCTCACCATAGGTCTTGCCAAAGGGTCATTCTTTAGTATGACATGAGGGGCTCGATATAAGTTCTTGTCAATCAGGAGAAGTCACAGTGAAATGAAGAGGCATTGACGTAGCGGTTAGAGATCGCTAGGAAGTCTCGGTGACCCTGCAGTGTCTTGCCGATGGAATCAAGCAAGTTCGGGGGAAAAAAGAAATTGGCAAGAAGAAAGGAGTTTGAGATAGGGTCTCCCTAAAGCATTATAGTCTCCTCGACATCAAGAGGAGCTTCGCCCAGGATTACGGCATCACCATGACTCTTGAGAATAAGTTTCGAGAAAACAAAAGCTCATTGATAGCGTCAGGCGACTCTAGACTATCTCAAAGCAAAAGGGGTTGGTGTAAGCTCATGCCATGGACCAAGTATGCTCAAGGAAAGGAAATACATGCATAAGAGGTCTAGAAAGCGAGTTACGATGGGTTTCTGACTTCGATGTGACTCCCAACATCAACCAACTATCGGTGTCATGTCGATAAGCGCGATGGTGAAGTCATATCAGGAGACACGATAGTGTCTCACCGACATGCGATGTTGATGGACCACCTTTGACCACCTGAGGAGCTCACTTGGCATATGCCCGACCAATCAGAAGGAGCCAAAAGAGTGACTCATCGGTCCCTTTCATCGATTGACTGCCCCTGTGATGAAGAACAACAAATATGAGTGAAATGGATTCCTTCTGAGATCAAAGGCAATGGATCAAATTGGGTGAAAGGTTTAAATCTACAGGAAGGCTCGATGGTGCTTCGGATGTCAAGCAACAAAGAAGTCTAGAATAGAAAGGGAAAGGAAAGAAGAAATTGTGACTCAGAGGGATAGTTGTGGTGACTACTAGCAAGGGGTAGATCAATATTAATGAAGATATTTCAAGCATTCAAGGTGCCGAGTTCAAAGGTGGACAAGGAGAATAAAAGTCAACACCAAAAGATCTAAAGTCGTCCACGAAACAACTTTTTAGTATGGATAGCGAGGGCTTCATATTGAATGCAGTTTTGACTTTCCCAAAATATCTGAGTTGACTCTCCTATAGTCTGAGATATTTTGTAAACCCTAGTGCAGGGGACACACATTCCTGTTTATAATATTTTTGCCTCTTTGTAAAGGTTAGCACTTCTAGATTAGAACTTCTAAGGTTAGAGAACTTTTAGACTGAGAACTGTTTAGAGTTAGAACTGTTAGGAGTTAGTCAGTTAACAGAAGGAGATAGAGTTGCATCTTGATTCTCAGTAATGAGAGCTTCTCTTGTCTTCTTGTTTAGCAGTTAGATTTTAGTACAGATTGTAATGTATTTTCTAAGTTCTCTTAGTGTAGTTGGAAACAATCTGGAGCCTTAGATTCTCTGTACACTAGTGATTGTGCTAGCTTTGTAAATATTTCTTATGTTTTACTAATAGTAGAAGCAATCAGTGTTTAATCTCCTTCATGTTGTGTTTAGAATGATATTTTACCTTAAATTGATCATTTGAGTTGTGAAGTCTTCAAGGAATGAAATATTATGTTTGTGTTTTATTTAAATGGTAATTAAAATATGTTATGCGAATTAGCACTATGAATGAAAGAGGTTGTGTGTCAATCACAAGTTTACTTTGTTCTGCAGTTTTTGGTTTACAAATTCCTTGAAGTTAACGAGTCTGGTTAAGGTTGGATGAACTATTTTTCTTTTTTGTTTCAAAACTCTGACTTATCTTTTTATATTTCTTTAAAAACCCCTTTTAGAGTAGGTTTTATTTCATGCTTGATCTTAGAACAATCTAGAAGCTCAACACGAGCAATCCCCTTGAATATTACTGTTGCATTGACCACTGAGTAACATCAGCATAGTTGAGACCCAACTACAAAGACCTTGGGAGCTAAGGCATCCATGTGTTTCCTTTCTCTTTCAGGAGAAGCAAAATAGCAATATTCTACTTGCATTGTTGTGGTGCCAAAATCTCCATCAATAGATACCTCATGAAACACCATATATAGCATCTTGGTTGAATAATGATCAATCAATAGTGGTTAATGACAAAGCTTATGTTGAGTTTTATATTGGTCCATACAAGGATAGGGTATTATGTGTTGTGTTACATATTAGTTACTATCATTTATTACTTGGAAGACCATGGCAGTTCAACAAACATGCCATATATGATGGTAGGGAGAATATTTATGATATTGAGAAGGATGGAATCACGTTCACACTAACACCATTGCAGGAAGATGATAAGGCACAAGATAATACAAAAAGGATAGTGATGGTAGGAAAGAAGGAGTTTATAAGACATGAGGAAGACAAAAAATGAAGAAGGTGTAGCCACTACAAAGGAAGAAGTCATTGAGACAACAAGTGTAAAGGAAGATTCAATGGTGAAGAGAGAATAAGATGATATGTTGGTGTCCAAGACTGAAATAGAGAAGGTCAAGGATGACTTGACCTTAAATATGCAAGATGAATTAGGAAGAGATGATGAAGTTGTGATAATGATAGAGTTTTGTCTATTGAAAGCAAGAGAAGTTAAAGGGAAGTCATCTGCTGTCAATAGAGTGGTGGATAAGTCTGATGGCATAGGGATTGTTGAGGCAAAGACTCTAATGATATGGATAATAGGTAAAGAGGAAGTGAATAAGAGTGCAATGACTACTAAATCCAAGATGGGCTTGTGAAGCATGAAGAGATCATTGTAGGTGCGGTGTTGTGTCCTTTGAAGGCAAAAGAAGACAATGGGAAGTCAAGTACTATCAAGGTAGAGGTAAGGTGTAGTCTAAATTTACTAGGAAAAGGTGATGGTTTGGTGTCAACAACTGATGAAGAAAGAGTCAAGGGTGCACTAATTGAGAAGACTCAAGGTTGGCATGACAAGTACAACACTTAGTCCTTTGGTTACAAGGAAAGTTAGTCAGTAGTTAAGGTGTGAAAATATAGTGGTCTATAGGACTGACAAAGAAGAGATGATGAGGGCAGAGAGTTGGGTACAAGACATGAAGATGGAAAGTGCAATGAACCAAGGTAAAATGAAAAGGTAAGTGGAAAGGTTTGTAGAGGTTGAAGAGATGATGAAGGTTGCAATCACCCCAAGTGGTGAAGAGGTAAAGACACTAAGTTTGAGGAAGGTCTTAGTGTTGGAAGAGACCAATGATGTGATGTTTGCAAGGAAATGCCAAGAGAAGGCCAAAGATGAGTTGGTTGTGAAGACTCCAAATGAGTTGGAGAAAAGTGAAGGTACTGAGGTAAGGGTAGTGATTTTTCCTTTAGTGAAAAGAGTGGTTGGTAGATAGTAATATGCTGCCATGACAAAGGTTTTTAAGACTGATTGCATAAGGGTTCCAAGAGTGGAGAACCTAAAGGTGGTTGTGGATACAAAGAATGAGGTGAGAGTGGATGTTTGGCAAGGACAATGGGGTAGATTCAAGTATGTAGTAGATATGATGAGGAAAATAGCTCATGAAATAGTTGAACAAGGTTTGTTTGCAAGTGTAAGGACAAGTGTATCATCAATTTTTGATGAGAGAATGGTTGAAGGACATGCAGCAGGTCTATATGCAACAAAGAAGCAATATCAAGTTGCAAGGAAAGGAAGAGTTGATTAGTTTGAGTTTGTTCCAAGGGTGAAGATGAAGATACCTCAATTTTAGATTGGAAGGGGTTGGGTAATAGGTATAGGGGCAGATAAGACAATGTTCTTAGGTGAAGGAGCAAGCAAAGGTCATTCATCAAGTGTGGAGTAGCAATCCAAAGGGAAGAATCGGTCCAAGGCTAGAAGAAATGCATGTTTTCTATATCTAACTCAATAGAAGGGATTCCCAGGTGAAAGAAAATTTGGAGATGAATAAGACAATTTGATCAAGCCAAGGAAATGGTCCAATACAGTCCTCATGGGACATGAGTTTTTTTTAGGCCGGTTGTATGATCTAGGAGCACCAAGTGTAATTCATTGAATCAGAGGTCCTAGTTTGAGTTTTTGTGAGTTTGGAGTCTTTTTGATGTAATAAGAACATGTCAAGGCTAGTCCTAGTTTTTTAAGTGTTATTTAAGTCATTTTGAGTTTATTTTGACAAATAATGCAAAATCTTGCAAACTTGTCAAGCAAGATTGTAAAATTGTAGTTTCGGAAGGTGAAGAGTCACTGTGTTGTGGTTCGTTGGAAAATAGTTGGTAGTTTTAAGGTCATGAAAGTAATTCCTTTAAAATTCCTTGTGAACGCTTGAGGAGAGATTAGACATTGAAGATTCAAAATTCTTGAATACAAAAATTTCTATTTTTCATAAATTTTTGAGTATTGCCTTTATTTCTACAATTTCAGGCCTTTATATGAGTTTGTAAAGGCACATATTAATCTATAGGTGCTAGGATCAGGTGTGGGGATGTTTTAGCTTTGATTTGAATCCATTTTGGAGGATTTTCATTGAGTTTAACGCATCTGAGAGCTAGTTTTATGAAATCGGCTAGTGAGCAAGTTCTTAAGGGTTTTGTGGTCTTAAATGGGGTTCGACCCATTCCACCTTCTGTAAACTACTGTAACTAAGTGAAATGGGTCTAATACAGTAGTAATAGGATTCTTAAGGAGGTTTGTGTGCAGGGAATGTCATTTTGCAAGTTTGGCATAATGCCCTTGATGGCATTTTTGAGTGGTTTAGAGTGAAAAAGAATGTTTTGCGGAGATAAATGTGTGTAAAACTTGGGGAAAGCAGTTTTTTTGTTAGATCAAGTATGTGTAGGAATATTCAAACTTTTTTGAAGCATTTTCCAAGATATTTGAGGCTTTGAACATAGTTTTCCCAAAAACCCTCCTTGGAAAGGCATAAAATGAGCTTTTCTAGATCTGGTGATTTAGTGAGTGTTTCTCTTGAAGGGAAAGGTGGATTAAAAGGTTTTTATACCTGGTAAGTGGCTGAAAAGTAGAAAATTAGATTGGGAACAAGTTTTAAGGGTGGTTCCTTTGTAAAACGGGCCTAATTAGCCTTGTAGGACAGCAAAGAAGTCAAGTTTTGAAGTAGTTGGTCCAAAGTGACCATATCTAGTTTTGAAGCATGTTTAATAAGGCCCAAATGGGTCCTAGAATCTTGTTTCATTTTTAGTAGATTCAATTTTTTGTTGAAGTTATACCCGATTTCACCTATATGGACTACTACAAGAGTTTAAGTCTTTAAATGCAAGAATTGAGAAATCTAATGAAATATGCTCTATTAAGAGTTTTATTGGTCTGAACTAGTCAAGAATAGGTTAATTATAGTGATTTTGGGGTCTAGTAAGATTTTTGAAGCAAAGTTTGGTGTTTTAGTGTCTTTTGGGTCTTGTGACATCAAGCTACATTAAAGAGAATTGGGTGAAGTTTGTGTTTATTCAAGTGAGTTTGTTTTTGGGTGTTTGAAAGACCTCCCCTGCATTGCATCACTTTTCAAGCTATTTTGAGGCATCTAAGTTTTTCATATTAGAATTTGAAGCTACATTGGAGAAATTTCTCAGGATGAAAACTGTACTATATCCCAAACCGTGCAGGGTATTGAGATGATTCTTTCATGACCGAAAATGTTTTTCAACTCTTCTCTATTGGAAGAATGAAGAAGATCTTATTAAATAGATTTTTTGTTTTCATTGATATCACCATGTTGTATGAGTTGTAACTGCAAGATTAAGTCATTGTTTGATTCAGTAATTTGGATTGATATCTGAACTGGTATGCAGTTATCATCCTCTAGTATTTTGGTCAGAAATACTCTACAGTTGAATGTTGTTGCTTGCAGTTTTGAATAATGGTTTATGGATGTTGGAAACATGTATGTTCATAATCCTATGTGCTCATGTGCTTGTATGGCAAATTGGCATTATTTTGTTGATTGCATTTTTCTATTAGGTCTATTTATGCCTGACCTAATATATTGTCGAAGTTGTAATGAATTAATTTTTTTGTGTGGATGTATGTGTGACCTATCTTTGGTCCATTCCAAGATGATGTAACATGTTATATGCTTGGATTTATTTTGGAAAGATTTTGTAAATGCTTGGAGCCGACAATTATATTTTGATGAATACTGGTTACATCTAATTAGGCCAACCTAATTGATGCTTGTGAATGAATCAAATATATATGTTGGAAAATTTTGATGATTGTGATGTGTGGGTTGTTTCAAAATTGTGAATGTGAAGAAGTGTGAAGATGATGAAGTGTGTTAAGTCAGTTTATTGAGCATCATTGGAACTAAATCAACACTTGTTAGGTGCACTCTTAGTAGTTCATTCTAGCTTTGAAGCCACTTGTATTTTTGCAACCCCTTTTTGTAGGTAGTGATCCTCCATGTGTGGATAGTGAGTCCTCTTTGTAATTAGTGAGCTTTTGTATCCAAACAGTGAGTCCTATTTTGGGCAGTGAGCCTTTTGTATTCGATTTTGGAACTACTTTATATTGTGAGTTAATCCTCACCATGGTTTTTCCCTTATTGGATTTTCCACATAAAATCTGGTGTTTTCTGTGTTGATATTGATTTATGTTATTTGCATTTCATGTTCATACTTAATAACAAAATTAAGTTGATAATAAATTGATAAGTGTTTGAAGATTTGAATTTATGTTTGGTGACATCTAATTCACCCCCACTTTCAGTTGTCTTGTGCCTTTCAATAATTGGTATTAGAGCATTGGTTCCTCAAAGAGAAGCCTAATAGCTTGAGGTAGATCTAGAAAGATTAAAAAAAATGGATGACAAAGATGAGCTCTGAGCTACACTTGAAGAGATTAACAAGGTTGGAAGTGAAAAGAAAGATTTGAAAGAAAATCTTGATGAGGAAAATGAATGTGTCCAGAAATTATAAGAGCAATTGAAGAAATTCAAGGAAAGACACAGGGAAGTGACTGAGAAATTGAAACAAGCAAATGAAGAAATTACCGGATTGAAGCTACTAGTATAGGAAAAGAAAAGAATTGAAGAATGTCTAAATACTGTGGTGAAAAGAAAGATTGATGTATGCACAAAGCTTGAGGAAGAAGTGATGAACCTAAAAGGAAATCTGGAGAAAGTTAAACTCTGTGAAGATAATTTCAAGATGATCTCCACCAAACTTGAAGAGTTAATTGTAGGATAGAAACCTTCTAAATACAAAGGTGGTTTGGGAAATGAAGCTGGTGAAAGTTCTAAGGTTGTGTAGAGTCCAATGGACAATTAGAAGATTCATGATAAAGGGAAGTAGAAAAAAATCCAAGGAACTTTGCTAGAAGGAGGCCTGTCAAATAGCTAAATGCTCAAAGGTATGCATCTTTCAATGGTGTTTGCTTTACATGTAATAAATTTGGTCACAGAGCAACAAAATGCAAAAGTAGAATGAATCATTTTTTTGGTCCCTTCTCTAGACAATGTTTGTCATGCAAGAAATTTGGACATAGAGCTATTGAATGTAGATATCTGGTGAGGATGATTAGTTAGGAGATGATGAATAGGTTTAATGGAGGAAGAATGAATCAATCTTTTAATGGATATTGTTATATAGGTAACGACACACATAAAATCAATGTAGATCAAGGGTTAATGGAGGACAAATAAAACTGAGAATTGTTGTCTGTTATAATTGAAACAAACCAGGACATATTTTAAGAGTTTACAAAAGTAAAAAGGGTAAGCAGTCTGATCTAGCAAAGTAGAATGACCCAGTGAAGAAGATTGGAAAGAATGAGGTGAAGCAATAAATGAACAAGATATGGAGGAAGAAAGAAGAGCCAAAGATGACAAATGTATCTATGACCCAATCCGGTCTAGAAAATCCCTCTAGGAATTAGACCTAGCATGGTCTTAGGGGGAGCATTAATAGAAAATTGTACAAACCGCATGGATATATGGCGTGTCAGATGTTAGCATGAAGATATGTTGTAAGAAATAAATAAGGAGAGGTTTTGAAAAAGAAATCAAAAGAAAATGTGTAGGTATGTTCATTTGTGGAGTAAATTAGGGTTTCTTAGTGCAAAGAAATTGGGTTTTTATCATATTTTTGAAGCCTAACACAATTAATGAAAATTAGGGCAACACGGTGGTGTATAAAGAAAAATAAATAATATTTTTTTATCACTTGTGCAATTGAAAATATTGAAAAATGACTTGGAGCAATCTTGAAGCAATCTCAAAGCAATTTGGAGCAATTCGTAAGTAATCTGGACAAATCACTATGAATAATTAGGAGTAAAAGACATAATTTTTTCAATTTTGTTTCTGAGTTTACAAAAAGAGAAAAATAATAAGTTTCGTTGAGCAAGAAAGGGTTTGAAGAAGATTAGTGCGGTGATGGAATCTATTGGCAGAGGATTGAGTGGTGATATTCTGCTGAGGCTGAAAGGTATTGAGTTAGAAGAGTTTGATCATTAGAAAATGAAGGAAATGGAACTAGGGTTGAAGACAAATGAATTCCAAAGCGTAAAAACCCTAGGTATGGATTTATGGGGAGAATTTCCCTAGTTTGTAAATATATAATCTATATTATTTATAATAAGTCAATTCAAGGACAACAACATTTTTTTGGACAAACCCTATTCGATTAAGAAGGAGGAAATCAAAGCTATTATTAATTTGTGCAGTGTTGGTGACCTTCCTAGGAAGAAAACCCTAAAATATAGAGATGTGGAGGAACTTACTAGAATTAACAAAGATCCTCCAGCTCTACTAATAAAAACCATTGTCGATCTTCCAATAAGATATGTTGTGTATGGAATCTCTTACAAAATCTACTTTAGAAATCGTGAAGGTTCTACTTTGGCTATTGTTGTATATCTTGCACACATGATAGTGAAGGAAATTAAGTGGTTTGATTTGTGTAGCCTGATTATGGAAAACCTAATTGAGAATGTTAGAATGTCTTTGGTATAGGGATATCCTTTCCATTTTGGGTCCCTACTCGTATCTTTGCTGTTTTACTTTCTAAGCTTGCTATCGGGAATAGAAAATATTAACTCAGAATCTGGCATTCCTATTGGAAAGAAATTTTATAGGTGTGCCATAGAAAAATGGCCCCTTATCATTTTCATAGTCTTTTAGGCCTTGCTTCACGATGCTTGGTCCATTTTTCCTTCATTTAATGATGTAATGTGGCTTGAATATGAACATTTAAGTCCTTAAAATTCAAATAATCACGTCTTATGAAGGTGTTGTGAAGTGTTGTAAAACATTTCTACAGTTTTCTAGACTCTATTCATTACAAATCACCTAAAAATCACCTTTTCATCACTTATAAATTCCTAGTTCAAAGTGTTGTAAAGTCTTGTAACATTATTTCCCACTTTTCTAGGCATAATTTCACTATTTACACCTTTCTTATGTTTGATTTGACCCCTTTATGCCCATATAAGGCTTAATTAAGTGTATTTTTGAATGTAAACCTGAGAAACAACATAAAATGTGACTTAATTCCTAACATCAACTTTCAAGCCTAAGGTCGGACCCATTCGCCATGGGTGGCAAATGAGTCCCCCTTGGCTCCAAATTCAAAATATTTCTAATTTTCTTTCCAATTTTTATTCAAAAGTACTTGATGTCGACCTGTGATGAGGTACCAATGGGTTACTAAGGCACAAGAATGTATAAATAAATGTTTTTCTCCTCATTTCACATCTCCTACAATCTTCTAACTCATTCAAGAATTCAACTAGAATTTGAGCACTTTTCATCCTATAATGAAGCATTTATCCAACATTCAAGAGAAGCCATTGACACATCTTCAGATCTTCTTCAACAAGGGTTTGGTAAGTTGATAGCATTTGCATGTTATTTGTTTATCACTCTCCTTCCATTTCATTATTTCATTAAGGGTTGGATTACCAAAGTGGGATTTAACCAAGGAAAATCCATATAACCTAACCCTTAACCATTTTTCCCCTCTTGCATGTGTGTTTGCAAACTTTCGTATGGAGATTTGAAAAGCATTTAGGCATTGAAAAGTGGTCAATAGGTCAACATCTTATTTCAAGCTTGGAGAAGACATTCTATCCATTTTCTATAGATTTGAAAAGCATTTAGGCATTAAAAAGTCGTCAACAAGTCGACAAAGTGTTTCAAGTCAACATCTTATTTCAAGCTTGGAGAAGACATTCTATCTGTTTTTCGCAGATTTGACTTCAACAACCCAACAAGTAGACAACCTCAAATTTGGTGCTATAGAATTGTCCCCTGATTTCTCAAAATTTTGGGAGAGGATTGATTCGCCATCAATGGTGAATGATTCCCACCTTAAGGCTATAAATCTAGTTTTGTTAGATTTTGTATCCCGACACTCTGAAACCTATTCCCAATAGTTTTCATCAGAAGCAGGACTGATTCACCATTAGTAGTGAATGAGTCCCACTGGTAATTTTATGTGATTTCATATAGTAGTTAGAAGATTCTAGTTTCTCCAATTTTTTCCCAAGTGCACTCTGATTCAGTCTCTTTCTATTATGTTTTGCATTTGTTCATTCATAATTCATTATTTGCATATCACATTGTATTTTCCACCATTGCATAAATCTTAGGTCTAGCACACATAATGAGTCATATAGATCATCTAATTGCACTTAGTTAATTCCATTTAGTCTAGACAACATCATACATTGGATAATTTGAATGAACCTAGCTAGCATGTTCGGCCTACCTCTCTCCTTTTAAGTGCAAAACCCTAGAAGAGTTGGAGAGTCTTGTGGTTCCAAAAATCTAATGTTCATTTTGGTGAACCCGCATATTGAACACTCTACATTTTTAATTTCAATTGCATCTTCCATCTTAAACTTCATTTGCATCAACATTTAATTAGGATATTGATTTTTTTTGCATCCTAGGGTTTCTTAATTTGCATTAGTGAAAGAATCATTTAGATTTCATTTTTGCATTACATATCATTGAAAAAACTAAAAAATCTGCATTTGCATTCTTAATTGGCATCTGAAAATCATTAGAATCACATTAAATAAACTGAAAAACACAAAAAAATATCATACTGGGAATCATTCGCCACCCTAGGCGAATCAGTCCACCTACACATTTCAGACTACATTTTCAGAAATTTCCTAGGTATTTCCTGCATTTCTATTATCTATTGTTAGTTCTTTGTTTGAATTTGTAGAATTTTTGTTCTTTTCATTTTCACTCCTAGATTACCTTGCATTTTCATTCACCCTATCTTTTGTGGTACTTGTATGAGTGTTTGGTGCCCCATTGATAATACTTTAGTGAGACAAAGTTCTAGACTCATGGCTTCCTGTGATAGAACTTTCATTGTGGACCTTGGGATCTCAAGAGCTCCTACTCCTACTATGGACAATGGTGCATTAGGCATGGACAATACCACTTCTATTCCTTCACCTTTCCATCCAATGAATGTTCTCACACAAAACAATTCCATCCCACAAGAAAAGGTCATTAATATTCATGAGGATTTTACACACTTACAACAAGACTTGTCCCTTGAAAAAATTTCCACCACTTCCATAATAGCCATAGAAAACCTTCATCGTTTGATTGAAAGTTATGATGGCTTAAAAGTTATGAAAAGAATTTCCAAGATTTACAATAAAAATGCGTCTTCATTTCCCAATCTGTAAACATTTCTATAAGCCAAGGAGGACTTCACATTCCTCCCCCTTCAACTATACCATCCATACCAACTTATACCACTCCTCAGGTTACAAGAACTACGCAACATGTTATTCATGTGGCTTCTTCTTTCACAGTTCCAACTAGCATTCCTAGTTCTCTTGAGGCATCGCAAGTCCCCTCTACCACATTCACCCCTCTTAGTGTTCCTTTCGCTTCCCCTCACATCACATACACTCCACCATTTTCTCTTCCACCTCATACCACTTACCTCGACCCCATCATTACATAGCTCCTTAATACTATTTCATCTATGCAACAATAAATTTCCACCATTAGCCCCTTATCCTTAGAAATCTTACGCACATAGATGCCACAAGGGATAGAAATTCCTAGGTTTGAGAAATACGGAGGTAAAAGAGACCCTATTAACCATGTCAATGCTTATACAACTTTATGTAGTGATTTTGTCCTTGATGATAAACTCTTAGCTAAACTTTTTACTAGGACCCTGAAAGATATTGCATTAGAGTGGTTTTCAAACCTGCCTAATCATTGTATCCAATCATTTAATGAGCTTGTGGATGCCATCATAAGTCACTTCCAACTTCATATGACCCCTAAAAAGACAATGGCTGACCTCATGCCTTGTACACAAAATGTTGACAAAAAAGTAATTGATTCCATTTCACATTATCAGTCATTGTATGCTCAAGTTGATGTCAAAATTCCTGATTCACATTTGCAAAAGATGTTTATCAAAAACTTGCAGACAAATCTTCAGGATAAGTGAACTATGATGAAATTCCCTTCATTCATGCACTTATGCACAACCCTGTGTGACTATCATAACTCGGTTTCAAGTCATGATTTAAAATCTACTTCTAACTGAGGTGACAACTCTATGAAAAACAATCAAAACAACACACAAAATTTTTGCAAACCAAATAGAGGCTTTTTACAGTTCAATCCCCCTCCTCAACTGCAAACCCGACCTATTCCAAATCAAGTGGAAACTATTAAAGCAACCATTCCTTATACCTATGGGGACCCGAAGAGACAATTTAATCCCTTACTTGATACCCTCCATAATACAATGAACCAATTGCTCCAGCAACAAATGATCACCTTGCCTACCGTCAAACCGCTTGATACCACCAAACCTTTACTACCCTCCTTTAAACCTAATGCTTATTACCATTTTCATTGCCAAAATGGCAATGACACATAACAATCTAAGCGTCTCAAACACTTAGTTCAAGACCTCATTGATTCAGGTTATTTGTCCATTGTGGGTGTTACTGATCAAGGCAATAAGTCTATTGCATGCCCTAACCAGAATTTACAAATCTTTACCAATCCCATGCCTAAACACAATGTTTCATTTGTTAAGGCTAGTGAACCTTCAAACCCCCAATTCATGAACATTGATACATATAATGAACAACATGATATAACTCCAAAAGTTACCCAAGCTAATCCTATGGATGAACTTGTGAGTGTGATAGACGTTATCCCTCATAAGGGCCCAACTAACAAAAATCTTGATATCACTTTTTCTTCTAATGATATGCTTCAAAAACTTCCTGATTGTCCTCTTTACATAGCAGGAAAAATCTATGATAAGCCTACCAATGGGATATTAATAGATCCTTCTTGTGGTGAGAATGTGATCATGGAAGAGTTTCTAGGATTACATGAGCTCTATCAAGATGACTATAATAAACCAATTGCATGGATTAAAACACATATTGGTTTTGTGTGCCCTACAATTGGATTGATCATACTTCCCTTACAAATAGGACCCAAAACCTTGGAGGTAACATTTTCAATTATTCCACAATTAGACCAATTTCTTTTGTGGCTAGGTCACCCTCAGCTTTGCTCAATGAAAGTGGTCCCTTCAGTTGTTCACAAATGTTTGAATTTTCCACATGGAAATGAAATATTTACCATACACCATAGTGGCTTTAAACCTTTATCATCTAAATGTAATTTTTCCTTAGAAGCCTTTTGGTCGGCACCTATGGAAACCATCACCCTCCATAAATATTTTCTTTTAACATAACTTATCAAAAGTTCAAATCCAAATGAATAGCCAAGTTGTCTCTTCGTAATATGTCCCTGTACACTTCCACTCCCCCTATTCTAGATTGAACCATGCTTCAACTTGAGTCTGACATTGAACAAACCATACAACCTCATGAACAACCACTCTTAGACACTTCCCTGCCATCATTTAAATGACCAAGGGAAAATGAAACTAATTCTATCATAGCTCCCGCATAAAAAAAAGTGTATAAAGCTAAAGAGAAAGTGGTTGACCCATCCTCTTTGGTTTCTTCCATTCTTCCCCCTCCGGAAGAAAAGGAACCTGTGATGAATCAACCCATTCTTACACCTCAAAAAATTCAAAATAAAATTAAACACAACCACGGTGCTAGGGAGCATAGGAATTGTCATCGTCTCCTTGCTCATCAGTCTCAAATAGAAGAAAATCAAGAAAACCAATCTCCACTTTTGACCGAAGCAATTGATGACCAACCCCTTTCCCTTGATCCACCAACAGATAGCATAGTCCAACCCTCACAAAAAAATGATCCAATCCAACAACCACAAATTTTATTACATCCTTCCTTGGAAATAACTCTTTGTCCTCTTGTTGTAATCAATCTTGATGATGATGATGATGAGGAGATCGCAAAAATAGATGAAGAAGTGCATAACAATTTAAATCTTTATTTTCATCTACCATGAGCTTAATGATAAATCTTCTCAACCAAGTGAGGAACCTGATACATCTCTTGGTTTGACATTTGCAATTATTCCTTTGGATAGTCAACCACCCTCACAATATACTAAACATGATTGGGAGGTGGATGACTTGTTAGATGGTTGACTTGCATTCTCCTTACTAGCCTTTTATATTTTTTTATTTTTCTTTTCATTTTTCTTTTATGTGTGTATCGTGTTCCCCCACATCGTGCGTTTGATGTTTTCTCTCTTGTTGTACACTTCTTCTATTTGTACCTCTCTTCTTCTATATGTTGTACATCTCATTTTTTGCTTTTTGTTTTGTTCTCTCCTTTTGGGGATGACGCAAAGCATTGAGATGGCCTATGTCTCTTCCATGTTGACCCAAATGATCCTTTTTTTATTTTTCATTTTTGTTTTTTGTTTTCCCTTTGGGGATGATGCAAAGCATTGAGATTCCCTATGTCTCTTCCATGTTGAACCAATTGGTCCCTTTTCCTTTTTACTTTATCTTTTCTTATGTTTTCCTTTTGGGGATGATGCAAGGCATCGAGACTGCAATGTCTCCTACACGTTGACCCAAAATATTTTTCTTTTTCATTTTTGTTTTTGTTTTCTTTTAGCTTGTTTTTTCCTTTTTCAGTACGATGCAAAGCATTGAGACCATAATGTCTCTTCCATGTTCACCCAAAATGGACTTTCTTTTTCTTTTGTTTTCACTCTCTTTATGTCATTCTTCCAGTTCTATGTTCTTTGGGGAATGATGACAGTTCTGAGCTCTTTTATCAAAACATTGAAGCAACAAACATACTAACCTGAAATCCATAGATCCCTTATGTGTTTGGTGTCTTCATTTCTGGGGGGCAACTCCCTATTTCTTTTTTTTCCCTTTTCATGTACATGGCATAGCCTAACTTAGAAACATATGACTTGGCATCGAGCTTTCCAAGTTGGCTCTCATGTCTTGTTTTCTTTTGCATTCTTCCTTTGCTAATTTAAAGTAATTACTCATAGAACAATGTGTGGAAATTCCTTTAAAATGGTGGGCATACATTACCATATTTCATTTGTATTCTTGGTTCTCAGTGCAGCCTTGTCATTTCATACGATGTGTTTGTCACTTTTTGGATGACATTGGGTATGATGTCCTTCATAAGTGTGATCTATCTTAGCATATTACATTCCTCTTGGTGGCTTGATGCAACACACTACATCCCCTAAGTTGTGAATATTTTATTCTTCGATTTTTCCTCTCTTGGAGACATTAGACACAATGTTCCCTAAGTGATAGACCTTGCATGAACTTAACAAGACTCCTTCGAACATCTTTTACATTTTACATTTTTGCCACCTTGCATAGCGCAACTTGCATTCTTGTGGTACCTTTCTTTTTTTCATGGGTTCTAAGCATATGAAGCTTTGGTTGTCTCATGAAGCACAAACCAAAATTTTCCCTTGTGGCACCTTGTTAAAGTTATCAGGAGGTACAACTTTGATATGGTTGAGTGGGAAGCCCATTCAGCGGCACAACTTTCCCCATAGCCACCTTTGTGTTTGTGGGTGCATACCAACTAGCGTATCTACTTCACTTTTTGGGTCTTCTCACCCGGTGGACCACCATGAGTTATGTCTCCCTAGAGTGAGTATGCATTCTCTATTTCAAGCAATTAGCCTAGATCTAATCCACAACTAATTGGATAGACGATCGAAGCTTCATTCTATTATTTCATTTTAACACTTGTGTTCCTTTTTTCTAATGTTTAGTTGGCCATTAGATCTTCATCTTAGGGTCTTGATCATCCCTCTTGATCATTTTCATTCCATCTTACTAACATAAGTGCACTAGGACCTCCTCGATATGCATGGCTACTTTAGTGTGAGTTTGAAGCAAGTTCATCCTCTCACTAAAGTGGGGGCTAAATGTGCCATAGAAAAATAGCCCCTTGTCATTTTCATAGTCTTTTAGGCCTTTCTTCATGATTCTTGGTCCATTTTTCCTTGATTTACTAATTTTATGTGCCTTGAATATGCACATTTAAGACCTTAAAATTCAAATAATGGCATCTTGTGAAGGTGTTATGAAGTGTTGTAAAATATTTCTACACTTTTCTAGACTCTATTCATTACAATTCACCTAAAAATAACCTTTTCATCATTTATCAAGTCCTATTTTAAAGTGTTGTAAAGTCTTGTAACATGATTTCATGCTTTTCTAGGCATAATTTCACTATTTACACCTTTCTTATGTTTTATTTGACCCCTTTATGCCCTTATAAGGCTTAAATAAGTGTATTTTTCAATGTAAACCAAACAAACAACATTAAATGTGACTTAATTCCTAACACCCACTTTCAAGCCTAAGGTGGGACCCATTCACCATGGGTGGCGAATGAGTCCCCCTTGGCTCCAAATTCAAAATATTTCTAATTTTCTTTTGGGTTTTTATTCAAAAGTACTTGATGTCAGCCTATGATGAGGTATCAACGGGTTACAAAGGCACGAGAATGTATAAATAAGTGTTTTCCTCCTCATTTTACTTCTCCTACTATCTTCTAACTCATTCAAGCATTCAACTAGCATTTAAGCACTTTTCATCCTATAATCAAGCATTTATCAAGCATTCAAGAGCAACCATTGACATATCTTCAGATTTTCTTCAACAAGGGTTTGGTAAGTTGATAGAATTTGCATGTTATTTGTTTATCACTCTCCTTCCATTTCATTATTTCATTAAGGGTTTGATTACCAAATTGGGATTTGACCAAGGAATATCCCTATAACCTAACCCTTAACCATTTTCCCCCTCTTCCATGTGTGTTTACAGACTTTTGTATACAAATTTGAAAAACATTTAGGTGTTGAAAAGTGGTCAACAAGTAAACAAAGTGTTTCAAGTCAACATCTTATTTCAAACTTGGAGAAGACATTTTATCCATTTTCTGCAGACTTGAATTTGACAACCTGAGAAGCAAATAGCCTCAAAATTGGTGCTACAAAATTGTCCTCTAATTTCTTAGAATTTTGGGAGAGGAATGATTCACCATAAATGGAAAATGAGTCCCACCTTAAGGCTAGAAATATAGGTTTTGTCAAATTTTGGATCCTGACACTCTAAAACTTCTTCCTGACAGTTTTCATTAGAAGCAGGTCTGATTCGCCATCAGTGGTGAATGAGTCCCACTGATGATTTTCTGTGATTTCAAATAGTAGTCAAAATATTCCAATTTTTCCAATTCCTACCCTGGTGCACTCTGATTCACTCTCTTTTGATTATGTTTTGTATTTGTTCATTTAGAGTTCATTGTTTGCACATCACATTGTGTTTTCCAACATTGCATATATCTTAGGTCTTGCACACATAATCAGTCATATAGATCATCTAATTGCACTTAGTTCATTCTATTTAGTCTAAACAACTTCATACATTGTATAATTTGAATGAACCTAGCTAGAATTTTTTGCCTACTCTCCTTTTAGGTGAAAAACCCTAGAAGAGTTAGAGTGTCTTGTGGTTCCTAAAATCTACAGTTCAATAGGTATTTGGAATCTATGGAGGATAAATAAATTGTATGCAAAACCTATTTCTCATCCCTACATATGAATCTATGATCTAGTATGTCATCACTATCTCAGAAGAAAAGAAGAATGAAGAAGAGTCTTTGTATAGATCTGACTCCTTTGATCCAGAGGATATTCAGACAATGTTAGATAAAAGTGATATGAAGAAGGTTGGTGATGTTGTTGGTATGAGAAATTTTGGTGGTGTTGTCATTAATGTTGTCATTAATGTCAACACTGTTTAGTATGTTGCAAATTCTACATGTATAGTTGAGATACTACTGAGATGTTGTGAGTACTTGGAGCTATCCTTTTTAGTGGTATAGATGTGATGGTTTGGTGATTTTCCAAGTGCTTTTGAGAAAATTAAATAATGAAGAGAAGTCAAAATGTTGAAATTGTCTAGAATGTGCTCCGATATGTGCTTCACATTTCTCCTATGTTGATCTTATGCTTGTGCAGATCTGAAGGCTTGTTAATGAGGATTTAGTGGTGATATCTCTTAAATGTTTTCTTTTGGTGTGATGGTGTGTGAGAGTTACGTTCACCGGTATGTGAACTGCTCTGGCAGAGTTTTTCTTTTGTGTCCTTGGAGAACTGGTTTTTCTCCACAGTTCTCTGATACTTTGTTTTAGATCTTACAGATCTGGGATATGTTTTGTGAAGGTCTTTTCCGTTCTCTGGCACAGAAGGTTGAAATTTGGTAATCTGGAAGTCATGTTTCTTTATTCCAGTACAGGTTTGCATATTTTTGATAATTTGATGAAAGGTATTCAGTGTATGAAGTATGTTTTTTTTCTATGGACGTATCTAAAGAAGTCTAAGATGAAGTCTCAGGTATGTGTAGTATCATCATGGAAAAAACAGGCCCTTAAGTGGTGACAAATTTAGAAAAATCAGAGTTAGGAAACTTGACATAAAAATTTGAATAAGTTATCTATATTATTTCAAAAATATGTAAGAATAGAATCTGTAGAAAATTGAATGTAGTTTCTAAACGACTAGGTTTATTTAAAAAAAAAAAAATCTATTTGGTGAAAATTTGAAATTTGAATGTAGTAGTACTTAAATTTCAGGGAAAAAATAAGAAGTAGATGTCTGTCTGACCACCCTAACCACAATAAAATGATAATATTGTTTTATAAGATTTTATATATAAGTAGAGAACTCACGTCCTTATGTGATGAATATTTTTATGTAATTTTTTTCCAAGTAAATAATTAATTATGAATTTTTATTAATTTTTTTTAAATATAAAAACTCGTATGTCGACCACCTTAACTTGGTCAAAAATTCATGAAATTCATTTTTTAAATCCTATAGTATGTGAAGCATAGAATGTGACACATGTTTTGATTCAAAAAATGTGACACCATTTGAAAGCTATAGATGTTTATCAATCAACCTATCAATCAGACTTTAGTTGTAATTCAAATAGAAGATGAATAATAATTATTTATTAAATTCAAACTAAAGCATAATTTATATTGGTGGAAAGTTGGGAATCTCCTTTAAAAACCCTTTTGTTTCATCAATTTTGGGTAAAAAAAAGTTGTCAGCCACATGGGCCATCATATCACTTACATATAGCCAATTTTCGGCCCATCATGATCCTGCACATACCCTCTCGCGCATATTGAAGTGTGTTGAGGTGTCTTCATGTCATCTTCTTGTTGGGAATCGTGTGCATCAATGATCTTTTTTGTTTTGATTAGGTTTGACCAACCTAGTGTTTACACTTCATTTGAAGAATAAAATTTAAATGAGGAAGCATGTAGAAGTTTCAATAAAATAATTTTATTGGTCCACTCTTATTCCTTTCCACTGTGGGAATTTTGAGTTGCCAACCTAATTTGAATTTATGAAATGGGTTATTTTGTGGGTGACCTTGGTAAATGCTTCTAAGGTTGAGAATGGTATAAAATAAATTTGAATTGTGAAGAGTTGTATGACAGTGTGATGCAAAATGATGAAAGTAAGCCACAAATCATAAGAGCAGAAGTGTGTGCATGAGTTGTGTCAAAGACTGTGAGATAAGGGTTTCTATAATCCTATGAATGTGCTTTGATTGCAGTGGTGGATCTTTTTTTTCTCTTTTCTATTTGTAGGCAGTGATCCTCCCTATTGGACAGTGAGTCCTTTTTTAGGTAGTGAGCCTTTGTATTTGGATAGTGAGTCCTCTTTTGGGTAGTGAGCCTTTGTATTTAGTTCATAATCTTTATATTGTGGGTTAACCCACACCGTGGGTTTTCCCTTATTGGGTTTTCCACATAAAATTCTAGTGTTCATTGTATTGATTTACTTTATGTTATTTATGTTTCATGCTCATATTTAATAATAGAATAGTGTGGTTGAAGAATTGATAAGTGATAAAGTTTTATGTTTGAACTTGTGTGAAACCTGATTCACCACCCCTCTCGGTTTTCCTATGCCTATTTAACAATTGGTATCAGAGCTTTTGGTTCCTTGTGCAGAGCCTAACTACTTAAGGAAGATCCGATGGTACACAAGTTGGTGATCCCTATGTTTGATGGAACTAACTACAATGATTGGAAGGGACATATGAGAGGATATATTATCTCTCTTGGTTTCAAGAACTAGAAGTATGTTGAGAATAAGTATACACTTTTGTCTAGTGGTGTTAATTCTACAGATGAGATCTCTACTTATGAAGAAAATAAGAAGGCGAAGTATGTGATTTGCAATGGATTATATAAAAATGAGCGAGTTAAGGTTAATTCTCTAGATACTACATATGAAGTCTAGAAGAAGTTGGAAGACATGTATGAAGGAAATGAAATGGTGAAATTGAAAAAGAGGCTAGTAGAAAAGCAAAGATTTGTGAACCTAAAGATGGAAGATGGTGAAGAGTTTACAAGTTTCTTTCAGAGAGTTGAACTGGAAACAAATGAAGTCAGAAATCAAGGAGGAAAACTAGCAGATGAAGATATAATTGAGAATATCTTGATCACTTTACCAGAATGTTACAACGACAAGATCTTTGTTATTGAAGAAATGTATGATCCTAAGAAGTACAATCTAGAAGATTTGCTCAGCACCTTGCAATCATTTGAACTAAGGAAGTTTTAGAAAGACAACAAGATAGAAGAGAAGACATAAACAACATTTAAGGCTCTAAAGATTGAAGAACTAGATATCGATGATGAAGAGTTGGAAGCAAACTTCACCTGGAAATTGAAGAAAGGTACCAAAAAATATAAAGGTATGTTACCGTTTAAATTTTTCAGTTGTGGTAACATTGGTCATTATTCTTTGAGAAGTCTGAATAGGGCTACACCTAAAAATAACAAGGATTATAAGGATAAGGATACGAAGGATAAGAACTATAAGAATTTGTACTATGTTAATGAAGAGGCAGGTATTTTTGATGAAGAATCTGAAAATGAGGTTGACGATAGTGAATGCTTATTATTAGCTTTGGAAATTAAATCTATATTCACTAACTCTAGAAAATGTGTAAGTAAGAAGGCTCTAGAGGTTAAGAAGAATAGAATGGAAGGTACTTTGGTTACCACTTTTCATGTAAGAAAGGATGAAGACTACTAGGTAATTGATAGTGGATGTTCAAATCACATGACTAGAGATAAGAGTAAGTTCACTAAACTTGAAAAATATGATGGTGGTTTAGTCATGTTCGGTGATGATTCAGGAGCTAAGATATGTGGTAAAGGTTCAATTAGTTTTGATGGAGTGCACAATACTGATGATGTATATTATGTGAAGGTTTTGAGGCATAAACTTCTGAGTGTTGGTCAGATGTGTAGCAATGGCTTTAAACGTGTGTTTCAAAACAATACATGTGAAATCAAAAAAGGGTCCAGAAATGGAGATATGATTGTTGTTGGAGGATGAACTCATGGAAACATCTATCAGTTGAATGGAGTTGATGGTCATTTCCTTGTATCTCAAATCAATGAAAGTTGGTTATGACACTAGAGAATGGGACATGTGAACTTTGATAACCTATTCAAGATCAGTGCTAAGGAGATTGTTTGAGGACTGCCTAGAACCAAAAAACCTACTAATTCTACTTACAAAAGTTGTCAATTGGGGAAGTAGAAAAGATGTAGCTTTAAGGGAAAAGAATATTTTACTATCAGAATGTTGGAGTTGATTCATATTGATCTCTATGGTCTGACCAGGATCATAATCTTGAATGGAGAAAATTACTTTATGTTGCTTATTGATGATTATACTCGAATGGCATGGGTTTCTTTTCTTAGAGAAAAGAATCAGGCCTTGGATAGGTTTAAGGTATTCAAAGCAACAGTGGAAAATGAAGTAAATCTGAAAATCAAGTGTTTGAGATCTGATAGAGGTGGTGAATTCACTTTTGGTGAATTTAATGCATTTTGTGAGAAGCATGGAATAAAATATAGTTTTTTGCTCTAAGAACCCCTTAGCAAAATGGAGTAGTTAAAAGGAAAAATAAGACAATATAGGAAGCTACTAGAACTATGATGAAAGAGTCAAATGTACTAGATGTATATTGGAGAGAAGCAATACATATTGTTTTTTATGTTCTTAATAGAGTTCAGATCAGACACAACACAAAGACACCTTTTGAGTTATGGACTAGTAAGACTCCTACTATGAAATATTTTAAGGTATTTGGGAGCAGATGCTATATTAAAAGAGATGAAAATATTGGAAAGTTTGATGCTATATGTGATGAAGGAATATTTATTGGATACTCTACTACTAGTAAGGCATACAGATGTTTTAACAAACGGTTGAGAAAGATTATTGAAAGTGCTAATGTGAAAGTTGATGAAGACATGCAAACCTATTGAGATAAGTGAAGTTGAACCTAATGATCCTATTTTTGGACATGTACCTAAAGAAAATAAGGTTCAAAGGAAGAAGAAGAGAAAGGAGAAGAAGAACAAGTGGAAGAAGAAGAAAAAGAAGAAGAGAATGAACTAGAACCTACTGCTAGGACTCCTAAATATGTATAGAAGAATCATTCAGAAGATTAGATAATTGGAGACAAGAGTGAAGGTGTGAAGATAAGAAGCATAGTTGCAGCTAAGGTAAATTTGTGTTTACTTTTTAAAATAGAACCTAAATTTGTAAAAGAATCATGTGAAGATGAAGGTTGGATGAGACCTATAAAAGAGGAATTGCAGTAGATAGAAAAGAATCAAACATGGAAAATAGTCCCTAGGTGTGTGAACAAAAAATTGATTGGATCAAAATGGTTGTTCCAGAATAAGTTGAATGAAAATGGAGAAGTAGCAAGGAATAAGGCAAGACTAGTATGTAAAGGATATTCACAAGTTGAAGGTATAAATTTTGAAGAAACATTTTCTCCTATGGCTAGAATGGAAGCTATCAAAATGTTTTTGGTATTTTCTACCCACAAGGACTTCAGTGTATATCAAATGGATGCTAAGTTAGCTTTTCTGAATGGTGAGTTGGAGGAAGAAGTATACATGGAGCAACCTGAAGGCTTTCAGTTGTCCAATAGACCAGACATGGTTTGTAAGTTGAAGAAGGCATTGTATTGGCTGAAGCAAACTCGTAGAGTTTGGTATGCAAGACTAGACAAATATCTCACAAAGCAAGGATTCAATAGAGGTTCTATTGATAGCAACCTCTACTTCAAAATGCAAGGTAACAAGATGTTGATTGTAGTTGTTTATGTTGATGATATCATTTTTGGTGGAAATGATGGCATGTGTAAAAAGTTTGTTGGAGAGATGCAAAAATAATTTGAGATATCTATGATTGGTGAGCTGAATTTCTTCCTTGGTCTAGAAGTGAATCAAACTAATAAAGCGATATTCATTTCACAATCTAAGTATATAAAAGAGTTGTTGAAGAAGTTTTGGATGGAATATTCTAAACCAGTTTGTACTCATATGGTAATCGAATGTAAGCTAAGAAAGGATGATGAATCTGCTAAGATTAATAAGAGGAAATACAAATCCATGATTGGTGGACTGTTGTACCTTACTACTACAAGACCATATATTATGCATGCAGTGTGTTTAGTTGCTAGATTTCAAGCAGGTCCTAAAGAGGCACATGTTATAGCTGTAAAGAGGATATTTAGATACCTTAAAGGTACACCAGATTATGGACTATGGTACCCTTTGAATAATGATTTCACCCTAAGTTCCTATACATATGTTGTTTGGGCTGGATGTGTAGATGACCAGAAGAGTACCTGTGGTGGTGCTTTATTTCTTGGTGGAAGATTAGTTTCATGATTGAGTAAAAAGAAAGAGTCGGTTTCTTTATCCACTGCAGAGGCAAAATATATTGCTGCAACATCCTGCTACACACAAGTTTTGTGGATGAAGCAGACTTTGAAAGACATTGGTGTGGTATGTGATGAGCCTATTTCTATTTTTTGTGACAATACAAGTGCAATAAACATTTCAAAGAACCATTTTATGCATTCAAGAACAAAGTACATATCTATCAAGTATGATTTTCTAAGAGAAAAAGTGTTGGAGAATGAGGTCAGACTAGAGTATGTGACAACAAAGTAACAAAATGCAGACATATTTACTAAGGCTCTTCTGAAGGATACTTTTGAGCATCTTAGGGAGATGTTGGGGGTCATTGTCCCTCCTAACTAGGTGCACATGAAGGTGTATCAGTCCAGTGAATTCATAGACTCTTCATTTATCAGAACTGATAAATGGGTCTACTCTCTAGGGGGAGTAGAAAAGGTTTTCATTGTTGTAGTATGGGTGTATTCCTAAAGGGGAGTAATCAGAGATGTCGATATTTTCCATTAATGTCAAAGGGGGAGAGAAAATTTATGTGAAAAATAATTGCAAAAGAAGACAAGATGTTCTAGTATCGTAAGGATAATGTTGTCTTTGATGGTTTTTCACATCATGCATTGTCATCAATGACAAAGGGGGATATTGTTGTAGGTATCAGCAAGTTTGGTGGTGTTGTCATTAATGTTGTCAAAGATATCAACACTATTCATTATGTTGTTGATTGTACATGTATAGTTGAGATACTCCTGAGATGTTGTGAGTACTTGGAGCTATCCTTTTTAGTGTTGCAGATGTGATGGTTTGGTGAGTTTCCAAGTGCTTTTGAGAAAATTAAATTAAGAAGAGAAGTCAGAATGTTGATATTGTTCAGAGTGTACTTTAGTATGTGCTCCATGTTTCTCCTGTGTTGATCCTATGCTTGTGCAAATCTGAAGGCTTGTTAATGAGGATTTAGTGGTGATATCTCCTGAGTTTTAGCTTCTAGTGTGATGGTGTGTGAGAGTTACATTCATCGGTATGTGAACTGCTCTGGAAGAGTTGGTCTTTTGTGGCCTTGGAGAACTAGTTTTGCTTCACACTTCTATAATGCTTTGTTTTAGATCTTACAGATCTGGGATATGTCTTTTGAAGGTTTTTTATGTGCCCTGGTGAAGAAGGTTTAATTTTGGTAATCTTCAAGTCATGTTTCTTTATTCCAGTATAGGTTTGCATAGTTCAGATGATCTGATGAAAGGTATTCAATGTATAAAGTATGTTATTTTGTTGTGGGAATATCTAAAGAAGTATAAGATGAAGTCTCATGCATATTGAAGTGTGTTGAGGTGTCTGCATGTCATCTTCTTGTTGGGAAGAGTGTGGATCAATGATCTTTTTTTTTCATTAGGTTTGGCCGACCTGGTGTTTACACTTCATTTGAAGAATAAAATTTAATTGAGGAAGTGTGTAGAAGTTTCAAGAAAATAATTTTATTGGTCCAATTTAATTCCTTTCCACCACTAGAATTTTGAGTTTTTGGCCTAATTTGAATTTATGAAATGGATTAATTTGTGGTCAACCTTGGTAGATTCTTCTAAGTTTGAGAATGGTATAAAAGAAAGTTGAATTGTGAAGAGTTGTATGATAGTGTGATTCAAGTGACAAAAGTAAGCCACAAATTATAAGAGAAAAAGTGTGTGTGTGAGTTGTGTTGAAGACAGTGAGATAAGGGTTTCTATAATCCTGTGAATGTGCTTTAATTGTAGTGATGGATCTTTTTGTTCTCTTTTGTATTTGTAGGTAGTGAGCCTCCCCGTTGGACAATGAGTCCTCTTTTGGGTAGTGAGCCCTTGCTAGTGAGCCTTTGTATTCATTTCATAAGCATTATATTGTGAGTTAACCCTCACCGTGGTTTTTCCCTTATTAAGTTTTCCACATAAAAATATGGTGTTCATTGTGTTGATTTGCTTTCTGTTATTTGTGTTTCATGCTCATATTTAATAACAAAATAGTGTGTTTGAAGAATTGAAAAGTGATAAAGTTTTAAGTGTGAACTTGTGTGACAACTGATTCACCCCCCCTCTTAGTTGTCCTACACCTATTTAACAGGTGAAATGTGGTGTGCCTGCTTTCTGATCAAGAGACTTAAAATTGAGGATGTGTTGATTGATTATTTGTTCAAAAAGGGTATTACAGTTTCAGAAGTGTTTGACTCATTACCAAATGATCTAGTAGAAGTTATTGAAGAAATAATATTGTTGGAAGGACCTAAAGGACATAAGTTTGAAGCTATGATTGAGAGAATATGTTCCAAAGCCAAATAAATGTTATCCAAACACATTAATGAGACAAGAGAATGCATTGAGAAAATATTTTACATTTGCAAGTATTGTCTCGAGTGGCCTGTAGTTGTTGACAATTTTAGAAGTAGAATTGAAGCTATTAAATCTAAGATAAATAGTATTGGAAAGAGTTCTAAATTCTTCAAAGACAAAAATGGAAAATAGAGAATAAGAATTCATGAATTGCAAGTGGAGTTTCTGATTACTCAGAGACAGAGGGAAAACTTGGTTAAAACTTTATGGTTGGTTAAAGATATTGTTGAGGTACGGTTGGATCATCTCTCCAGAATACTATGTGATGCTAAAAATTGTGAATGAAAATGTTTGTCTTCAGACTAGACATCCTCATTTGTGTTCTTGTCTTTATTAGATAGAATGAGTACAAGAATGATTTTGGCAATTTTTTCTTGGAAGAGGATTCTTCCGACCATAAGAGAAAGGTACAAGAAAATTTTTCAAGTGAAAAGCGTTATTTTCACTTGAATGTTCGAAATGGGGAGTTGGAATTCCTTTGTATATACATTATCACCATGTACATATGTTTACATATTTCTTTTTTTCACCCTTTTCCATTGATGTTAAATGGGGAGAGATTCATGTGAAAAATAGTAAAAGGGGAGAGAATACTAGTGATAGGGGGAGCAAATGTTGTGGTTTATATAGGAAATTTTGTAAATTTTGGCACATGTTGCCATCCATGACAAAGGGGGA
This sequence comes from Sequoia sempervirens, assembly GCA_007258455.2. Classification (NCBI taxonomy): domain Eukaryota; kingdom Viridiplantae; phylum Streptophyta; class Pinopsida; order Cupressales; family Cupressaceae; genus Sequoia; species Sequoia sempervirens. The sequence goes on along the minus strand of VDFB02047144.1, from coordinate 25,092,013 downwards.
GATTGTTGGAAGAATGAAAAAGAACATCTTATTATATAGATTTTTTGTTTTCATTGATGCCACCATGTTGTATGATTGCAACTACAAGATTTAAGTCATTGTTTGATCTGGTATTCTGGACCAATATCTGAATCAGTATGTAGTTATCATCCTCCAATATTTTGGTCCACAAGCGTCCACAATTGATTGTTGTTTCTTGGGGTTTGGAATAATGATTTATGGATGTTGGAAATGTGTATCTTCATAATCTTGTGTGCTCATGTGCTCGTATGGTGAATTGGCATTATTCTATTGATTTCATTTTGCTATTAGGTCTATCTCTAGCCGACTTAATGTATTGTTGAAGTTGTAATGGATTAATTTTGTTCTGTGGATGTACGTGTGACCTATCTTTGGTCCATTTCGACATGATGTAGCGTGCTATATGCTTAGATTTCTTTTGGAAAGATTTTGTAAATTCTTGGATTCGACAGTTGATTTTTGATGGATAATGGTTGCATCTAATTAGGCTAACCTAATTGATTCTTGTGGATGAATCAGATATATATGTTGGATAGTTTTGACGATTGTGGTGTGTGGGCTATTGCAAAGTTGTGAATGTGAAGAATTGTGAAGATGATGAAGTGTGTTAAGTCAATTTATTGAGCACCACCAGAACTGAATCAACACTTGTTAGGTGCACCCTTAGTAGTTAATTTTGGTTGTGAAGCCACTTCTATTTTTGCAATCCCTTCTTGTAGGCAGTGAGTCCTCTTTGTAAGCAATGAGCTTTTGTATCTACAAATTGAGTCCTATTTTTGGAAATGATCCCTTTGGCAGTGAGCCTTTTGTATTCGGTTTGGGAACTACTTTATATTGTGAGCTAATCCTCACCGTGGTTTTTCCCTTATTGGGTTTTCCACATAAAATTTGGTGTTTTCTGTGTTGATATTTCTTTATGTTATTTTCATTTCATGTTCATACTTAGTATCAAAATTAAGTGGATAATAAATTGATAAGTGTTTTAAGATTTGAGTTTTTGTTTGGTGACAACTAATTCAACCCCTCCTCTCAGTTGTCTTGCACCTTTCAACACACTCCTTGGGGTAAATTTTTAGGTCCACAAGCATGTTTAGGCCAACTTACTAAAAATAGCAATTGACTATTTTTCACCTTTTTTGACTTTTGACTGTCTTACACCCCTTAAGCGCCATCATCAAACTCAAAAAAACTAAATAAAATAAGGAAAAAAAACATTTTTTGGGGGGGACTAATTGAGGCAGTCTTCTAAACACAACCCCAACATTTTCTTGTTCCTCTATGTGTAGGTACTTCTTAGTTGGACCTATTTGACAAATCAAGTTGCAAAAAAAATTGTACTATCTTCTCATCCTTCCTTTGTTAATCCAATCATATCTAGTTAAAGTATTCTTCTTGTTGCACTCTGTTTCTATATTTCCTTTACATTTTGGTATAGCATAAAATTTCTTAGTCAATCTATTAGTTTCATTTTCAGTGCTTTTATCTATCTTAAAATTCCTCTATCTATGCAGACGCCAATGCCCCACTGAGATGCTAGCATGCCAATTTTGAGTCTGTTTCCTATGATGTCATCCTTGGGTAGTGAGTTGTCTAAGTTCCAAATTGAACTCTAGGAATTGGATCAATTAACTTCCTAAAACATTCAAGTTGGAAAAAGGATTGTAGCAACCAGTTTGCTCTTCATTTTCAACCCCAAATGCTTAACCTTTCCAATCACTTAGTAAACCTTAAGGTAGTTTAGGGCTTCCTATTACTTAGGACCCTCCCATGACCTAGGGTCTCAAAGCAACCAGTCCCCCTCCTCTAAAAAACAAAATTCAATCCAGTGTTAATGGTCCAATATACCTCACACATAGATCATTTTCATTCACTATCTTAAAGACGCCTATACCACAAAAGAGTGAAATACATGTCTTTTAGAAGTATGTTGAAAAATGATATCCCGCCAACCATGTATCAACCTTCACTAATTTATTTAGTGATTTCCTTTTATAATATGTTCTCTTAGCTAAGATTTTTCCATGTTCATTTCCAAATAAATTAATGGTACCCTTTATAGAACTTTGTAATGAATTCATTCAACACTTTCAAGAAAATATTTGACATCAAGTTACATTAATAGACTTAGTCCATTGTAAATAAGGATCCAAATAGAAGGTGATTGAACTTATAGGATGATACCAAGCTCTTTATTCACAAATATCCTATAACCTTCCATACGCTGATATACAAAGAGCATTTATTAGAAATTCACAACCTAACATTAGAGATAAGATCTTGTTGATGATGTACCCCTCATTTACACATTTATGTATGGCCCTTCATGATTATCAGATATTGGTAACTAGTCAATATGAAGGTACACCTTCATGAACTCCTACTGGTAAATCCAAAGCCATAACTCATAACAACTATCAACCATTCAAGAAACAAAAAAAGAACTTTATAAAGATAAATAATCTTTAATCATTCAATAAAATCTAAATGGAAGTTTCCACTAAATCTATAATGCCATATCAATTTAGACCAAGAGATAGAAAATTTTAATTATTTTTTGATTCTCTTCATGCTATTAGGTTGCAAGTTAAATAGTAATATTTATTCAACTTCCTCTTATTAGGCCTATTGACACAACTAAACCATTACTACTAAAATTTGATGCAAAATCATTTTTCCAATATCATCATACACGTGGGAATGATACAAAAATATGCATTAGTTTTAAGCACAAAGTACAAGATCTCATTGATTCTAATATCATCTAGTTGGCTGATGTGAACAAAAAGGAAATAAATTAGTTTTTCCACCTAACCAAAACTTACAAATATTTTCAAACCCATTACCAATTCATTCAACCAATTTTGTCCAACAAACTGATACTATAGAAGAATTTCAAAAAAAAAGAGAACTTTATAAAGATAAATAATCTTTAATCATTCAATAAAATCTAAATGGAAGTTTTCCCTAAATCTACAATGCCATATCAATTGAGACCAAGAGATAGAAATTTTTAATTATCCAATTCTCTTCATGATGTTAGGTTGCTAGTTAAATAGTAATATTCATTCAACTTCCTCCTATTAGGCCTATTGACACAACTAAACCATTACAACTAAAATTTAATGCAAAATCATTTTTCCAATATCATCATACACCTAGGAATGATACAAAAATATGCATTAGTTTTATGCATGAAGTACAAGATCTCATTGATTCTATTATCATCTAGTTGGATGATGTAAACAAAGAGGAAATAAATTAGTTTTTCCACCCAACCAAAACTTACAAATTATATTTTTAAACCCATTACCAATTCATTCAACTAATTTTGTCCAACAAACTGATACTATGGAAGAATTTGATGATCTATTCAATGAGATTAACATGATTGATGTTGAACCTCATGAGGGTCAAACCAATATTTTTCCTAATATTTCTTTCATACATAGTGATGCTTCTATAACTACAATTGATTGTCCTCTTTATATCACCAGTAGAATTATTGATAAACCCACAAGGGGAATACTCATTGATCTTGTGTGTGTAGTGAATGTAATCACTAAAGAATTATTTTATGTCCATAACTTTATAAAGATGATTATGAATGATAAAAAGAATTATTAAAGGATCATGATGGTTCTATTCACCCTATGATTGGTTCTATAACTCTCCTAGTAAAATTTGGACATAAACAATGGATTTTTTATTTACTATAATCCCAACATTGGACCAATTTCGTGTGAAGTTAGTTCACCCATGGCTAAGCTCCATGAATGCAATCCTAATAGTTATTCATAAATGTCTTAAATTCCCATTTGAAGAACAAATACATACTATTTACCATAGTGTATTTAAACCTTTGGCATCTCATGGAAATTTTTTCAGTAGATTACTTTTGGCCTCAACCATTCAAACATGTAAAACCTCATGAGGGTTATTTACTTGTGTCATACCAAAATTTTAAAGCTGAATACATAGCTGAATTATCCCTTAGTAACATTTCACCCGAGGCTCCTCAATCTTTGGTGGTTATGATGGTTTTCCTCCTACTTCATAGGTAGTAAATGAACCATGGCCCAAATCGAGTATTCTTCCTCAACCTTCTAGCATGTATTTTTTAATTCCCCCTTCATCATCCTATAATGGACCATGAGAAAACCATTAGTAAAGACTTTGGGGATAAAATTTGTGCCTCCTAAGCTAAAGGGAGTTTTTTGTACAAAGTCTTAAGAATCTTATGGTTTCTCAACCTTCGATAGTTCAAATGATTCCTCCTACGAAGGAAGAAAAGGGACCAATGTTGGGAAATACCTCAATCCTTCCTTCATAATATATTGTCTTTGTTCCTTTTGGAAATGATGCAAAGTGTTGCGACATTTTGGTCTCTACCATGTTGACCCAAAAAAAAGTTTTCTTCATGTTGTTCATTCCTTGTGTTCATAGTTCTTTTTAAGTATTTGGGGAATGAAGTCAATTCAGATCATGATCACAGTATACATTATCTCTTATCTATATTGACCCCAAATTTTTGGATCCCTCATGTACTATTTTGGTCTTATTAATTATGTGGCTTTGTCTTGGGGAAACCTCTTGTCATGAGTCATCTTTTTTAGGAACATATCATTGGCATAGGGTTTCCCAATAATCTCTCATGACCTATCAAGTTGCATATATCATTTTATTCTACCTTAAAGGAAATTGTTCTTAGTTGTTCTTAGCAATTAATCTAAGGTGGGGACATATGTTCCATCATGTGCTTCACTTTGTTCACACGTGTTGAACTTTGTGATGTGTTTTTGGCATATTGATAATGTATTTGGAAGCACCTTGTCAGAATTATTGGGACTATAATTCTTGGTATGGTTGACCCTAGAAACTCACCTAGTGAATATTAGACTTCACCACACTTCCAAAAAATGTCAGAATTGGTTTTTTTTTGCTCTAGAGGGTATAACTTTTGCCTTGGTTATTGAAATTTTTTGATTCATGAAGCATCAAAAAAATGATCCAGTCCTCTACATAGATATCAAGCCTATTTTCCTAGAATATTAACTAGGTATTTTTTATTTTGATCAGATCTTAGGTTTTCCCTTTTTGGTTAATTTCTTGGAAAACATGCAAATAACAATTTTTTTGGGTTCAAAGGGGAATTTTTCTACATTGAGGGTTTCTTTACTGCTTATTGGTTCATTTACATACATTTTATATCAAAAATCATGGATCCACACCACATAAATCCCCTTACTCCATTCAACTATTATGGTTGGATAAAAATAATCAAGTTTCATTTGAAGAAACAAGGGTTGTACAAAGTGACCATGGGTACAAAACTTGAGCCAACAGGTGCTTCTGAGAAGATAAATTGGTTTAAATGTTGTGATGAGGCTTTTAGGACATTACACATGTCCATGTCTCTCGATCTTCTCTTTCATGTTGACTCTTGCACGATACCTAATCAAATCTCGACTTAATTAGAGTCTTTGTTTGGGAAGTAGTATACTATGAGAGGATTTCAATTGGGGAATGAGCCTATTAGCTAACTCCTTTAGATTTTGACAAATTCTAGGAATTCTTCACAAAACTCAAATCTCTTATATTGTAGTTGACTCAATGTGGTATTCAAAAAGAGGAATTATCTTAGTTGATGCTTTCCGTTCTTTCCAAGCTTAGACCAGATTATTCAATTTTTGTACCTACCTTTTATGCGACTAAGGATGATCTTGGTAATAGATTCACTATGTCATCACTTGATGACTTTGCTTCATCTCTCACTTAGGAACAAGCTAAGTTGGTTCACATGGGGAAGTTGACAACTTCCACATCATAGGCTCATCTTGCATCACAAGGTACCAAAAGAAACAAAAACCCAAGGAATCCCACTCCCATGATTCCATTGATTCTTCATCCTCTTCAAAGGGGAATTCATCTAAGAAGGATCTCCCTACATGTGGTTATTGCAAAAAGCTAGTATGTCATAAACATAAGTACTATGCAAAGTAAATTGATGAGTTGCAACATCTTCTATAGAAGAACCATATTTAGCTACCTTCATCTGAATCTTCAGAATCATCCTCCACATCCACTACACTATCTTCCCAATTAGGGTCAGCCACTCTGGTGCATGGATTAGACAAGATGAAAGGACATGCACTCAATGCATCCACACATCCTTAGTCTTGTAGATCACTTCTAGATTTAGGTGCCTCTCATTAAATGGAATGTTCTATGGGTATGTTCTCTTTGTTTGAGCCTTTTGATTCAGCTAATACTTTTATGGGTAACAATACATAGTTGAAGGTATCTGGGAAAGGTTCTATTGGTATGGGGAAGGGTATTCTTAATGATGTACTTTGTGTTCCTTCTTTGACATTAAATCTCTTTCTATTTATCAAGTTACTCATAGTGGATAAGGTAAGACTATTGAGTTCACTCTTGATGGAGTCTACATAAGGGACATGGAGACTAGAAATATCATTGCTCTTGATGTGGTTGATCATTCATCTCATTTGTATTTCTTTCCTCACTTGGATTCAACTACATATACTATTCCTTTGGTTGCATATCACACTCATTCGTCAAGTGTGTATCATGCTTGTGAGGAGAATTTTGGTCATCTAAATCTTGGGATTCTAGAGACTATTTTTCAGCTTCCTACTCCTCCACCTCATGATTCTTCAACTACCATTGCTTCTATTCAGTAGGATGATAATATTTTTTCAAATCTAGAAAGAGGTGGAGAGAGAGGAGAAAGGGAGCGAGAGGGAGAGGGAGAGGAGAGGGAGAGATATAAAACTATCTATAGCGATAAGGAGAGAGAGAGAGAGAGAGAGAGAGAGAGAGAGAGAGAGAGAGAGAGAGAGAGAGAGAGAGAGAGAGAGAGAGAGAGAGAGAGAGAGAGAGAGAGAGAGAGAGAGAGAGAGAGAGAGAGAGGGAGGGAGGGAGAGGTAGAGAGAGAGAAGAAAAAGAGAGGGGAGAGGGAGATATAGAGATATAGATATCTAAGAAGATGTTTGATGATGCTTTTGAATAGTTACAAAGTTACTTTTAGAAAACTGCAAGATGATAGGAATATGTGGATTACTAAAATTTGACTAAGTTTAAAAAATTATAAGATCTTCTAGAACTTAGAATCTAGACTATACCTCTTAGAAATCCAAGTCCATTCTCAAACATCCTATAACTATATACATGAAATATAAATTAAAGTATAAGAAAGTAAATATCTGTTTGTTCATTTCATGTATATAGTCTGAGGAAGAGGGGGAGTGTGAACTATATAAGGAGGTAGATAATGATGGGGGGAGAGAGTGAGTGAGAGAGAGAGAGAGTTAGTTTTTCTTCTTGGAAATGTGAGCACATTATAGCACGCTCATTATAATGCAAGCGCATTATGTCTTGTAAGAGACTAAAAAGTGGTGTAGCCCCTTTTTGATCCCCTATCTTTCTACACTTACCCCATGTCATTGATAACATATACAATTTATATATATTTCATATATGTATGTGAACTATTTTTCTAAATGCCCTTCTTATATTTATAATGATGATTATTCTTTTGGACATGGTTGTTTAAAATTTAGAGTTGGCAAGTGAATGCTACTATCATGCATACAATGAAAATAATGTAGTGACAATGGTTAATTTTTTTTATATGTATCCATTGTCTTGAAATGACAATAGTGTTATTAGAAAGATACATGCCTAAAGAAAATTTTGAAAGTATCATTATGATTAAAATATATTGTATAAATATTGATTATCTTTGAAAATAATCATTGATATTGAGAAATTATAATACTTTGAAAACTACTTTTTATATAACCATTGAAAATCTCTAAACTTATCATGCCCATAAAATTACAAAAAACTAGAAATATCACTTAAATATTCTATTAAATGATCGACACATATAAATATTTGCATATATTAACTCTACAAAAATGATAAATATACAATGCTTGATTAATAAGAGACACAATCTCTCTCTCCACTGCAAACAAATGACATACATATGTATATGTATACTTCCACTAAAAACTAAAGACATGATGATGAGCTAAAAGATCATCACGACTAACCCTGAAAACGATATCCATATATTAAAGATAAACCTATATTACAAAGAATGATGGATAGATACACTATTTTATATATATATATATATATATATATAGCCATTATTCATAAAACAAAAAATATGACATGTAAATACATTCAGATGTTTAAATATAATGATTATATCTTTTATTTTATTTTTTTGAAGTGGAGACAGGTCAACTACTTTACCACTAAGAAGTGGGGAGACGTCATCTACAGAACCCTTCCATGACGTGGTTTTCCATTAATGCAGAAATTTTCATTTTAAAACTTAAGTAGGTATTGAACTCACTACACACGATTTGCAAACTTTTAGTAAGGACAATTTTAAGGTCAACTATGTAACTTTTAAGAGAATATTATAGCTTTTGATCGATCAGTAGAAAACTTGAAAAGTACATTTTAATGGCGAAAACTTTGCATAATCGGGTACTTGTCAAGAAAATTCAGTGGAAATTAGCATTGCCAGTGATCTCTGAAATGACTAAAGGATAAAATACTATCATATATACTTTGAATCTACTTAGCAAAGAGTACTTGGAGTCCGCAATAAATACTCAACAATTGTAATGGAATACAATTCCAAGATTATGATGGGAAACTCTACTATGACACATATCCATCACTCTATGAGAAAACGCAATGATTATGTGAGTGAGGGCAACCAATAACAGTTGATATATAAGTAGGTAATATGGTGGTCATGAATCCCAAACAAAACAATTCTTTTTTATTTTTAAAGTTATTGTTATTTTAATTTTTTTGAGACTGCAGGAATCGTCTTTTTATAAACTACAGTGCGTCTAGTAATTTTTTTTCATGTGATCGGTAATACTGGCGCGACACACCTTCCAATATCTAGTAATTTTATATTGGAGTAATGTGTTATCTTATAGAGAACTCTTCCACAATCTAGTAAATTACATTACATACAAGTAGTTAGACCATTACAAACATTATTTATAAAAGGGCATATAAATAAGCATTTTACAATTAACTTAAAGCTTAATTACATAATTAATAATTTATAATTATTAAACTTAAACTAATTATAGATTAAAACATAAATATCTAAATGGTTATGAAATAAGATTAGAAATGTTTAGCTATTTTAATATAAATGATAAATTTGTGGGTGCTAATTATAGATTAAAGAAGAGAAAATGCATTAAAAATAAAATTTTCAATCTCAATTAATTTAGAGAAAAATGAAATCATCATCGAAAACACAAGCTAAACATTCATGATTCTTACAATTGCTTCATAATAATGTAGATGCAATGGTATGATGTCTACATGGCAATCTTCTCCTAGATATTGTGTCTAAGTCTAGGTATATCATAGAATAATAGAAAGAAAAGGCTCTATTATATTATAGAATGTTTGTATAGATTTTTAGTAAATCCTTTATGGTTGCAATAATAGTGATGCAAGAAATTTTCCCTCCACTCTCAACACTCCAAGTTCACACAAATAACTTGATAAATTAAAATGACTTAAAACATCAAAAATCAATAAAATGCAAATTTTAATTGCTTCAATGGCTCCTTCAACTTATGGCAATTACATTCAAATTGAAAGATTTACATATGCAGTCTTGAAAGCTTGAAGGAATACATGAAAATTCAAATTAAATAACTTTTTTATAGGCAGCAATGTCATCTACAAGTATGCCTCCTTCTTTCTCCTTCCTCTTGCAATCTCCTTCTAGCAACTACAACTATGTTCTAGAAATCAAAGCTACACAACTCCAATGCATTTTCCAAAATATTTTCCTTTGATTTTTGTCTTCAACTTGCACATTCAAGTCTAAAAATGTCCCTCCCAAGAATGTTATGCCTAAACCATCAATCTCCAAAATTTGGAACTCAAATTTAACCAAAAGAAAAATAAAATCAATTATCAAAAACTCCACTCCAACAACTGAATCTCCTTCAATTCCATGCACCCTTCTAGAAAAAACAGATAATAGTATCAAATTTCATTCTCTAAATCCCTAATGCATGCTTTTTTCATTCCTAGTCGGGCAAACCTCCACTAGATGGAATAGTTATTTCTCCATGTCTCCAATTTGAATTGCAAATTCAAATTAGCAGTCAGAATCCTCATGGGCATACAAGTCTTTCCTGTCACTTCATGGCACATTAATTACAATTTTAAATTAACCAACTTCCAAGAATCCCACACCCATTCTTCTTTTTGGCAATTTAATATTAAAATTGTCAATTCTAACACATTTCTCAATGCAAGTCACAAGCCAAAATTTATCCAATTTATTTAATCAATTTTTTGGATGTATTATAACATTAAAAATAATCCAAAAGATCAATCCAAACCACTTCACACAAAAATTGATCAAAAATAAAATGATGCAAGTTGGCTGGCAACCATAGATGCACTTGCATCAAACACCCATGGTAGAAAGAAAAGTGATCCTGCCACTTCTCAAGAGGATAACTAAGATGATTAACCTCAAATTCTCATAACCAAGATGAGTCTTATATAGGTCTTCCAAGACATTTTATGAAATACTCAAAATATTGCTTATGCCTTGTGCTCTTACTCACCCTATTGGCCAAAATTGCCTCTATCTTCTTCCTCACTTTTCCCTACAACTTGATGTCCCTTCCATCCTTCATTATTCCTCTCCTTCTCCCTCTTTACATATATTCCAACTCCCACCAACCTACACTATGAAATTTTAGAAATTCATAAGAATTCATTTCCTCTACCTTAGCAAATTCATAAAATCCTTGTATTACCTCTTCCTTTGCCTGTGTTGCAACAAATTGTTCCTCATCCATCATGCTTCCACCTTTGTGTTCATCTTTCTTTTTTCCTTCTAAAAGACAACTTTCATCTACAATCTCTTTTTCCTTTGTAGTCACATCAATTTTAGTTGAACAAATAGGAGATAATTCATCCTTCCCATCCTACAATAAACTATTAATCAAAAGATCTACATTTGCACCAATCTCTTCATCAAACAACTCAACATCCACTTGCTCATTTGTTTCCACACTCTCAGTTGTACTACCTTCTTCTTACAAGGATTTCATTGCAATCCAATATCTTCTTTTTCATTAATCACCATGCTCACATAAATTAAAAATAACATTTTTATAAAAAAATGACTTTACCTCTTCCTTCTCCACTAAAAATTTCACTCTACCCATTTTCAACGCAATCAACAGTGCTATAACTTACATTAGTAAATCATAATGTTCATCCTCATCCTCTTTCACTAATTGTCTAACTCCATTAACAAAGAAATTTTTAGTGTCATTACATACCTTTCCTTCTCCTTTATTCAAAGGTTTCAACTTGTATTTGATTCCATCCTTCATCAATGAGTAGGTATTGGCATACCCATCATGCACTCATTTCCTATCAAACTACAAAGTTCTTTCCAATAACATGCGACAAAAGTTCATAGACATAATTATATCACACAAAACTTCATCATAATAATCATCAATCTTAAATCTTACCAAGCATTGTTCATTCACCAAAACTTTACGATCATCCTACAACCAAGCAATCTTGTATGGATGTGGGTGCCTTCTTCATTCTAGTTGCAACTTATTCACCATTTCCTCATAAACAAGATTATCAATACTACCACAATTAATAATCACATTACACACTTTACCTTCACACTTACATCTCATTCAGAACAATCTCTTCATTTGATATGGTTCTTTTCCTTTATTCATCAGGGCTCTTCTAGTGACTAGTGCTTCTCCATTTTTGGCATCTTTTGAATGTGAAGACTCCACATCTTCTTCATTTACATTTTTTGCCCTTGCACTATTTTCATTCCTTCATTCTATTCCTTCTTGATTATGAGGGAAATCATATGCTCTATGTCCATCTTCTCCACACTTGAAACAAGTTCCTTGGAAGCCTCTTCTTCCAAACTATCCTATACTCAATCTTCCTTCACCTCTGAGATTTTTCTCACAGGACTGGTTTGAACCCTTGCCCCTTTCATATTTCCTATACTTAGTGTTTTCAATATGATTTTTTATTGTCATTTTTTTGCACATAATCTCTACCCTTTCCTTTTTTCTTAGTTTTAGATTTTCTATTTAACTTTACCTCAACTTTCAAAGCAAATTGGTAAGATTCTTCTAAATTAAAAATTCTTGCCAAACTAAGTTATTCCTAGATGATTTGCTTTAGTACATTGATGTACCTTGCTACTTTCTCCTTGTTGGATTCTGAATGTCCCACTCAAATAAAAAGAGTGTGAAACTCCTCAATGTATTACTTAACTTATAATTTCCCTTGTTGCCTTAATCCATGCATCTTCTTAAATAATTCCAAATCATAATCCATTGGAATAAATTATCTTTTAAGCTTTTCAACCATTCTACCCCACTTTGTGATCTTTTCCTTTCCTCTCCAACCACTTTCAATCTATACTTACTTCCAAAAAATGCTAGCATGTATATTCAATTTAGTTTTTGCAAACTTTACACTATTAGGATATTCAATCTCCTTAAATTTGAAGAACTTGTGGATTATGGAAATGGAGTGTACAACTTCCCTTATCCACACCTAAAAGGGGAATGAAGGAAGAGGAATTTGATTTTGTAAAGTTCACACTCAAGAACAATTTTGTGAAATTCCAATGCAAAAGAGATTGAAATCTATCAAAGGAGATTGTTCTTAAGGCTGAAAGTTGATAAAGAAGACTAACTATTAATGAAAAACTAAGAAAATGTAAGATATTTGAAAACACATTGTGATATGCATAATGAACTAAAAATGCAAATAAACTGTAATAGAAATTAATGAGATTGAAAAGGTGCACCTGGAAACTGGGAAGTGGTGGAGAGGAGCTCTAGAATCTTGCAGAATTCACTATTGAAGCCCATTGGGACTCATATGCCAAGCTGGGCAACTTAGTCCTATTTCGGGGAAATTCTATCAGAACAGGTTTCAGACAAAAGGGTACTCAGAATTGAAAAAACCCTTTTTTTCAGGCCTGGCAGTGGGACTCATATGCCATAATGGTGACTTAGTGCACTTTTAGATTTCAGGAAATCCAAAAGTGCAATCTATAGCTCTTGGTCTGCACTTCGGCTCCTGACAGGTTTCTAGAACTGAAACTGCAGAATCTGACCTATAGGTGTTCTCCAAGCTTCTATTAGGACTTTGACCACTTTGAATGACTTTGAAATTTTTTTGACAACTTTTCACACCTTTCTCTTTGACAAATCTACACACAATACCTACAAAACACATGCAAAGAGGGGAAAAAGTGTTAAGGGTTAGTGAATAGGGGTTTTCCTTGGCCAAACCCCAATTTGGTAATTAAACCCTTGAAAATGAAATGAAATGAAATGAAATGAAAAGAGAATGATGAATGAAAAACATGCAATGCTAAAACTCACCAAACCCTTGAAGTGAAAATCTATAGATATGCAAGTAGAAGCTCCAAAGTGCTTGAATACTCTTGTAGACAAAATATTTGAATGCAAGATTACTTAATTGCTTGATTAGAAAAATAAGAGAGCTTAGGAGATTTTTTAGGAGAATTAAATAAGAGGAAAAACCCTATATTTATACTTTATTATGCAAAATTTTCTGAAAGTACCATATCACAAGCCAACCTCAATTCTTAGAGAATAATAAACCGCTAGAAATTCAAAATTATTTTGATTTTTGACCCAAATGGGACTCATTCGCCCCTAGTGCTAAATGGGTCCGACTTAGGCATTTTAAGTGGGTGTCAAAAATTAATATGTATTAAATGATGTTTAACGGTATTATTCTCAAAAATACACTTAAGTAGGGCCTGTAAGTGTATAGTGGGGCCAATTAATCATAAGAAAGGGTCAAATTATTGATGAAAAGCCTAGAAACGCATGAAATTTTGTTACAACACTTTACAACACTTTGAAATAAGGCTTGTCATGTGATAAAAAGAGATTATTTAAATGAAATATATTAAAAAGGTCCTAGAAAAGTGTGAAAATGTGTTACAACACTTCACAACACTTAAGTAAGGCACCACTTGAATTATTTTAGTTTGCTAGGGCTCAAGACCTAATGTGAATGTATTTACCACATTACAACATTAAATGAAGGCACAACTAAGCCAATGTTACAAGGAGGACCCAAACGAGACAGAAAAAGTAGAAGGGTTACTTTTTCAGTGTCCACAGAACTCCATGTCATTGATCCAATCTATTAATTCTTCTAGATTCAAGTTTCCACTAAATTTTGAAACATCCATCTTTGGCCTCTTCCTAATCTTGGTAATGGCTCTCAATAATCTAAATTCTCCAAGATCAATTTCATCTTGTACTTCTTCTACAAATGGTTCCTCATCCTCAGCTTCATCTTCACTCTCATCTCTTTCTTTGTGCACAACTCTCCTACATAGCTCTTCCTACAATGTCTCAACTTGCCTTCTAAGGGCTCTAAAATATTCCATTTTAGGAGGGTTTCTACCTCCACCTCTACCCATACCACTTGGGGGCACTCTTGCAGGTATTTTAACAACACCTACACACACATGTCTTGTTGCAAACTACCTATCTTAAGCGCTCTTCCTAAAGACTCAAGAAAAATCACTATGATACCACTGATGAAAGAGATTTTTATGCCACTCAGCACTCCAAGGCCACACAAATAACTTGATAAATTAAAATTATTTAAAACACCAAAAATCAACAACAATGCAAATTTTAATTGCTTCAATGGCTCTTGCTATTTTTGGAAATTACATTCAAATTGAAAGATTTGCAAATGCAACATTGAAGGAATGAAGGAATACATGAAAAATCAAATTAAATAACTTGTATAGGTAGCAATGTCATCTAAATGTATGCCTCCTTCTTTCTTCTTCTTACAATCTCTTTCCTGAAACTCCAACTATGTTTTAGAAATCAAAAGTAGGAAACTCCAATGTATTTTCCAAAGTATTTGTCTTTAAATTTTATCTTCAACCTGCTCATTCAATTCCAAAAATTTCCTTCCCAAGAATTCTACACCCAAACCATCAATATCCAAAATCTAGAACTCAAAAACCAAAAACAAAAAAAAAATCAATTATCAAAAACTCTTGTCCACACCACTCTAGCAATTGAACCTCATTTGATTCCAAACCCCCTTCTAGAAAATTAAATAATGGGATCAAATGTCATTCTCTAACTCCCAAATGCATGCTTTTTCCATTCCCAACCAAACGATCATCCACTAGTCGACACATTTATTCCTCCATATCTCTAATTTGAATTACAAATTCAAATTGGCAGTCAAACTCCTCTTAAGCATCCAAGTCTTGGTTGTAGCTTCATGATTCATTAATTAAAATTTCAAATTTCCCAACTCCCAAGAATCTCATGCCCATTTTTCTTTTTGAAAATTTAATATTAAAAATTATCAATTCCAACATGTTTCCCAATGCAAGTTACTCTTGTACTATGTTGTCATTAGTGTTGTCATTGATGCAAACCTATTTCAACCTCTAGTTTGGTTATTATTAGAAGGTGTTTGTGGTGTTGATTACATGTTGTAGATGTAGCATGGTCACTTGAATTCCAAGTTCTTCTGAGAAAATTTGCATAAAGAGTGTACAAGGTGATAGGGGTGTGTTTTGTATTGTGCTCCACATTTCTTCATGCTTGAAGATGTGCTTGTGTGGTTCGGATCTGATGTTCAGAAGTGTTCAGAGGTGTTATATTAAGAGTTTTAGGTTTTGGATCATGTGGCAATAGAATATGTGTTTGATAGTGTTTGGCTTATGCAAAAGTTTTTCTGGGAGAAATGGAATTGCTCCACATTTGTCCTTGTTGAATTTTCTTGTCTTGTGGATTTGGGAACATGATAGTATTACCTTTATCTATATTCCCTTAGATTGTTTGTTATTTATCTATACTGCAAGCTTGGTTTGTGAGTTGTATCTAAGTGACAGTTTGATTAGTTGCATATGATGATAATATTCTCAATTACATATGTATGTGCTAGTGATTTTTAGTATTATGTTGGTGTTAGAATATTCTAGGATGTTGTGTAATGTTGCTAAGT
This sequence comes from Sequoia sempervirens, assembly GCA_007258455.2. NCBI lineage: Eukaryota > Viridiplantae > Streptophyta > Pinopsida > Cupressales > Cupressaceae > Sequoia > Sequoia sempervirens. The sequence goes on along the minus strand of VDFB02047144.1, from coordinate 25,075,852 downwards.
GGTTTGCAGGTTGTTTCTAGACTTGGTGAAGTGTGAATGTGGTTTTTTGGTAGTGTTAATGTTGGTTTATTTGACCTGGCATTTTATTGCTATTTATAGATTTTCTTCATTGTTTTTGGAAGAGTGGTGTAGCATTTCGATATAGATTGGGGTCTTGGTTAACCCTTGGTGTGGTTCTCCTTCACTTCATTCTATCGTGGAAATATTTGATGCTGACTTATTTTATGGTTCCCCATTTGAGGTGCATATGTTTTATTCAAGCTAACTTGGAGAAGGTTATGTGTGGTTGTGGGAGGTATGTATGCAAGGTTAATTGTTGGAGAAGTGTGTGGTATGATGTGCATTGTGAATTGATCTGTATGTGATCTAAGTGCAAGCATGAACACCTAAGACTACAAGAAGTAGTGAGAAAATGGTGTCTACATTTCAAGGAGCCTGAAGTTGTGTGAGGTAGTGAGTTGAAGTTTGGGGATAGTTGTAGTGGTTTCTCCTCTTGCTCTAAGGTAGTGAACCTCCTTGTAATAGTAATCTTTTTCTATCTAGAAGAAGTGATCTTCCTAGGTAGTGAGTTGGAAGTGAGCCTTTCTTTCTTTTGGGTAGTGATCCCTTCCAATAGTGAGCCTTTTGTAATTAGTGTTGATATTCATATATACATGAGTTAATCCTCACCATGGTTTTCCCTTGATTTTCATTTTCCACATAAAATCTTGTTGTTCTATTGTGCATGGTTGCTGATGTGTTGATGTCTCATTTGTTTAGATTCACATTGATTCTTAATAAGAGTTTGAATATTGATAAGGGTTTACAAGTTTTGATGCGTAACTGATTCACCACCCTCTTAGTTCCCTATGTTTCTAACAATTGGTATCAGAGCAGAGATTCCTTAGAAGAAGCTTAAGGGTATGTGCAGGATCATGATGGGCCAAAAAGTGGCAATATGTAAGTGATATGATGGCCCATGTGGCTGATGACTTTTCTTTTACCCAAAATTGATGAAATGAAAAGGGTTTTTAAAGGAGATTCTCATATTTCCACCAATATAAATTATGCTTTAGTTTGAATTTAATAAATAATTATTATTCATTTTTATTTAAATTATGACTAACATCTTGATTGATAGATTGATTGAAAAACATCTATAGCTTTCAAATGGTGTCACAGTTTTTGAATCTAAAACATGCATCACATTCTATGCTTCGATACTATAGGATTAAAAAAGAAAAATTGAATTTGATGAAGTTTTGACTAAGTTAAGGTGGTCGACACGATTTTTTATATTTTTAAAAGTTGTAATAAAAATCATAGTTAATTATTTACCTAGAAAAATTACAAAAATATGCATCACATCCAAACATAGGTCCTCTACTTATATATAAAATATTATAAAAAAATATTATCATTTTATTGTGGTTAGGGTGGTCACAAACACCTACTTCTTATTTTTTCCCTGAATTTAAGTACTATTGTATTGAAATTTCAAATTTTCACCAAATAGTTTTTTAAAAATAATTCTAGTAGTTTAGAAACTACATTCAATTTTCTACAGATTCTATTGTTACATATTTTTGAAATAATATAGATAACTTATTCAAATTTTTACATCAAGTTGCCTAACTCTGATTTTTCTAAATTTTTTGCCACTTAAGGGCCTATTTTTTCCATGATGATCCTGCACATACCCTTAACCATTTTAGGTAGATCTGGATGGCACACAAGAATGGTGTCAAAGATCCTATGTTTGATGGAACAAATTATAACTTCTATAAAGCCTAGATGGAAGCCTTTATTGTCTCATTAGGGTTTGGTGTATAGAAGTCAATTGAAGATGAGATCAAGGATTATGAGAATAATGGAAAAACAAGGAATTTTGTTTTGAGTGGGCTTTCTGATTTAGAACTTGTGAAGGTAATAAGCTACAAAAATTTGAAACAGGTTTGGGATAAGTTGAAGAGCATTTATGAACGATAGGCTAAGGTCAAGAAAGAAAATATGTAGAATTTCAACACCAAATTTGAAACCCTAAGGATTTTAGAAGATGAAGATATTGCAGGATACATTCTAAGGGTGGATGAAATGGTCAATACTATCAATGGTCTTGGTGGAAAACTAGAGGAAAGTGAAATTTTGAAAAATTTATTGAGAACCCTTCCTAAATCTTATAGTGTAAAGCTTTTGCTATTGAGGAAACTTGGAATTTAGATCAATATTTTAGAGATCAATTATTTGGTGCTTTAACTAATTTTGAATTAAGAGAGTTTGACCAAGATACTTCATGAAAAGAAACTAATTTTAAATTCAACAAGAAAGAGAGGATTGATGAATCTAATCTAGATGATCTTGATGAAGTGGAAGCACATTTTGTAAGAAGATTGAAAAAGGGTAATGGAAAATCTAGAGGTAAGTTACCCTTCAAGTTTTTCAATTGTGGAAAGATAGGTCATTATGCTTCAAAATGTCTAGGAAAAGTTTCAAATGACAAACATAAAAACCATAAAGGTACAAATATTTCAAGAAGAGTTATTATATGTTAAAGAATACAATGGTACATTTGATTATTAGGAATCAAACTACTTAGATGATGTAAGTGATGAATTATTTTGTATGGTTTTGAATGTTGGGACTTATTCTACTAACCCTGAAAGATACGTGAAAGAAATTGCTTTAGTAATAGGTCACAATATTGAAGGAACTATGTTTACTAACTTTCATGTAAGAGAGAAGAGAAACAACTAGATAATTGACAAAAGATGCTCAAATAATATGACAGGAGATAAGAGTAAGCTTGTTAAACTTGAGAAATATGATGGTGATTTTGTTAAGTTTGGTAATGACACATATACTAAGATCTGTGAAAAGGGTTCAATTAGTTTTGATGGAAAGCATAGGATAGATGATGTTCTTTATGTCAAGGGTCTTTGAAATAATCTTCTTAATGCAGGACAAATGTGTAGTGGAGGATATAATCTAGTGTTTCAATATTATGGTCATGAAATAAGAAAATGAAGATTTGAATCTTTGGTTGCTCTAGGAATGAGGACAAAAGGGAATTTTTATTAGCTCAAAGGTGTTGGTTGTAAGTGCTTTATGACTCAAATCAATGAAAGTTGGTTGTGGAATAGAAGAATGTGTCATATCAATTTTGATCTAGCCTAGTGAAGATAAGGTCTACTCATGCTATGAGAGACATGCCAAGAATTATAAATCCTATCAATGCAATTTAGAAAGAGTGTCAGTTTATAAAATAAACAAAAAAGAGGTTCAAAACTAAGAAATACTCTATTGTAGGGCCTTTGGAGTTGGTGCATACATGCCTTTGTGGACCTACTAAAATAAGAACCTCTCAAGGTGACAAGTATTTTATGTTGTTAATAGATGATTAGTCTAGAATGACTTGGGTGACCTTTCTCAAAGAAAAATTAGAAGATCTAAATAAATTTAAAGCATTTAAATCTATGGTTGAGAATGAAATGGATTTCGAAATCAAGTGTTTAATGTCTAAAATAGGTGGTGACTCCACATCCTATGAGTTTAACAATTTTTTTGAAGATCATGGGATAAAAAGACATTTATTAGCTCCTAAGACTCCATAGCATAATAGAGTTGTGGAGAGGAATTATAGGATAATTTAGGAAGCAACAAGAACCATGTTGAAGAAAGAAAATCTATTGGGTGTCTACTAGAGAGAAGCAATTCATACCATGGTCTACATTCTTAATAGAGGACAAGCAAGAGTTGGTGCAGCCATGGCAGGAGGTTCCTCAAAGAGAACAATATGGACCATGCAGTAAGAGTCACACAACAAAAGCAACATGGAATATGGAGGAAAATGCAGATTCAAACATTCGTATTATCAAAAAATTCAATTACAATTGGTCGGCAACATCCGGACTTATAGATTCGGCTCACAGGCCTAATACAACAATGTTCAAAAATACAACATTCCTATATGCTCCTTAATGCAAGCGAAAATCTTACTTATCAAAACATATCTTTCTAAATTCTTAGTCTAACTACTTTTCTAATGATCTATTACAATTATGTATATCACATCTAGGGATCTAGAATCATCTACATCAGCCAAAGATTATTACAATCTCCAATGAAGGAAATGTTACGTGTGCATGAACATGTCAGCCTCAAATTTGAATTACTCCTCAGTGAATGCATAGGATGAAGTGTGGACCTATAATTAAGGTTGGGGACACTCCATCCAACAATTCAAAACACACTTTCAAGATCCACAAGTTATGGGAGAGATCCACAACGATCGAACTAGCCATTTGAAATTATTCTGGTGATGGTTCAAGAAACTACCATTGAATCCAAAAGTGATAACTTGTTGGAAAAAGATACAATCGCACTCAAATCTTGGAATAAGGAAAATGAACATTTCCACAATGTAAACATAGATCCAAAAGGTCTGGTGAGAAAATTTGATGAATCCACCAACTTGAAGTAAATAGGAACTGAACAAGAACAAAATTTGAAATAAATTTTTTTTGGTTGATGCAAGATTGCCAAGAACCAAGGATGCTCCTACATCAGACATTCGGGGTTATCAAAAAAGTGAGTCCTTCACATTGTTGGGGCTAAAGGGAAACCAATACAGTCTACCTCAGCCTGATAGATCCAAGAAGAATCCTCCACTAGTCTACCTTTCCACTTCACAAGATATTCTTTGTATTGTCTTCCACGAGTTCTCCCTCCTCTGACATCCAAAATCTCTTCAATCTCATCTGGCTGTTGGTTAGGAAACTAATTCTCCAATTTTTCTTTACTATCTTCACTAAATTATGCTTAATGGTATTGATGTAGATCGCCAATGTTGAATATAGGTGATATACCCATGTCATCTGGTAACTGCACTTCATATGCATTTCTTGAGTCAAATTTCTTCTGAATCTTACAAGGTCCAAACTTCCTCATCTTTAGCTTATTGTATGTGCCAACTAGAAATATTTCCTTTCTCAGATACACCATCACTTCATCTCCCACTTCAAACTCCTTATGTCTCCTCTTTTCATCTGCTTTCTCCTTATACTTTTGGTTCATGTCTTCCAACTGTTCTTTCACTTGAGTATGCAATTTCTTCATATGTTCTACAAATTCTTCTACTTCTACACTCCTTTTATCCTCTATACTGATGTCCCTCAACTCTGATATACCTCTAGGATGAACTCCAGTAACGATCTCAAAAGGTGTCTTTCTGGTACTTTTGTTTACTAAATTATTTTAAGAAAACTCTTCTTGTGCAAGGATTAAATCCCAACTTTCGGTCTTCTCTCCAACCAAGCATCTTAGCGAATTTCCCAAACTCATGTTTACTACCCCTATATGTCCATCATTCTATGGGTGAAAAGTAGAACTAAACTTTAAATCTTTCTTCAACTTATTCCAAAGTGTCCTCCAAAAGTAACCAACAAACTTTGCATCTCTGTCTGAAACAATACTCCTAGGTAATCCATGCAATTTGACCACTTCCTTGAAAAATAAGTCTACTACATGTATTGCATCTATTGTAGATTCTTACAAGGTATGAAATGTGCCATTTTAGAAAATATACCCACCACCCCAAATATTGAATCATTTCCTCTTTGTGTCTTTGGGAAACCAAGTATGAAATCCATGTTGATATCCTCCTAAGGTCTCTCTGGAACTGTCAAAGGCTTATACAGTCCAACATTTTGACTACTCCCTTTTGCAACTTGACAAACTCTACAACTCTAAAAAAATTTCCTAACATCCTTATGAATCTGTGGCCAAAAGTAATTCTCACTTACCAATGCTATTGTCTTATCAATTCCAAAGTGTCCTGACAATCCTCCACTATGCTTTTCTTTCACCAAGTTATCCCTCATTGAACTCTGGGGTATACACAACTGATTTCCTTTGAACAACATATCCTCCTAAATGAAATAATCCAACCATTAACTCTTATCCTCCAATACTAGTTCTGTACAAGCTCTCCAAGGTTCTGCAAAATACAGGTCTTCCTCATACAAGTTCTTCAATTCATCAAAGCCTAATACCTCCACTCTCATCTATGTCAATAAATTCCTTCTCCTACTCAAGGCATCAGCAACTCTATTTGACTTTCCACTCCTATGCTTCAAAACAAAAGTATAACTCTGCAAGAATTCCACCCATCTCATGTGTCTCTGATTCAACTTACCTTGACTATTCAGATATTACAAAGCCTGATGATCTATATACAACACAAACTCCTTAGGAAACAAGTAAAGTCTCCACTTCTTCAAGGCTTAAACTATGGAATAAAACTCTTGATCATACACTGAATATCTTCTCCTAGCATCATTCAATTTCTCCCTAAAATAAGCTACCGGTCTTCCTTCTTGACTTAATACTGCTCCAATTACATTTCCACTTGCATCACAGTCTACCTAAAATACCTTATTAAAGTATGGTAAATCTAACATAGGCTTCTCATTCACCTTCTATTTCAACAAATCAAAACTCTGATCTGCTCCAGATGTCCACCTAGATTCTTTCTTATCTCCTCTCATTATTTATGTCATAGGACTGCAAATAAAATTGAAATTCCTAATGAATTTTTGGTAGAAACTAGCCAATCCATGAAATGATCTTACCTCTCCAATGCTATCTGTTGTAGTCCACTCAAAAATTGCTCTTACCTTCTCAAGATCCATCTTCAATCCATCCATAGATATCTCAAATCCTAGATATACTAATTCCTCCTCCATGAAACTACACTTCTTAATGTTTATCAGCAACTACTCTTCTCTCAACCTCTGCAAAACTTGTCTTATATGCAAAAAAATATCTTCTCTACTCTTACTAAAAATCAAGATGTCATCCAAATAAACAATCACAAACTTACCCAATAATTTCTTCAATACCTCATTCATCAACCTCGTGAAAGTACTCGATGCATTTGTTAGTCCAAAAGGAATCACCAACCACTCATACAACCCTTCATTTGTCTTGAATGTTGTCTTCCACTCATCCCCTTCTCTAATTCTGATCTAATGATATCCACTCTTCAAATCTATCTTTGTAAAGTTTCTAGCTCCACTCAAACAATCCATAATGTCATCCATCTGAGGCAAAGGAAATCTATACTTCACCGTGATTTTTTTTATGGCTCTAGAATTTGTACACATCCTCCATTCTCCATCCTTCTTAGGTGCTAACACAATAGGTACTACACATGGACTTAAGCTTTCTTTGATCAAACCCTTCCTCAACAAATCTTGCACTTGTCTCTTCAATTCTTCATTCTCTACAGGTGTCATCTAGTGTGCTACTTTATTAGGAAAACTAGCTCCAGGAATCAGATCCATACAATGACTAATACTCCTCACAGGTGGTAATCCATCAGGTATATTGTCAGTAACTCCTTTATCTCCTCACAGGTGGTAATACTCCTCATACTCTATCAGTAACTCATTTATCTCCTTCGGTTGTTCTTCTACATGCTTCAAGTCTTCATCCTTCATAAGAACCAAGGCATAGCACATGTTCTCATGTATCAATCCATCCAGAAATCTCCTTCCATCAGCCAAACAAATTCTAGCACTCATGCAAACCTCAACTCTAGGAACATCCTCCAATGGCAACAAAGTTTGTTTCATCCCATTAGCAACAATGGTATATGTATTCTTCTTTCCATCATGAATGGCATGTCTATCATACTACCAAGGCCTTTGCAACAAAACATGGCATACATCCATAGGCATGATATCACACAAAACTTCATCATGGTAATTTTCTATCTTCAATTTCACCAAACATTGTTCACGTACTAGTATCTTATGCTCATCCTGAATCCATGCTATCTAATAGGGTTTCAAGTGTTTCAATTTTTCTAACTTTAATTTGGTCACCATTTCTTTAGAAACTAGGTTCTCAGAGCTTCCACTATCAACAGTTACTTTGCAACATTTACCAACTACCTTGCATCTAGTGTGAAACAAATTCTTTCTCTACAATGGTTCCTGCTCCATCTCATATGACACAATACTCTTCTATTTACTAACACTTCTCCATCTTCTAGTTTATTAGATGATCCGACATGATCCTCCTCAACAAAGGTTTTTCTTCTTTTGTTATGTGTCTTTATGCTTGTCTCTCCTTGATTACATTCAAATTCTCTATATCCTTCTCTGCCACACTTAAAACAAGTTCCCCTGAATACTCTTTTTTCCTTATCATCTTTTCTATAACCCTCATTCCGATAACCACCATATCCTCCTTTTCGGTAAGAATTTCCATCACCTCTACAATATGAATCATCATTCTTGTTAACTTCCTTTGCAAAAGTTCCTCTTCCTCCTCTAGTAAAAATTCTTCCTCTCTGAAATATTCCACCTCTTCCTCTTCCTCTTTCTCTCTGCTCATGTCTTTTATTCAGCTTCTCTTCTGCTTTTAGGGCACATTGATATGCCTCTTCCACACTCTGCAACTTAATCAAACTAATCTCATCTTGTATAGATGACCTCAAACCATTCACATATCTTGCTACTTGCTTGACCTCATCCTCTGAATGTCCAGATTTGATATTCAACTTATAGAATTCCTCAATATACTTTTTCACACTTGATTCCTTCTGATTCAACTTTTTCAATTTCTAGAAAAAACTGATCTAATAATCTGCAGGCATAAACTTTGTCTTCAACTTATTCACCATCCGATCCCATGATCTTATCTTTTATTTTCTTCTTATTTTCCTATCTGTCTACAAATGTTCCCACCAAAGGGATGCATGTCCTTTCAAATTTGTACAAGCAAATTTCACCTTCTTATCTTCAGTGGTACCTTCAAAATCAAAATAATTTTCCATCTTTGTTATCCAATCAAGCAATTCTTTTGAATCCAACTTACCTCTATAATCTGGTGGATTGAAATGTGGCTTATTGTTTTCCCTAGTTAGGGCTCTTATGAACCTCTCTTCTCCCTGATCTAGGCTAGGTTGACCTTCTCTCCCTCTTTCTTCCTATACTTCTACCTCTTCATCACTCACATCATCAACTGGCCGACCTCTCCTCTGGGCCGTTTCAACTGCATCTAATCTAGTAGCAATTCCTCTCAACATCTTCATTAAAGTTGGGTCTACATTTCCACGCGCTCCATTTCCTCTAAAATTTCTTCTTCCCGCAATCTTTACACAAGTTCTCTACAACTGCAGGCCGGATCCTCAAATTTTGAGGACTGCTCAAGGATTGAATCTCACTCTGATACCAATCTGTTGCAACCATGGTAGGAGGATCCTCGAAAAGAAAAATCCAAACCATGCAACAAGAGTCACACAACAGAAGCAACATAGAATATGGAGAAAAATGAAGATTTAAACATTATTATTATCAAAAAATTTAATTACAATCAGCTGACAACATTTGGGCTTACAGATTCAAATCATAGGCCTAATACAACATGTTCAAAAATACAACATTCCTATATGCTCCTTAATGCGAGAAAAAATATTACTTATCAAAACCTATCTTTCTCAATTCTTCTTTTGACTACTTTTCTATTGATCTATTATAGTGATTTATATCACATCCAGGGATCTAGAATCATCTGTGCCGGCCAAAGATTATTACAATATCCAATGAAGGAAAATGTTATGTGTGCATGAATAGGTCGGCCTCAAATTTGAATTACTCCTCGGTGAATGTATAGGATGAAGTGTGGACCTATAATTAAGGTCGGGGACACTCCATGGAACAATTTGAAGCACACTGTCAAGATCCACAAGTTATGGGAAAGATCCACAATGATTGAACTAGTTGTTTGAAATTCTGGTGTTGGCTCAAGAAAATTCCATAAAATCTAGAAGTGATAACTTGTCAAAAAAAGATCCAATCACACTCAAATCTTGTAATAAGGAAAATGAACATCTCCACGATGTAAACATAGATCCACAGGGTCTGGTGAGTAAATTTGATGAATCCACCAACTTGAACTAAATAGGAACTAAACAAGAACAAAACTTGAAAGAAAATATTTTTTCATTGATAAAATATTTCCAAGAACCAAGGATGCTCCTACATCAAGAGTAAATAATTCAAACACCCCCTATGAGTTATGTTATGGAAAAACTCCCACTAGTGGGAAATATTTTAGAGTGTTTGGATGTAAATTTTATATCAGAAGAGACGAAGAGAACTTAGGAAAGTTTGATGTAAATCAGATGAAGGAATTTTCCTAGGATATTCTACAAAGAGCAAGGCATATAGGTGCTACAAATAAAAGCTAAAGAAGATAGTTAAAAATGCAAGTTCCAAAGTGGATGAAGAATCAAATTGAAGCTTAGTGTTGATAGAAGGATATGAATCTAATGAGCCCCCTTGCAGAGAAGAAGAAAAAGAAGAAAAAGAAAAGGAGATGCTAGTGGAAGATGAAAAATCTTCGGAAAAGAATCCTAAGACTCCTAAGTATGTGCAAAAAATAATTCTAAGGATCAAATAATTGGAGAAAAA
>VDFB02047144.1:24844257-25065292 GCA_007258455.2 Sequoia sempervirens | reverse complement strand
TTCACCCCCTCTCAGAATTCTAGGTGTTCAATAATTAGTATCAGAGCCCAGTTCCTCGGAAGGAGCTTAACCACTTTAGGAAGGTCTTGGAGATTGAACACATGGCTGATAGAAATTTTCCTATTCCTCCAAAAGAGATTCCTTCTTTTGATTTTATAGAAGATTCATGAATGAAAAAGATGGAGAACTCAAAGTTTCTCTTGAAGATCTAGATAAAATCAAAGGTGAAAATAGAGACCTAAAGGAAAATGTCAAATAAGCAAATGAATGCATCAGAATATTAAGAGTGCAAATAAAAAAGTTCAGAGAAAGGAATAAGGAAGTTAGTGAGAAATTGAAACAAGTGAATGAAAACATCATTGGTTTTAAAGTACAAGTTTAAGAAAAGAAAATAGTTGAGGAATGCCTAAATGCAATGGTAAAAATAAAATCTGATGAATGCATGAGGCTTGAACAAGAAGTGGTAAATATGAGATCAGATCTAGAGAAAGAAAGAATTCATGAAGAAAAATTTAAGGTGAGCTCTACAATGCTTGATGAGTTGGTTGCAAGACAAAAAGCATAAAAAAGCTAAGATGGTTTATGATTTGAAAAAGGTGAAAGCTCAAAAGCAGATCATATACCTAATGTAGAAAATAAGATCAATGAACCAAAGAAGACTAAAGATAAGAAGAACAATGGAAAGATCTAGAATCAAAGAAATGAAGCTAGAAGAGCTCTAGTCAAACAACCAAATGCTTAAAGGTACCCATCTTTCAATGTTTTTTTCTATTCTTGCAATAAATTTGGACATAGTGGAATGGAATGTAGAAGCAGAATGAATTAGAATGCTTCATCCTTTACTAGTCAATACTTTATATGCAAGAAATTCGGACATAGAGCAAGTGAATGGAAAAGTCAAATGATGAATGCATATAATGATGGTAGAATGATTCAACCTTTCAATGGTGACTGTTATGCATTCTATGGATTTGGACACAAAGCTAATCAATGAAGATCTAGGATGAATGGAAGGAATACTATTCAAAAGAATGTTGTATGTCACAATTGCAGTAACCTAGACATATTGCTAAGTTTTGCAGAAGTAGAAACACAGGGAAGGATAATCCGATAAAGAGGAATGAACTAGTCAAAAATATTGATCTAATTGAAGGAAAGAAGGAAATGAAAAATATTTGGAGAAAAAAGGAAGAGATGAAAAGGGAGAATTTGTACCATCCTCTAGTGCAAATGTTTCCTCTAAAAACTAAGACAAGAGCTATGACTTAGGGGGAGCTTTAATGGATATATTTTATCCCCCACCAGAAAAGAGGTGTTGAGGCTGTAACACAAGGATATGAGATGAAGATCAACATGCTTGATCTGGTGAAGATTACATAAGAAAATATGTTGATGCAAAATTTTGTAGAGCTTTAGAAACTGACTATACATACTTTTTTAGGGTTGCCAACTTTATGAATTGACACATTTATTACAAAATTTTGGTAGATCGAAGGGTTATAAGAAATTTTTCTCAAGAAAATTCATTTCACCAAAGGCATTTGAAGAATAGTAGAGTAACGAAAAGAAAAATTGAAGAGTTCAAGGTGATTTGAGATTCAAAGCTTAAGAACCCTAGTTCAATGAATGAGTTAAAAGGTATTTTACAAATATTGCATGCCTTAGCTTTCAAAACTTTGTGTTTGAAGTCAGTTTGAATCTACATTGCGATGGCTACACCTAATGTTATAGAGGTTATAGAGAAATCCCAACCTAAATTTAAGAGATACCCTACAAAAGCCATAGAAGATGACCCTCTAGGAACTTTCTCGCACATTCTGTATGGGGTCTTACCAACTAAGGATATTAGGGCATACATTCATGGAAATATGGAAGAGAATTATCCTAGAAAGATAAGGGATGTATGGGAAAATGAATTAACTACTGAGGGCTTCACCCTAAAGCTGGAATACAAAAAACCTAGCTAAGAAGAAACTAGATGTATGGTAGTGGTTGCCTAATTTCTTCTATGATATCAAGTGGATTAGAATGGCTCTGAGAAGAATTTATGATCAGTTCATTTGGATTGATATGCATCACATGATCACTAAGGAGGTGATAAGAGATATCACCAGTCTATGCTCCACCAAGCTCGTTCGAATTCTTAAAAGTCTATTTAAAAAAAGATGTAATGGAGAAAATGGGTGATACATTTGATTAGAGATCCCTTAAAGTGAATCCTATCAGAAATCCAACCGTCAGATATGCTGCTATGGTTATTGGCTACATAAGTTATTACACCAACATGGATAACTCTATTTCTGCCACCACAATCCATGTGACACATGATATGGTAGAGAATGGTGTAGACTATGACTTGTGTGAGTTTCCTAGGAAATACTTGATGGAGAATCTAAAGGAGATCAAAAATAAGAAATTTGTGATTAAGTATGGCACCTTAGTTATGTGCTTACTCTTCTACTTTTTGAAGGAGGTTCCTATAATTGGAAAAGTAAACTAGACAAGTGGAAGGCCCATTGCACATGAAGTTGTAGATTATATGAGGATCCTTGGAGACACCAATGCACAAGATGATGCCCTTATTACCTTATTTTTAGTATTTCAAAAAATAATGCATGAAAGAGAGAGGATTCCTAAGACAATTGTGGAAAAGTTCAAAAATAACATCACATTCCTAGTTCTACAGATCATTGTATTATGGAGGTGGTGAAACCAAGATCAATTTTTGTTCTTGAATTGGGTTATGAGTTAACAAAGGAAAAACTAATTGGTTGTTAGATGTTTTATTAAATAGTCCTAAAGATACAAAAAAAATAAGGTATGTGAATTTTGAGGAAAAATCTATGGAAGTACACTTGAGGAAAAAGGAACTTGTAATGAGGAAAAATGTTGATAAAATGGTAGATGCATATGCAGAAGAATTGGGAATCTCAAAAGAAAAGGTGTAGTACACAAGGGAAAGAGCAAGAGTAGATAAGAGTGTTGGAGAAGCATCCGGGAGTACAAGAAGATTAGGTAGAACTGCTACCACACCTCCATCTATACAAAATTCCTCCAAGGATTTACTTGCTACTAGAGAAAAAGAGAAATTATACCTCTAGTCCTCTGGTAAGGGAGAAACATCCTCCAGTTGTGCATGCCACAAGGGTAGAGAAGAAGAGAACCGCCAATACTTCACCTCCTACTACCCCTGCACAAAGAGAAGAGTGAAAAAAAGGCTACAAGAGAGAATGGTATAAGCATAAATGTAGTTAAGGAAGAAGAAGAACTGGAAGAAGGACCACAATTGGTCTAGAGAGGAAGAAAAGAAGCTTCAAAAGGTGAATCTAGTATAAAAATAAAGAGATTTGATATAATTGATATTGAGAGTGAAGAAGAGATTGAAAATGAAAAGGAGGAATTCATTATCCATATGAGAGAAAAGAAGGAAGCTGAAAAGAAAGATGCTCTGGAGAAGAAGAAAGAAAAGGAGACAAGTCAACTGAAGTCTCTGGTGAAAAGAAAAAAAGTAGAAACAATTTGATCCGTTAAGGCCTCACTCCCCAATGAAAATTGAGGCACTCTTTAATAGCATTCTACAAAATGAAATGTTGAAAAAGATAGTTGCATTGTACAAAGATGCAAATGAGGAAGTTAAGGCCCCCATCATTGAGGCCATAGTAAAATAAATTGTTGTTCTTGAAGTTGAGATGAGAAATATCAGGAATGATATTCTTGATAATGAGGTATGCAATATTTTGATGAAAAGAAGACAAGAGGCAATAAAAGAGCGTGAAAGGATAAAAGTTGAAGTATTGGAAAGATTATGCTCCACTTTCTGAAGATGAAAGAGCCATGTTGGATACAATATATGAAAAGGAGATGAGAACCAAAAAAAGAATTAGAATCCTTATGGGAAAAGACCAAAGTGATCTAGAGAGAGTAAAAAAAAATATCAATGATAAAGCATACAAAATTGTGCAAAAGTTAGGACTGACGTGGTTGAAGAAGAGGTGAATGTTGACACCAATGCTCTAGAACTTAATATAGAGGAAGAAGTACATGTAGATGATGCTCAACATGAGCATGATGTCAATGGATAAGCTGCAACATATACCACTCCTTTAGAAGTGGAGGACATGAACAAAGAAGATGATAAGGATGCAATGATAAGAGAAGACATTACAAAGGAAAATTATAATCCTTCTCCAATACAACAATATGGTACTCCTCCTCCTACTCAAGAATTAGTCACTCCTCTAACAAAAACTAAAAACATTGTAGAGGAAAAAAAAGAAAAAAGATGATGGTGAAGGAGAAAAGGGTGATGAATAGCATGAAGAATAGAATGAAGAAGAGGATGATAAGGACAAAGATGCATCTGGAGATGCAAAAAATGATGGCACAGTTGACTTTATAAAGACTGTAGAGGAAAAGGATAAGGCTATGGAGACTACAAATATTCTTGGTGAATCTTTTGGATCCTCCAGAGATTCTTTGAAAACTAATTAAAAGTTCAGCCTAGCTTTCAATTGGTTGTGTCTTCACAGTTGCTACAGTTATCAATGCAACAAGGAAGTGTTGATCTAGATAGGATATCTCCTATTCACAAGCTTCAGTTAGGTGACATGTTCCATGCATCCTCAAGGAAAGAGATCATAGAAATCCACCAAAAGAGCAGAGAGTTAATGGATGAAGTAGTCAAGGCATTTCAAAAGATCATATTGGGCTCCAATGTTGACCCTACTCTATCTGTTATGGAAAATTTGAAACTACTTATTGATTCATTCAAATCTTATGCATCCGGTCTAAAGGAAGAAGCTGAGAAAGAAGCGAAGAAGAGGATGAATGAAAAAATAATTATGGAAATCATAGAGAAATGTTCCTTCGCACATAAGAATATTTTTGTTATTAAAGGATGTTGAAAGTTGTGTAGATGAGGCTAAGGAATTACTCCAGTATGTCATGAAGTGGCTCAAAGCCACACAAAGTATAAAGAAGGACATGGAATCTATTGAGTCACAAATTAATGCTACCTCTAGTGAATTTTTTTCCCAAATCTAAAAATCATTGAACCCTAAAGGTGTTCCATATCTTATGCTTAGATTTAAAGAAAGATTTTTCCAATGAATGGGAGGATAATATCACACTTTTCTCCCCTACACTTCAGGCTCTACAAAGCCTAGGTGGGTCTCCCTAATGATAATGAATATGGATATGAGTTATAAGGTTTTATTTTAGCACCTAGTAGATAAAATTCATACAAATGTCAAGGGTTTATATGTTTGTAAAATGGAAGGCACTATCCTTGTTGTCTTTGAAACCTAGGTATGAATTATGCAAATAATTAAGGATAAATATTGTAGAAAGTAAATCTTGGTTTTATATTTGAAAAGTGTTTCTAAGACTGAAGGAAAAATATTCAAAATAAACTAGTTCCTATCCAGGGCTATAGAGTGACAATGTATGTACACATCCTTCATCACATTCTAAACATATCTTGATCATCACTCAACCATTAACACCTTATGCTAATGAGACGAAATAATAACTAACAGTGCAACTTCTACTTAATAATCCAATCTGCAACAAAATATTCTCATTATTTTCATTAAAATAATTTACATTGCTCCTTGAGCAAACACTAACCCTAAAAATAATCCAGATATAGAAAATGTGCATGGAAATATTTACAACCCTTGATTGTATTACTGAAAGAAATACTTCATTATAGACTGGAGACAAGATACATTGAGAGCATGCAAAATCATGTATTCATTTATGCTAAATCAAGATATACAATACAACTATAGGAATATTTGCACAACATGAGTCTCTAGTTTCCTACATAAAAATAAAAGCCTACCCCTTACAGCTTCTTCAAAATCCCATAACCCTTACAAATGAGAAAGAAATCACAATATTAAGAAGAGAAGAAAAATCATATTGAATCTCTATCTAACACCTGTCATTGATCGAACCTTTAGATCTGTAACAAATTGGCATTTAGAGAATGCCTCTTTATTTTACTAATTTCCCTCCTCTTTTTTCTTCATTCTTGCAACTAAAAATTGCTTTGTCGGTTTGCTTGCCTTCATTCCTGTGCAAATTTTTTACCTTCATATAAAATGGTTTTACTACTACATTTTTACTTGGCAAGTGAAAATTTTCACTTTTGGGTTGAAATCCATTTCACTGGCAATTAAAAAATTCCTTCAACTTGCCTTCTCACCATACATTATAATCTTTAAATTTTTCATTTCTTTCTCTACAAATATTTGACATTTTGTCAAATAGTTGTTTGAAAATTAATCCTTAGTGCAAATTTTTTCTATTACCAATTGAACACTTTGCACCATTGCCCAGATGTATGTTTACCTTCTTCAATCCTCTTTCCTGGCACCAAATTATTTGTAGACCATTTGAAACCTTCACACGATGCATCAACCATTACAATAGAAGCTCAAAATATTATGAAATTCTCTCAAGGCATGGGAAATACCTTGGAACAACCTTTGAATAAAGCAATAACCACATTGAATCTTGCAAACACTTGAAATCTGCCCCAAATAATAAAAACGTGATCGATCTTCAATTTCTATGGTGGATAGCAGAAATGTAAGTCATTCTCAATAATGCAAGACATCTATTTGGTTGTTGGATCATTTCCCTTGCTAATGAGCATTTTAATTAAGCTTCAAATGGTAATCAAAACATTGCAAGGGTGTGAAAAAGGTTACAATTAATTTTTATAGGATCAAATCAACAAATTTCTTTAATTTTAATGCTCCAAAACCTTCCCCAAGTGTTCAAATAGGGATGAGAGACATATTTAGTCAATACATAAGCCTCCAAAAACCTTTAAAATGCTCTAAAACTGCTTGCCCGCACGCCCACACCCCTCTCAAAATGCTTCCTTTGGCTTGTGCGGGATAGTGGGAAACCTGCCACCAACCCGATTTCATTGTTCACGCCTTTCCAATTAAAACATCTATGATGTCTGTAATAGCATCTGTTCACAGGGAATTTTCACGCGAACACAATGAGAACTCAGGTCGATGCCCAGAGTGATCCAATAAGCTCAATGCCTGTTCAGGGTTTTCGACAAACTCCACTCCAAAACCTAAATGGTACCCTTACAATCGGTATATGAGGTATTTTCATTCACGCCTGAATGGTTAATTATCATCTGGAGTCCTGGCCCATAATAATCAAAGGAATAAGATGAAAGCGGAGTGCTGGGGTTGAGATATTGGAGCGTCTCTCATGTTCTGAATGAACTTCATGCCCGAACCATCCTGGGTCCATTCAAAACATGCTTCAAGAATCACCTAGTGAGGCAGAAAACTGAAAGCAAATGAGGCCACCAGCACCAGAATTTCCATTTGGATTCTGTAATACGACCTCTCGAGTCTCTAATGAAGAGTTCGTTCGGTGATGGATTGATCCTGAGCAGAGCCAACTGTAACTTCATTCTTACCATGAAATGAAATTACCAAATCTGCACCTGCTGCACAGTCCGCCTGAGATGCCATTCCTTCAAGACCTGGCATCTCCTGAAAGCATCCGTTCCTTATCCATTGGGTGCTCTATAACTTCTCCCTCATGTTGCATTGAAAACCATTTTCAAACTTCACTTGTTGGCCCCTGGCCCCCCAAAATGTTGAACCCCATTTCTATGAGGCATTTTTTCATGCTGCCCCTACCTTGTCAACCCTACTGCATTGGAAAGCTAGTGAGCTCACTAGCTTGTCAAAGGTACCACATTTTGCATTCATGTCTACCAAAACATTATTGTCAAACAATTCACATTCCTTGTCCATGCTTCCATTTTGAGCCTATCTTGTAATCATGGCATGCCACATTACCACATTTCTTTAAGGAATTCCATCCAAAAAATTATTGTGACCTTTTTCTATGCTAGAAATACTCTTCTACAGGATGATTGTAAGTATTTTGTATGAAGCCTTGAATGACATATATTTCATTTATTTGTATGGATTTATTTTTTAGGAACTAATTGTAAGAGAGGGGGACCACCACATGCAAGGCCCCAGGTTAGGGAGGGCCAAGATGCGGAAGGCTGCCCTAACTTACCTTAGCTTAACAGGGTGTTAGGATATATAGGATGATAATGATGAGGACTATAAGATCCTTCAATCACTCTACCAACCCAAAATATGAAATGGGGCTAGGCGAGCCAGTTTTTAGGTTCAACACTACACCTCAGGAATCTCTCTACCCAAGGATGAAAGCGCGGTCCTTGGACAACAGTATGGTGTGCTGGCGTTCATATGACCAAACAACTACAAAAAAAAGGCCAAACCTAAGAAAACAAGCTAACAACCTAGCTAACTATTACTAAAGGGCCAAAACAACGTGATTAAGGAAATGAAATACTCTCTAATGTGATAAAGTAAAAATGCAAGATTTAGGGTAGCAAAAAGGATCTCACAAAGAAACTCGTTCGCTAGCTAGCTCCTTGAGAACACATTCACCTACACACAAAGAGGAAGAGAATAGTGGGTGGCTGTACAGGGGCCTGCCTCAGTCATACCCCATTTTGGTGTTTCTACATCCATAGAAATCCAAAAAAACAAGTATGATAAATAAAGTACTATAAAAGAGAACACCAAAAACATTACAAAATAGTAAGTGTACTTACTCAACCAAGTGATAGAGGAGAAGAAAGGGAAGCTTACCACCTCCACCAAGAGCACTCAAGGCTACTTGGGGGAGAAAATAAGAGTACTCGAGTCTCTGCTGCAATGGTGTTGTCCCCAACTTGCTCTATTGAAGTGATGGAGTGAAGTTGTTCCTAAAATGGAGTGCAAGGGTGTTGCTTGAAAGCTTGAGAGTGAGTGCAAGAGTATGAAAGTGAGCTTGTGAATGAAGTGAAGAAGTTAGAATGAATGCTTAGAGGACAAAAATTTAAAGAGGAGATGAAGAAAATGACCATATTCGGGTTGGTTGGCTGAAGAGGCCATTACAACTTGACTCCCAATGAGAAGTGTAACGCTTTGCAGGTTCAGCTGCAAGAATATGCCAGGGACATAAGCATGCCGTGCAAACATCTATGTGTCGCACAGGTGTCCCCGATAGAAACACCTCCACCAACGCTCAAAATAGTCACCAAGTGTGATGAAAGAAGCAAGATTAGGTGTAATTAAGCCTTCAAACTTGGCTTTCTAAGGTGGATAAAGGAAAAAAGGGACTTTGCATAAAGGGTGCAAATTCAATCTTATGCAATTTTTCCCCCACTTTAGCAAGCATGAGTACTGATGAGTGCTCGATAAAGTAGATCAAAGAAGGAGTAAGGTTAGAAATGTATACCTAAACCATCAAGGAAGTAGACCACAATCTAGCGAACCTGAAGGTGTAGGGCAAGCAAAGGACTCCATAGCTTCCCAGAACTATGAAGTTTAAGATAGAAAGTGTCTTATAGGCCTATAGACCTACAAGGAGGCAACCCCCAAGATCTCTCACATGAAGGAATCCCCATGAAGCAAGCGGCTTACAGGCTTGTAGACCTACAAGGAAGGTGTCCCCCAAGAACTCTAGCATGGATGAAACCCAAAGGAAGTGCTCTAAAGGCTTTCAGGCCTATATGAAGGTATCCCCCTTAGAACTCTAGAGTCAGAAAGCAGCCACATAGGCAACTAAGTGGACAACCATGCAAACCGTCGATAATTTGGAAGTATTTCAAAGGGGTCCCTCATGAACCCTTCAAAAGAAGAGGGGTCCACTCAAGGGACACACTATTTGAAAAATGAGGTCTTGTTAGGCTTCCCCCAAGCTAGACACGAATGATTTCACTCAAGATAAGATCTTTCAAAGGGGGTCCCTCGGGAACCCATCGTGAAGAAGGGGTCCCACTCAAGGGATGCACAATTCAAAAGAAAATGTTTTCTTTCTCAGAGCGATCCATCATTAATGGATCCTTTTGAAAGATGTTCACTTCATCAAGGAATTTGAAAGGAAGAACATGCCCCCATGTGAGGGGAAGATCAAAGTTGTTCCCGCTTTAGAGGAAGGTTTCCATGTCCTTTCTTTATGAACCTGTGATGAAGGAAACATGTTTCGTTAGGGTTCCAAGTTGTTAATGCGATTTTTAAGAAAGGTTTGCGAGGATTTTTGAGAAAAGATCCATTGGAAATGAATGCGTTTTCTAAAAATTGAAGTGTTGAAGAAAGGGTGTTGTCACACATGAGAGGGACAACTCAAGAAAAGAAGAAAGAAAGATAAAGAGAAAGAAAAAGAGAGAAAACAACAAAAAAAAGGGCATATTGGGATTTGGCTTAGTAGGGTTAGATCTATCCAAGCTCATATAAATAATAGGCAACCATAGTACAAGGAAAAATATCATCAATCCCCAACCAGATCAGGAAGAATGCATAGAAAACAAAGTAAAAATAAAAGATTGGGTCAACATGGAAGGGAAGCCTAAATGTCGCCAACGCTTTGCATTGTCCCCAATTTGCTAAAAATCAAGCACAAACATAGAAGAATGATGATACAAATAGAAGATTGTTTATGACACAAAAAAAATTGTTGTATCCAAGTGCCAACAAGGGTGATGAGGGTCATCCAGACACACATATCATGATTGCAAGGGAACACATCACATAACGCACACACAAAAGATCAAGAAGAGGTCTCCTCTTAACACTGATCAACCAAGGGGTCATTTTCTTCCCACTATAGATCATCATAGGGGGAAGGAGGATGGGCCTACAGTGGCAGGATGTTAAGAGGAGGAGCATCTATCCCTCCTGCAACAAGGGCCAAGGAAGAAGGCCCTGCGAGGTCTTCTTCACTGAGCTCTTATGGAGCTAAGGTTAGCAACTTTGCAAAGATTGCTGACAAGGCTGGGACTATGTCCACTAAGTTAAACATACACGCCATAGGAGTGTCATGTTTAACTTCAATGGATGGGGTAGGCTACACATGAGGTTCACCGCTAGGCTCATCGAATGACTTGGGATTGATGAAAAAGTCAGGGGAAGGCAAGACTGGTTCTATCACCAAGACATAACAAGTCAACACGGGGCCACATTGCAGAGAAGGTGGGCTCCTCTTACATACTTCGCTACTAGAAGGACCACACTCTACCTTTTTCTTCATCAGAGGAGATGAACTCCCCACAGACGAGGCTAAAGGTGTGGAGGAAGAGAAGGAAAAAACCACAGTAGACACAACCGAGGTATTAATCATATCCATGAGTTTCGGGAAAGGTTGGATATTCAAAAAAGACATCAGCAAAGGCTGCTCCACCAAAGGAGTGATGAACACCTATACCCCCTTAGGGTTAGGTGCATTCATACTTGTAGCAGGGGTCAGAAGAAGTGCAAAACTAGACTAAAGAGAAGTAGAAGGAAGGGGAGAGGAAGATGCTATAGGAGGCCCTAAAGCAGGGGTAGTCGTTTCTTCTTCCTTCCTTTGTGATGCAACCTACTTAGCTAAGAGAACCTTTCACCGATGCTTGCACTCACGTACAAGGTAGTTTGTATGACTCTTTGAGCTAGAGGCCAAAGGATGCAAAGGAATAGAAGGCTCTTGCTCAACCATAGGGACATCCACTACAACCATTTTTGATGGAGGAATGGATTCTTGAACGAGAGTAGGAGGAACAGGTTGAGAAGCGGTGAGGAGAGTCGGCTCAAGAGCCTCGACAGTGGGCCTCTTCTTGTTCACTGATTTGGGAGGAGGAGCAGTAGGAGACCGCGGATTGAATTCCCTCTGGGAACCTTTCTTTCTACCATATGAATAATACCATGGTCCGAGGTACTCATTAGGGAGATCCGAAATCCTAAACTTGGGCCTTTTCTAAGGAGGAATCATCAGACTTAGCAAATAGTCACCGGGCTAACTCATCCAATACTCTTTCGAAGAAAGGGGAGAGGATGAGGCATTCTCGGAGAAGGAAACCTTCTCTTTACCATTATGGGAAGGAGAGGGAGCTGGTGTGGACTTCTCCCTTCCTTTCTAGGAAGAGAGAGCAGTTGGTATAGGCTTCTCCTTCTCCTCTTGAGAAGAGGAGGAAATTGATTGTTTTATCATGGGAAGGGTGAGTTTTGGCTATCCTTGGCCCCTAGTTTTATACTTTACATAATTCCTATAAATTAGGTCCATTCTCAGAGGAAGTCGACCAACTGGGGAGGTCCAAAAGTGATCCAACAGATATCCACCATAGGACACCAAGGGCTGATATCGAGTGTCATGCACTACATGCACGACACCTTCATGGGAGAATTTTAAACACTTGTGAATAACAAAGGTGATTCCATTCATGGAAGCTAGCCAAGGTATGCCTAGCTTCATCTTGAACAAATCTGACTCTGAGATAACATCAAAAACTGTGTCAACAGCCTTGGGTCCAACTAGGATAGACAAAGTTATCAAGTCGTAAGGTTTGATACACATACCATCATGCATATAGATGGTAGATTATTTTCCCTCAAATTCTTCCCTTTGTAAATAATTTAATACTAATGTTTCCTCTGTGATGACATTCACATGGCTCGTGGGGTCTACCAAGAATATTGTCACAATGTTACCATTGATGCGAGCAAGAATTTAGAGAGGTGAGGGTTTATTGTTTAAGGGAAAATCTTGTGCTGTGAATGTAATGTCTTGAAAAATGGGTGTAGGTAGAGCAGTAGAAGTCACCATGACCATGTTAAGATAGGCCTTAGGTTGAGTAATAGAATCAATGGAATCAACAATCATATTTTTAGAGTGCAATGGAAATGGGTCCGTATATATCTATAGTTCACTATTAGCTTTTGCGATTGATTTGTTAGAATTTTGTTTACTCCCATCGAGACGAATGGTACCATCCTCGATGCAGTCTTGTATCTCATGACACAGTCACATGTAGAGTTTGGTATCATGTCCATTAACTTGATGGTACTGAAAATAAGTGCTCCCATCATACCAATTAGGGTAAGGTTCCTTAATAGGCTTAGGATTCAACAAAGTTATGATCTTATCCTTCAACAATTTTGCAAGATAGAAGAATAAGATTCTGATAACTTTGTGAACTTTTGGTTATGTTTGAGGCCGTTGTTATTAGTAGCAACAACTAAATTTGTAATGGTCTTACCTTTCCTATAGATTGATATGATGGAATTTCCCTAAGGGAGTGCGAGGAGGATCCCCTGAACTGAACAACCATCTATTGGTACTCTCGTAAGGCTACACACAAGTGTGCAAAAGAAGGCTATTTCATAAGGGTGAACTTGTCTTGCTAAGGCCTTTGTAAGTTCCTTATGAATACCTTTTGAACGTAAGATTTGGGTAGCTGATACGAGATTTGTGAAAGGAATTCTTGGTAGTGCACTATGAAATTAGTGATTTTTTTGTTATCTCCTTGTTTACATCAGACGAGATTTGAAAAGGTCATCTTTGGCCTGATGTTTTCTTGAAATTGTCTAAGGATTTGATTTACAAGTTGGCCAAATGAAGAAAAAGTTGTCAGGTAAGGAATAGTACCACTCAAGCTCCGTATCCTTGAGAGATTGGGAAAATAGTTTAGCCATCAATGTGTTGTGATGGAAGAAGTTCGTGCAAAAGCGTTAAAGGAAGACACATGTGTCTGTGGATCTCCTTTACCACCATACTTTTCAAATTTAGGGATATCCATTCCTTGGGGGAAGGGAGTGTTTAAGATTGTAACTAACAATGGGTTGTGCTGGAAGAAGGGTTGGATGATAGGCTGTGCCGAGGCTTGGGAAAGACTCACTAACTGGCTCTGCATCTTACCCATATTCTGAAGAAGAGTGTTCATAATGGGGTCAATAGAAGATAGAGGGCTAGAGGAACCTCCTTCAAAACCACCACCAAAGTGACCTCTAGAACCAACACTGGTGTGACCTCTGCCAGAACAACTACCAGAGCCACCACCATAGGTAGGGCCTCTACTGGAGCTACCACCATGACCTTTACTGGAATTTCCTCCACTAGCACCACCTCTGCTACTGAATCCACCACCGCTACCAAAGCCCCCACCACTCATCCTACCAAAACCTCCACCATTAGAGGTGATAGGGGGGTGAAGCTAAAGCCCAAGGGGACCCTATTTACTTTGATATTTTTGGGTTGTTCAGAGACAGAAGGGATATTGATAGAGGGGACCACGCTGACCATGTAAATGGATGTGGGATGCATCGATACTCCTAACTATCGCTCACACTCTTCAAAAGAGGCTCCTTGTACAAAGAAAGGATTGTTGAAGTAACACATGATTCAGCATGACCGAGGAGGCTAGTTAGAAGCTCTATGCCTTTTCGATCTTTATCCATCATATGTTTTAACTCACTAACAACTCGAGCAGCTCTAGCCATCTTCAGATTTCTTTCCAAGAGGTTTTCTAAGTTGCCCAGTCCTTTAGCGAGGATGGAGACATATTCTATAGGGATTTGAATGACCTCATGATCATCTATTGATGATGGTGTAGGAGACACAGGGGGAGTGGGAATGTGATTTGTTTCATCATTGAATCACATCTCGTTCCTCGACAACTGCTCCTACGCAACTAGACCAATGACGGGACTAGAGAAAAGGCCTGTAGTGAAACTAGTAGAGACCTTTGTCCTTTCCATCGAGAGGTGTTGTATACTTCTCCTAACGATATACCCAGAAGTTGTGGATTGGGTTGTGATGCTCATAAACCTTCACAACACTTAGGAACACAACAATCATGAAGTACATGAGAGAGGTCTCAACACCAATAGATGAACAGACATTGGTTCATGTCAGGTTCACCAAAAATGTAAGAGAGGGGGACCACCACGTGCAAGGCCCTAGGTCATAGAGGGCCAAGATGCAGAAGGCTGCCCTAACTTACCTTAGCTTAATGGGGTGTTAGGATATGCAGGACAAGAATGATGAGGACTATAAGGTCCTTAAATCACTCTATAGATCCAGAACACGAAACAAGGCTAGGTGAGCCATTTTTTAGGTTCAACACTATGCCTTAGGAAGCACTTTGCCCGAGGATGAAAGTGCGGTCCTCGGATGACAACGCGATGCGTTGTTGTCTCTAAAGTGCATTGGTGTCTCTACATCTAGATAATTACAAAGACAAGGTAAAACTTAGGAAAACAAGCTAATGAATCAGGTAACTATTACTAAAGGGCCAAAACAACATGATTAAGTAAATGAAATACTCTCTAATGTGATAAAGTAAAAATGCAAGAGTTAGGGTGGCAAGAAGGATCTCACAAAGAAAATCGTTCGCCACCTAGCTCCTTGAGAACACGTTCACCTACACACAAAGAGGAGGAGAATGTTAGGTTGTTTTATAGGGGCCTACCTCAGTCAGACCCCATTTTTGTGTTTCCACATCCATAGACAGCCAAGAAATCAAGTATGATAAAGACAGACTATAAAAGAGAAGACCAGAAAAACTACAAAACAATAGGTGTGCTTAATCAACCAAGTGATAGAGGAGAGGAAAGGGAAGCTTACCACCTACACCAAGAGCACTCAAGGCTGCTTGGGGGAGAAAATGAGAGTAATCGAGCCTCTTCTGCAATGGTGTTGTCCCCAACTTGCTCTATTGAAGTGATGGAATGAATTTGTTGCAATGGAGTGCAAGGGTACTGCTTGAAAGTTTTAGAGTGAGTGCAAGAGTATGAAAGTGAGCTTGTGAATGAAGTGAAGAAGTTAGAATGAATGCTTAGAGGATGAAATGGTTGTTGAAGGAGAGAATTTGAAGAGGAGATGAAGAAAATGGCCATATTCAGGTCAGTTAGCCAAAGAGGGCATTACAACTTGACTCCCAATGAGAAGTGTAATTCCTCTACAGGTTCAACCACAGGAATCTGTCAGGGATGTAAGTGCGCCATGTGGATGTCTATGTGTTGCGCATGCATCCCTGACAAAAATTACTCCACCGATGCTCAAAATAGGGACCAAGCGTGATGAAAGCAGCAAGCTTAGGTGTAATTAAGAATCCGAACTTGGTTTTCTAACGTGGATAAAGGAAAAAAGGGAATTTTCATAAAGGGTGCAAAATTCACTCTTATATAGTAATATTTGTCTCATTACCATGCTATAGGTAAAATTATCGACCATGCCTAGGAAAGGAAAGAATAGAATAATAGACGAAGAGCATGAAACTAATAAAGAAAAAAATAGAGAATGGATGAGGGAATATCGTCAAAAGAAGAAATTGGATACGATTGAAGAAAACAAGCAAATTGAAGAGGAACCTCAACCATCAAAAAGAGAAAAGGAATTGGTGAAACAAAGGGAATGAATGTGAAAATGTCGTGGTAAGACAGACTCGAATGTCATAGTTGGAGACACACCCTCTACCAAAAGTGAATACGAAGGGACACCATTAACCAAAAGCGAATATGGAGGGACACCATCTACCACAAGTGAATATGGAGCTTGGGCACCATCCACCACAAGTGAATATGGTTGGACACCATCTACTGCAAGTGAATATGAAGGCACACCATCCACTACATCTCAAATTGAGAGTACATCATCACTCGGGTTTAATGAAGAAGGTATGCCATCATCCCCATGTGAACCTCAAGGTATGTCATCTATTCCACTCTCGTTCAAAGGTATGTGATCTAGCCCAACTCACTTAAATATTGATGAAATTCCTAATGTTGAGATGTATGTACCTAGGAGAACACCACCTAAAATTTCGCATAGAAATCCAAAGTATTTGATTAATATTGATGAGGATATTTTGCAGCACATGGAAGGTAAGATTCTAGCATGCACTTGTAGAAGATATGTTGATAAGATTTGGAAATTGTTCTTTGAAAGGCTAAATGAGACTAAAAGATTTCAACTATTTATTGAAATGATGTGGGGTATAAAGTATAGAAACATCATGAAAATTCTTGGGTTGAGAACATCGCATTCTTCAAGTGAAAACACTATTGTGAAGAATGTAATGGATTCTTATGAGAGTGTGGGTAAGACTTCATGCTCAAAGGATAGTAATGTCACCCGACATGTCCTTACATTGACTTTGGTAAGTATTCAAACAAGGAGATCTCATCTCATTAGTAGTGAACAATTGAGAATTAATAGAAAAAAATTATCAAGAGCCATTCAAAGGTGGAAAAGAATTGAGGGAACCAATTCAAATGAATGATGGGAAGTCTCAGGGAAACTCCCACGAAAAGATAATAAAGATGTTGAAGCATTGAGAAAACTAATTGAAGATTATTGGAAAAATAACATAAGACCATCTCCAAATCAAAGGGATGTAGTAAGAAGGAGAATCTGCAGTCGGAACTGTCAGCCACATCCAAAGCACTTTTTGGATATGACTCAAACCCAATTTTTTCATAAATTTCAACAAGATAATCCTCAAATTCAAATTTGTCAAAGATATTTTGAAATGATTACAAATTTTTATGTCAAGATAAATCACACACACACTACTTGTTGTTGTAGACTACATATTGAATTTTCTAACCATTCTGATGTTTATCATTCTATATGTTTAAATTTTTATACCAACGATGTTTTGCAGGATTGTGGCATACAAGCCCCACCAACATCTTCAAGAGAGTTCTTATAATTTTTTTATGTGAAATAGAGGATGGCCAAATATTCTATAGGAAAAAAATGCTTGGATGGTTCAATTCAGTGTTTTGGTGGCTTGCAATGTATGCCAGTATGTCAACATATGGAAAACATACATGAGGTGGGAAAGAAACTAGTATAGTTTAGGAAGTATAAAATAGTGGCATATGTTACAAAAGATGGTAATCAAGAAAAAAAATGTGATTTGGTTATTCAAAAGATTCCAGTGTATTAGTTTATGTCTATGTTTCATGACAATATAGTGTATGCGTATGCAAGGCATACCCATAGAGTGCAATGGTTGGAAACACAATTCAATTTATGCAAGGACACCTTTTCAGTTGGAAAAATAGTGTTAGTGGTTGAATTTATAGAGAACTATACTCTACAACCATAGTGTGAGGTGCAATCACAATATTACAACTCCACACAGGTTTTGATATTTGTGCACATAGCATTCATTCATGCAGCTGATAGTATAGAGGACCAAAGGAAGGTATTGAGGGAGTATCACTTTTATATTAGTGATGATCGCACACATTCTCCATAGTTTGTGCAAGGTTGCTTCCAGATGTTCTACCATGATTTGGCTCAAAGGGGCATAGGATACGATTGGAATATAATATGGTTGGATAACTGTGTAGCAATGTTCAAGAACTCATGCGTGTTCTACTGGTTGAGTAGGATGCATGTCACTATAGGTGTTCAACATATGTGGAACTTTTGTGAGGCCAAGTATGAAAAGGGGGAGCATGATGGTGCAAGAGCATGTGTGAAAAAAACATAAGAACTAGAAGAGTTAAAGTATAAAGACAATGAAAAGTTGACAGATGCAAAATCAATCATCGAGTGGTGTAATGCTTCGATGGGTCCAACTAATGAAGGTATGTCTTCAGTTTGTAGATTTTTTTGGTTGATGGATGATACTAACATTGCACCATATGAGGATTATTGTACACTTACAAGATCAAGTGAGATACACTCTTCTCTTAGCTCAAATGCAGGTTCATGGAGTATCAATACACAAAAGATTGCATTCTTTTGTTCTTCATGTACAATGCAAGCCTGCGATGATTGTGAGTCAAAGGAGTGGGTTGAGAAATGGTCATTAAGTTATCTTAGCCCACTTCACACGTATCACCCTCTGACGACATTTGAACTGACACAAATGGATTCATTGGTTGACTTTGACCACATATCAAATCTAGTTCAACCAAGTAATATATCTACTTGCATAGTTTCTAAAATTCCTATTGTTATCTTACTTTGCAGTGTATTTGTAATGTTGAATAATTTCATCTAATTTTCTGCACATATCATTGTAGCTCATGTTTATGCAGGTATTACAGATGAAGACAATGAAGAGGAAACAAACTATTACTTGTGTCATTGTGTTGAGGCCAAAAAGAAATTGGAGGCCCCAGTTATAGATGGAGAAAACATTGAATACCCTACAAGATCAGTTGTTGTTACTGGAATGTGGCTTAAAAGCTACCCACATAAGAGTGTTAAATATTGGTTGTTTCAGAACTTTGACACATATCAGAATATTTTTCATTACTTGAACCTCGTCATGGCATCTAATGTTTGTTTGACCAAATATAGGGGTAGACCTTTGAACAAGACCTTGTGGAAGGTTCATGAGTGTGACCATGAGGAAATACTTGACAAAATAAAGAGTAGAGCAGACCTAGATGGTTCATTGGATTAATTTGTAAGTATGCACATTGGTTCTTATTAATTTGTACTTGTATGCAAAATAATTTGTATAATGCCAATGGTATGATGCAAATGTTATCATCTAATTTTTATATCATGTATGTAGGTCATTGATGAAGTTATTGGACTTGCAAATGTAGCACACTTTATGTTTAGAACTGTGGCAAAGGATATAGAGTTTAGTGGTATTTTATTTTTTCTCAAAAATATGCAAAAAAAATATGTAGGACATTCTCAATAGATTAGTAAACTAAGTGGAAGATTAAATTGTGTTTTTTTTATAATAGGTTACAAGTTTCCAAAAGGTTGGAAAGTAATATTTTTGTTACATTCTATTCATGTTCTATTCATTTTCTATTCATGAGAGGATGTTCTGTGCAATAGGTATCTTGGAACTCTCAATGAAGATGTATGGCCAGGAGTGACTAAGTTGAGAGATTGGCATGCCTATCCTCAATGGAAGCATCAAGATTTAAGCCTTGTTGTTCCTGTGTTGGAACCAAATGGCATGGATTTGTTTCTTTGTAAGTTCCTTCCATCTATTTTCATTTCATTTCCATTTTGGATGCTATTTCTTTTTCTTTTTTTACTTTGCCTATTTGTAGCCTATTAAAAATTGATTGGTGTCCCCTTGCAAAAAATGTAGATTTATGAGCCATCCAAGAGAATCTCAACCAAAAAGCAATGCAACATCCTTATTTTGATGATCTTGACAAATCTCAATTATGATTTTAAGCCATTATAAAAGTGTGTGTGAAGCTTAGCAAGGGAATTCAAGTTATTCATTTGAAGTTAACCTCATCATGAGCACCTATGATGTAGACATTATAAGAGCATCTCGAATTTCAAGTTATTCTATTAATGAGAGGTGTTGTCTATAATAGGTATCTTGGAACTCCCAATGAATATATATGACCAAGAGTGACTAAGTTGAGAGACTGGCATGCCTATCCTCAATGGAAGCATCGAGATTTAAGACTTTCTATTCCCGACTTGGAACCAAATGGTATGGATTTGTTGCCTGTAATTTCCTTCCATCTATTTTCATTTCATTTCCATTTTGGATGCTATTTATTTTTCTTCTTTTACTTTTCATATTTGTAAGTAAACTACTAAAAATTGATTGGTGTCTCCTTGTAGAAAATACTGATTTATGAGGCATCCAAGAGAATCTCAGCCAAAAAAGCAATGCAACATCCTTATTTTGATGATCTTGACAAATCTCAATTTTGATTTGAAGCCATTATAAAAGAGTGTGTGAAGCTTAGCGAGGGAATTTCAAGTTATTCATTTGAAGTTAACCTCATCATGAGCACCTATGATGTAGACATTATAAGAGAATCTTGAATGTATGAGTGACATTATAAAAGATCTATGAGAATAGAGTACCTAAGGCATCCTTGACTTGTATTTTTGGTTATTATGAGAGAATCTTATAAGCTGATTTTTTGTGCATGGAAATGGGGCACATTGATTCAATATTTGATTTAAGTGGGGTGTTGGAATTCATATAGTTTTATTTTTTCTCATGATTTTTTATTACCACTTGATAGTTTTCAGAAAGCATTGTGTCTGCAAGAACTTGGGTTTCAGAACGGTGTATGAAGCATATTAGATAATTGTAGCACAAACAAAAGAATTAGGACAACCAAATAAATCTCATTTTATTGTAAACATCATATTATTAATATAGTGAGAATAATAACCATTGATGGTTACCAATCATTCTTTCTCTTCTTTTATTCTCTCCCTATTATAACTAGCACCAATTGACTAACTTATTATAAAAACTTCATTTATTAAAACAAATCAACCTAATGATTATAAATCAATATTAATATAGCATACGATCTATTCACATAAACATTTCTAATGATATTTACTCAAATTTTTAAATTTATATCTGCCCTCAAACATTTGTAATTCATGCAACGTGATCCCTTAATAGTCCAAATTGTAAAAGGTCAGCAATCTTTGACAACCTATTACCCAGATACCATGTCGGTTATAAGAATTCTATCTAAGGCATCAAGATCATGTAGGGAACCTATACAATAATCTCTCTCGGTCTTTGTTATCTTGGAGTCATTTTTCTATTGTGTCCAATTTTGACTTGATGGAAAAAGTGTCAATTGTGAGCAGTGTAATGTTGTAAAGTGGTGCGACTTTCATTTTGCAACTTGTGTGAAAAAATGAACTATTCCAACACATCCAAATGGGTACATTTATGCTAGGCATGGTCCTCTTTATCACCCAAACATGTCGAATCACTCCGAGCTACATTCAACTAACTGGATCACTTAAGGGTCCAAAGTGCAAAATGACTGCAATCTTTGACAGGCTATTAGTCAGAAACCGTGATGCTTAAAAAATATTCATCTAAGCCTACAAGATCATGTTGGGATCCTCTAAAATAACCTCTCTTGGTTTTTGTTATATAAGATTCATTTCCCATGGTGTCCAATTTTCACTTGATGGAAAAAGTGTCAAATGCAAGCAATGTAAAGTTGCAAAGTGGTGCAACTTTCATTTTGCAACTTGTGTGACTAAACGGACTATTCCAACGCATCTAGATGGGTACAATTATGCTAGAAATGGTCATATTTTACACCCAAACATGTCGAATTGCTCTGAGCTATGCTCAACCGACTCGATCACTTAAGGGTCTAAAGTGCAAAAGGGCATCAATATTTGACAGGCTATTACTTAGAAACTGTGACACTTATGAAATCTTCATCTGAGCCTATGGGATCATGTTGGGCCCCTCTACAATAACCTCTCTTAGTTTATGTTATCTCAGGGTCATTTTCTCATGGTGTCTAGTTTTCTCTTGATGAAAAAAGTGTCAAATGCAAGTAGTGTAAAGTTGTAAAGTGGTGCAACTTTCATTTTGCAACTAATGTGACCAAATGGACTATTCCAACGTGTCTAGATGGGTACATTTACACTATGTATGGTCCTCTTTTGCAGCCAAACATGTTGAATCACTCCAAGCTACATTCAACTGACTTGATCTCTTAAGGGTCCAAAGTGCAAAAGGGCAACAATATTTGATGGGGTATTACTAAAAAACCATGACACTTACGAACTCTTCGTATGAGCCTATGAGATCATGTTGGGCCCCTCTACAATAAAATATCTTAGTTTTTGTTATCTTGAAGTCATTTTCTTGTGGTGTCTAATTTTCACTTGATGGAAAAAGTGTCAAATGCAAGCAGTGTAAAGTTGCAAAGTGGTGCAACTTTCGTTCCGCAACTCATGTGACCAAACAAACTATTCCAATGTGTCTGAATGGGTACATTCACACTATGCATTTTCCTCTTTCACACCCAAACATGCCGAATCGCTCCAAGCTACATTCAACTGACTAAGTCCCTTAAGGGTCCTATTATGCCTTGCATAACCACCCCATTTTATTCTGGAAGAAAATGGGTCCCCCTTGTTCTTTTCTTTTCCTTTGGCCTTTGGTTTTCTACCTTAGCATTTTCTTTTTCCTATCGGATCTGGAACCGGGACCAATATCGAACTTGGATTTTCATCCAAGTTTTGGTCTTGTTTCATTCTTGGTTCCGGTCCCTACAGTTCCTTGGTCTTTCCTTTTTGTTCTGTCAGATCCGAGTCTAAAACTAACTCTGAACTTTGAACTCTTTCAACATTTTAGGTTCGGGTTCCATCCCGAGTCTGACTCCGGTACTCTCTCTTCTTCGTTGGTCTTCTTCCTTTTGTTTTGTGTCCTGTGCCTTAGGTGTTTTCTTTTCGGCCTTAGGAATTTTTATTTTTCTTTTTATTTTGGCAGACCTAGAACCAGAACGGAAACCGAACTTGGAATTCCTTCCAAGTTCTGTATTATATTCCTTCCCTAGTCCTGGTTCCACTGCTTTTTTTCTATCTCGTGCATCCTTTTATTTTGTTCTAGCAGACCTGGAACCAAAAATGGAACCGAACCTTGAAACTTTTAGAAGTTTCAAGTTTGGGTTCCGTTCTGATCCCGGTTCCGCATGTCTTGTTCTTTTGCTTTCTTTTCTTCTTTTGTTTTGTCGTAGGGTTTCCCCTCCCCTCCTCCTTCTCTTCCTTGTCCTTTTTTCTATATTTTTCTATGTTGTCAGAGGCAAGATCAGGATCGAACCCAAAACTGAAACTTTGAAGAAGTTTCAATCTCGGATTTAGTTCTGCCCCCGGCCCCATTTTTGTTTCGCCCAGGATCAATTTTTGCTCCAATCCCTCTTGCGTTTGTTTCCCTCTGTCCCTCGCATTTGGTTTCTTTTGCAGAAAAGAGGTGGGGATGGGGTCTGAACCGAGAATTAATGGTCATTCCCATGGCTTGTTCCCATTCCGACTCCGGTCCCAGTTTCAATTTCTATTTTGGTTCTGCCCACGCCTATTTTTAAGGTAGGTGTTGTTCCCGGTTTGGATTTGGTTCCACCTCCGCTAGAAGTAAGTCTATTCTTGCAAAGTGTAATAAAGTGAGAGAAGTATGATGTGTATGATTGAAGGTAATGTTTTTATGGTCTAAAGGAGCTAATGGAGACCTTGTTTTGCAGGATCAAGTCATGTACATGATGATATTTCTCAAGGAGTCTCAACGAGGGGAGGTGACTTTAGCAAGAAGTCTTGCCAACCCGATAGGCTCTTGCCAACATATTTTGTGCCCTCGGTGTAGCATGTTGAGCTTGGTGTAATGTCTCGCCGACCAAGCAAGGTCTCCCTAAAATGAAATGAGCTCTCGGTGAAAGGACGCAACTTCAGTGTAATGTCTCGGCATAATGTCTCGCCAACCTCAATAGGGTCTTCCCAAAATAGAATGAGCTTGGGGAGAATGCAGGAGCTCGATATGATATCCTGCCGACTAGCGATGGTCTTGTCAATCATTTTTAAACCTTCAGCATAACTAATGGAGCCTATCGTGATGTCTCACCACACGATGGTGTCCCACCAACTTGTGATCCGATGTCAACAACTTTTGACCGCAAGGGAATCCCACGTGGAATATGTTCGCCCAATCAGATAGAACTAAAGGTGAACCCTGGGTAGTTTGACCGATCGGCTATGAACCAGAGGAGGGTCAACATAATGCAACGGGTGTGGATCCACTCTATGAAGGAGTTGATGGAGCAACTCGATAAACACTAGTGCAGGGATCTGATGAAAAGTCTGGTGTTGCTTCCAGAAGACGGTCAACACACAAAAGATCTAGAGCGGGAAGAGGGCCAAAGGAACGAGGAGGAAATTGCGAGTCATAGTGATAGCTGGGGTCTAATGGGAAAAGAGAGATCGACATTATATTTGATGATATTTTAGGGCATTCAAAGTGGCTCTGCTAGAGTTCAAAGGTGGACATAGAGGCCAGGAGTAAATATGGTAGCTGCAAAAGATCTAAGGGCTGACCCTCTAGCAACTAAGTGAGATATTTTGTAAACCCTAAAATGGGAGACAACACATTATTTTTGGTACACTCTGTATATATGGCATTCTTTCCTCTTTGTAAAGGGTTAGAAGTAAGAAAGAAAAGTTAGCAGAAATAGAGAAGGAATAGAGTAGACAGTTCTAGATATAGATTTAGAAGAGTAGGGATTTTCTGAAGGATAGAGGAGATAGAACTGCATCCTATTTCTTAGTAAAGGGAGATTCTTTTGTCTTCTTAGTTGGAAGTTAGATTTGGAATAGACAACAATGCATCTTTCAAATTTTATTATTGTAGAAGGGAGCAGTCTAAAGATATAGGTTTTTTGTACACTGGTGATTGTGCCAGATTTGTAAATGTTGGTTATTTGTTTCACCAATATTAGGAGCAACCAGACTTGAATCTACTCCATAGTGTGTTCTAGAATGGTATTTATCTTGAGTTAATCATTTGATTTCGAAAGCTTTTAAGGAATGAAATCTTATTTTGTGTTTTTTTTAAATGGTAACTTATAATCAGTTGTTGAAATCAGCACTATGAATGAATGTAACTGTGTGTTAATCACGAGTTAATTTTGTTCTTTAGTTTTAATTTACAATTCCTTGAAATATAGCAAGTCTGGTTAAGATAGATGAATCATCATTCTTTGGAATACCAAAACCTTGATCTATCTTTTTCTGTTTCTTTAAAAACCCTAGTTAAAGTAGGTTTAAGTTTATGTTTGATCTCAGAACAATCCAGAAGGTCAACACCAGCAGGCCCCTTGAACATTACTGTTACATTGACCACTAAGCAACATCAACACAGTTGAAAACCAACTACAAAGATCTTGGGAGCTAAAATATCCATGTGTTGTCTTTCTCTTTCAGGAGAAACAAAATAGTTATATTTTATTTGCATGTTGTGCCATTGAACACGTCAACAAAAACTAGCACTAGAAGGAGGGCCCAGAAGAAAAAACTGGATAATACTGGGTTTTTCTCACTAGAGAAGCCCCATAGAGTTCTTTGATCACCTAAAAATCCATCACCTTTGATAGAACTCAAGACTCCAACAAGACACAAGGTTCACAAAACTGGGGCAACCATCATACCACCCTTATCAGCTCCGCTCACCCCACCAGGTTTTTCACCAATACCCTAGTGGATTCCTATCAATCCATCATCGAATCCATCTCAATTTTCATTATAGCTGGTTCGACCCATCCAACAGCTGGCTCAACCACCACCACCACTACCAATGGAATTTTTTCAGTATAATTCCTCTCCATTAGGGACTGTTCTGGGAGGTTTTCACGAGATGCCTAAGAACCCTAAGAAATTCTTCCCCAAGTACATTCATGGCGAATCGAGGAGTGCTAAGGAGCACATACAAGCTTTCAAGGATGCCTGTACCAGAGCTTAGATAGCTCACAATGATGTAGTCTATTGTTCCCTTATTCCTCAGGGGATATGGCGTACAACTGGTATCTTAATCTTCCACAAGGTTCTATTCTGACCTGGACACATTTGGAAAATGCTTTCATCAATCAATTTAGGGTTTATGTGGATCTAGCTCTTTTATACCACCAGTTTGCTACCATTAGGAAAGAGCCCGGTGAATCCTTGCCCTTGTTCAATACCAGGTTCCAATGAATGTATAGGAGATTGCAAGACCCCTATCTAGTCACTGAGAATAGTGTCATTCAAGCTTACTTTAGA
Source organism: Sequoia sempervirens (assembly GCA_007258455.2). Lineage (NCBI taxonomy): Eukaryota > Viridiplantae > Streptophyta > Pinopsida > Cupressales > Cupressaceae > Sequoia > Sequoia sempervirens. The sequence continues at coordinate 25,038,928 of VDFB02047144.1, read as the reverse complement.
GTTATTGACCCCTTTCTTGGCTTGTTCTTGCAAAGGACTTATCAACCAGCTGATATTGATTCTCTATCCAAGGTTTATCATTTGGCCATCAAGCTGCAACAAAAAATTAGTTCTTAATAAGGAAGTCTGGGAGGAGGTTTCCCTTCAATAGGATATCAGATGCATAGCCCAACCCCTCTATTCAATACTATCCCCGGAATGTCTGCTTCCCATTATGGACCTATGTCTGAGTTTCAGACTCAACCACCTGTTCCATTCTTTGTTAATGGAACTCCTGACTTCTTAAAACAACTGTAGGTTCCTCAAAGTTCCCATGGTCATCATAACCAAACTGGAACACCAAATCATGGTGGTCAGCCACTTGTTGCTAAGAGTGTGAAAGTGAAAAGACAACTCAACTTACAAATGAGGTAGAGACCTTGAAGAAAACACCGTCTCAAGTTACAAATGATATGGCTTAGCTTCGATTGAACCCCTCCCAAAACCAAGGTAACTACCCTAATCAAAACAACAACAATCAGGGTAACTATCAGAATCATAACAATTACAACCAAAGGGGTTATCAAGGCCAAAACTCCTCTAACCAAGGGTATCAAAATCAAAATAGAGGATATAACCAAAGGCCAAATAATAACAGACAATGGAATACAGGGCCCAATAATGGTGGATTTTCGCACAACTATCAAGCTAATGAGGAGAGATCACATACTGCAAATGTGACTAACCTCAACTTTATGACTAATTGGTGCAGGCTGCATGATACTGCAACCCATTTTGAGGTGAACTGCCTTGAAATGGAGAAAGTTGTCAAGATGGCACAAGAAGATTCCCAAACATTCCAAGGGAATCCTCACAAAGAAGGTGGCTCAGTAGATACAACAATGAATTATGACCTCTTTGAGGAGGAACCTTCATTCCCAAGGCAAGAGGAGAATGAACCAATGGAAGATTCATATGATTCCCAAGCCTTTCAGACGAAAGGAGGACACTTCCTAAGAAATCAGAATAAGGGTCCATTCACTACATCAACACCACCTAGTCACATGGTGCCTCCAAATCAAAGTGTTGATAATAACCCTCCTCCACCAAAAGGTCCCCTGACTTCCATAACAAGGATAATTCCTCTGGTGTTGTCAAAAGTAATGTGAGTTGGAATACAAAATTTGATATTGTTTCTGAGATGCAAAAATAGAAAACTTCTTTGTCATATTTTGACATCCTAAAGTGGTGCCCTGCCCAATGGGAGATAGGGCTGAAAGGCTTGGAGCAAGCTGATAAATCAAAAGGAAAGAACAAAGCGGCACCTGTTGGGGATGTGAATGCAGCCTTCTATAGAAACAAGGTAGGTACTCCACCATTTCTAATGATTTTAAGAATTTGTGGGAAGAACCTACATAATTGTCTATTAGATTCAGGGGCTTCAGGGAATGTTATGCCATTTTCCATATGCAAGAAGTTGGGATTGAACCCTGTTCAAACAAATAAAAAGGTCATCCAACTTGAAAAAATAGAGGTTAATGTAGTGGGAGAGTTGAGAAACATGCATGTGCAAGTAGGATCAGACCCTAGGGTTCAAACCAACATAGACATTCAAGTAGCAGACATTCTTGAGACTTATGGTATGCTGCTGAGCAGAGATTTAATGAAAGGTATAGGGGGGTATCTCTCCCTTGACTTTTCACATATGTGGCTACCATGGAGGGGAGTGCCTACTCAGATTAGGATTGAAAGTGAACCTAGCCTCAAGCATATCATCACTGAATATGATTGCCCCAATGAGGTAGACTATTTTGAAACCGGGATAGGGGTTTATAAAAGGAATGAAATTTTAACCTTTTTCTGTTCTTGATCGTAAAGAACTGCCAATACCAAAGTTCCCTAATCCTGTGATTAATGAAAACCAACAATCATTGATCAACAAGCTACAACAAGATTAGTTGGTCTTATGGGAAGATACCGATCTGCAGAATCTTCTACTCCCTAATTGGTGCAGGGTACATTACCAAAATCATTCTGAATTGACTTGCCAACCCTACATTGACATTTTAAATCATGTTTCCCAAGCTAAGGTTGCTAGCTTAAGCCACCCCAAGACCATTGCAGATCACTTCTCGTTTGAAGTTAAGGAAGCAATAATGTTAACCAGGGATAGGATACCTTCAAAGGAAGTTTATTTTCAAATTGAACCTGCCCCAGACACATTTATGAATCAACATATTGATGAGAAGCAACCCCAAGGTTTGTTTGACACCCCTGCACTCACAAATATACCAAAACCAAAAGGGTTAACCAAATGCACAAGTGACTGTCAGAAGGATAGACACAGATTATATGATATATCTATGCAGCAATTGGAAATTACACCTGAGGAACCTATTGAGCACCCTTTCCCTATATTTGATGCAAAAGATCAAGTAGCCCCACCCTCGGCTCATTCTATCCAAAGGCCCACATTAGCCCCCCAAAGACCAACCCAAGCTCATGATTAGCTATGGACCCTCACGTTTGATGGATCTAAGTCCAAAATAGGTTGTGGTGTTGGGATTGAACTAACTAGCCCGAAAGGGAAAACCTTCTTTGCTTTTTATAGGTTGCAGTTCGGGTGCACTAACAACGTAGCAGAATATGAAGCTCTAACTTGAGGGCTGATGTTCACACATAAGAAGGTCACTTCCTTGGTGTTCAAAGGAGATTCAAAAATAGTTATCAGGCAAGTGCACAGCCAATACACATGCCACAATAAAAGGCTGGAAGCATATAGAAATCAGGTATGGAACTTGATTGAAGACTTTGATGCCTTTGGGATTAGTTTAATCCCTAGAGAGGAGAATCAGATAGCTAATTCATTAGCTATTGCTGCAAGTACCCTGAAACCCATGCAAGGCTCCAAGCTTAAGAAATTATCAGTGGAATTAATTTCTACCCTTGCTGTTCTTGATAATGTCAGGAATTTTTAGGTTTTTGATGATGATCGACATATTCTTGCTTTTCTAGCAAGCTCAGATGTTTTCGAAGGACAAATCATTGATGAGTCCAACAGGGATGAAGGAGATTGGAACCTCGAAGATTGTGATACAGAAGGGGTCCTCAATTTAAAAAGCAATAGCATTCCCAAGGGAATGGTGGCCTTGAAAAGAATTTTTGATTTAGACCCAAGGGCTCGAGAGAAGATATCAGCTAAAAATAAAGGAGGTGAATATAAAGTTGTTAACTTAGCTGATTCTAGCCCTAAAAAGAATGTCTACATAGGGAAAGCCTACCCTGAAGCAATCAAAAAAGACATATTGAAAGCATTGAAGAAAGATATTGCTGTAGTAGCCTTGGGGTATGAAGACCTAAAGACATTTGATGCTACTATAATGACTCATACTATTCCCCTGAAGCCTGAAGCCAAGCCATTTCGACAAAAAAAATTCCCTTTCAATGCCTTGATTGAACCATTGATCTTCAAAGAAGGTCATAAATTGCTTTCTATAAGGATAATCTTCCTGGTACACCATTCCACATGGGTGGCTAACTTAGTTCCAGTCCGTAAGAAAAATAGAGAGATCAGGCTAAGTGTGGACTTCAGAAACCTAAATAGAGCTTCAGAAAAAGATAAATACCCACTTCCTTCTCTGGACGAAGTCTTACAGACTGTCAATGGATCTCAGATGATATCATTCTTGGATGGTTACTTTGGATACAATCAGGTGATGGTTAACTATGAAGATAGGATGAAGACAACCTTCACTAAAAAGTGGGGAACATATGCTTATAGAAGGATGCCATTTGGCTTAATAAACGATGGAGCAACTTTTCAGCGCACCATGGACATAGCATTTAAAGACTTAATCAGTAAATGCATTATTGTTTACATGCATGACTTGACAGTATTCTCCAAAGATAGACTGAACCACACTGCAGACTTAGCCAAAGTTATTCAAAGATGTATCCATTATGGAGTCTCCTTGAATCCCAAAAAGTGCGTGTTCGGGGTTTTTGAAGGGAAAATTTTGGGACACATAATCTCTGAGAGAGGAATATCGATTGATCCAGACCGAGTTGAGTCCATTCTGAAGATAGCCATGCTAAGAAGTAAGAAAGAGATGAGATCCTTCTTTGGAAAAATCAACTTCGTGAGAAAGTTTATCACAGGCTTCACAGAAATTGTAAAACCATTGAATGAAATGATGAAGAAAGATGCCAAAATAGAGTGGAGTGATGAGGCAAAGGCTACATTTTCACAAGTCAAGCAATCCATCTCAGAAGCTCCAGTCCTCACTAGCCCTAACTACTTGAGGTCATTCTATATTTATTCTTTTGCCTCTGAACATTCTTGTGCAACTGTCCTAACTCAACTAAGGGAAGAGGGAGAGGAGAGGCCAATCGCCTTCATGATCTCCCCATCCAAGAATGTTGAGATCAAATACCCGCCTCTTGAGAAACAAGCTTTTGCACTGGTCTGAGTTGTCAAAAAGTTTAGGAAATACATTCTCCAAAGCCAAATCATTCCTGTAGTCCCTGACGCTGCTGCGAAGTCTCTACTTATGCAGAGCGAGCTGGGAGAAAGAAGAGGGAAATGGATGGCCATCTTGCAAGAGTTTGATCTAGAGATATGCCCTATGAAACTTGCAGAGGCACAGGCTTGTATAAATCCATGATGGATGCTGGTGAGAAAATTATTTGCCAGCAATACACTACTCGGTCCTTTTCCAATGACTCTTGGTATGCTGATATCATCATTTTCATCCTCAACAATCGATGTCCGGAGGGAGTGAACACCACTCAAAGGAGAGCACTGATAATGAAGAGCTCTCATTATATTCTCAAAGGAGGAATACTATACAGGAAGAATTTTGAGGGAGTGTACCTATGATGCCTTGATCAGTAGGAGGCTAAACATGTGATCATTGAATTTCATGGGAAACACGGCACAGGTCATAGTTCTGCAGACTCAATGGCAGACCAGATCCTTAGATCCAGTTACTACTGGCCATATGTGTTCAAAGATTCCCATCAACATAAAAGAACATGTCACATATGTCAGATCTCTGCATCAAAAGAACACAATTCAGCCATGCCCTTGCAGCTTGTCTACGAGGTAAGGCCATTTACCTAATGGGCACTGGACTTTATTGGGGTAATTAACCCAAATTCTTTTGTAGGACACAAGTTTATTTTGACTACTACTGATTACTGCACAAGATGGATAGAGGCTATACCTTGCAAGAACAACACCACGGAGGCAGTAATCAAGTTCCTCACTGAATGCATCACCACTAGGTTTGGAGTACCCTTCTCATTGGTATGTGACAATGGCTCTTCCTTTTCTTCTGTTGAGTTCATTTCATGGGCATATGACTACAAATTTTTTTAAAAATATTATTCAAACTACTACCCACAAGGCAATGGAGTTTCAGAATCAACCAATAAGAATCTCTTAGGGGTAATAAAAAAATTATTAGAAAACAACCCTAGGGACTGGCATGCCCAGCTGAGATTTGCGTTATGGGCAGATAGGACTAGGATTAAGGCTGCTTTAAAGACTTCACCATTCAAGCTAGTGTATGGAAAAGAGCTTGTATTTCCTATTCATTTACAAATACCTATCCTTGAATTCATGCATAAATTCTACTCTAGTGATGATAGGATAGAAGTAAGATTAGCTGCCTTGTTAAAATTAGAAGAGCAGAGGGATGCCGCCTTGCAACAATTCTTTAGACATCAGACTGTTGTCAAACGTTGGTTTGAGAAAAGAGCTAAAATCAAAGTTTTCAGGATATCAAACCTTGTGTTGTTATGGGATAAAGCTAGTGAAAAGAAGGGCAGTCACCAAAAGTTTGATAAGCTCTAGTTGGGTCCCTATCAAATTGTTGAAATCCTAGGAGAAGATGCTTTTAGAATGAGTAGTTTAACTGGAGAACCTATTCCCTTGCCCGTTAATGGGCAGTTTATCAAACATTATTTCGAGTCGTAAAGCTTACTAATCCTGTTCTGCATGTAAATAGTTTTCTATTCTTTATGTAAATAATTTGTTTGTTTCCTGTTTGTAAATAATTTTCTTTTCTGTTTGTAAATAGTTTTGGGTCTGTGTTTGCTTGTTCCTTTTTCTATCCTCTTGTTTCCTTTGTTCTTTGGTGTCAGTCTTGTTTTGTTCTTGGGGACTGGTTTGTTTCTTTCCATCTTGAAATGGTGGGTGGTTATCTAAAGTATGCTTTGGTTATTAGGACCGAAGTGGTTTAGATATTTTTAGGCTTGCTAATTGGGTGATTTTGTCCTAAATTTTTGCTTTATGCCCATTGTCAATAAGAGTTGTGGAAAGTCTTCAAAGAAAGTTACAAAGTAAATAATCTTCATCAACTCCATCTTAATCTATCACAAATCATCGAGATCATCTCCTTTTGTAATGTATTTGTCCTAGGGTGATAATGTTGTAAGATTTGAGTGAAAAATCTGATTCCTAGGTGTTGTTATGAAGTCCATGGTAGTTTTTAACCTAGATCAGATATTAAACATTTGACATATTGAGAAAAATTGAATGAAATATTTGAAGCTCCAAGAGAAAAGAGAAAAGAAAAAGAAAAGAGTTATCTAAAAGAAAATGGGACTCAATATGAACGGGTGATTCCAGTATCTCTACCGGGGCTATGGACGCCTAACTGACAATAGAGAAATGCTATGAGAAAACTAGAGGTATCTCTGTCGGGGCTATGGACGACTAGCTGGCAGCAAAGCAATGCCTAGGACCTCATTGCACGACAACTAAGGGGAATCAACTCATGTAGCTCAAATCTTGCACATTGTTGTTTGAAAGATGAAGAGAACTTTATAAAAGAGTGATGCACAATCAAGCACACACATAGATTCAGGGGTAGCCAGTGTTGATTTACATTTGAGATTCTAGCTCAACCTTGGTTGTTAAAATTGACCCAACTCGAATTGTGATGTTCATAAACTAGGAATTCTGGGTAGCCGAATCCTTCAGTTTATTGAAAATGGTTAAACCATTTTCCCAGTCGAGTCGCAATTTGTTATGCCTTGCATAACCACCCCATTTTATTCTAGAACAAAATGGGTCCCCCTTGTTCTTTTCTTTTCCTTTGGCCTTTGGTTTTCTGCCTTGGCATTTTCTTTGTCTTGTCAGATCCAGAACCGGGACCAATATCGAACTTGGATTTTCATCCAAGTTTTGGTCTTGTTCCATTCCCAGTTCTGGTCCTGACAGTTCCTTGGTATTTCCTTTTTGCTCTATCGGATCCGGGTCTGGAACTAAATCTAAACTTTGAACTCTTTTGATGTTTCAGGTTTGGGTTCCATCCCAAGTTCGACTCCGCTACTCTCTCTTCTTCGTTGGTTTTCTTCCTTTGGTTTTGTGTCCTATGCCTTAGGTGTTTTCTTTTCTGCCTTAGGCATTTTTCTTTTTGTTTTTGTTTTGGAAAACCTAGAACTGGAAAGGAAACCTAACTTGGAATTCCTTCCAAGTTCTGTTTTCTATTCCTTCCTCAGTCCCAGTTCTGCTACTTTTGTTTTTCTATCTTGCACATCTTTTCATTTTGTTCTAGCGGACCCGAAACTAGAACTAGAACCAAACCTTGAAACTTTCAGAAGTTTCAAGTTCGGGTTCCATTCCAATCCTGATTCTGCATGTCTTGTTCTTTTGCTTTCTTTTCTTCTTTTGTTTTGTCATAGGGTTTTCCTTCCCCTTCCTCCTTCTCTTCCTTGTCCTTTTTTTTTTTCTGTCTTTTTCTATGTTGTCAGAGGTGGGATCGAGATTGAACTCGAAACTGAAACTTTGTAGAAGTTTCAATCTCAGATTTAGTTCCGCCCCCGCCCCCGTTTTTGTTTTGCCCGAGATCAATTTTTTCTCTGATCCCGCCTGCGTTTGTTTCCCTCTGTCCCTCGCATTTGGTTTCTTTTGCGGACGCAGAGCCAGAATGGGGTTGAACTGGGAAAAAATGGTCATTCCCATGGCTTGTTCCCATTCTAACTTCGGTCCCGGTTCTGATTTCTATTTTGGTTCCACCCCCACCAGTTTTGAAGGTAGGTGTTGTTCCCGGTTCGAATATGGTTCCACCTCCGTCAGAAGTAAGTCCATTCTTGTGAAGTGTAATAAAGTGAGAGAAGTATGATGGGTATGATTGAAGGTAATATTTTTATGGTCTAAAGGAACTAATGGAGACCTTGTTTTGCAGGATGAAGTCGTGTACATGATGATATTTCTCAAGGAGTCTCAACGAGTGGAGGTGACTTCAGCGAGAAGTCTTGCCGACCTGATAGGGTCTCGTCGACATATTTTGTGCCCTTGGTGTAGCATGTTGAGCTCGATGTAACATCTCGCCGACCAAGCAAGGTCTCCCCAAAATGAAATGAGCTCTTGGCGAAAGGACACGACTTCGGTGTAATGTCTCAGCGTAATGTCTCACCAACCTCGATAGGGTCTTGCCGAAACAGAATGAGCTCGGGGAGAACAGAGGAGCTTGATATGATGTCTTGTCAACTAGCGATGGTCTTGCCGATCATTTTTAAACCTTCGGCATAACTAATGGAGCCTGCCGTGATGTCTCACTGACACGATGGTGTCCCATCGACTTGTGATCCGGTGTCAACAAATTTTGACCACCCAGGAATCCCATGTGGAATATGTTTTTCAAATCAGATAGAACTAAAGGTGAACCTTGGGTAGTTTGATCGATCGGCTATGAACCAGAGGAGGGTCAACAGAATGCAACGGGTGTGGATCCACTCTATGAAGGAGGCGATGGAGCAACTCGATGAACACTGGTGCGGGGATCTAATGAAAAGTCTGGTGCTACTTCTAGAAGAAGGTCAATGCACAAAAGATCTAGAGCGGGAAGAGGGCCGAAGGAAGGAGGAGGAAATCGCGAGTCATAGTGACAGCTAGGTTCTACTGGCAAAAGAGAAATGAGCATGAATGATGATATTTTAGGGCATTCAAAGTGGCTCTGTTGGAGTTCGAAGGTGGACACGGAGGCCAAGAGTAAATATTGTAGCTGCAAAAAATTTGAGATCATCCCCAGAACAATCCCTCACCAATATGGATAGAAGGGGTGGGCATTTAATGTAGAACCAACTTTATTCAAAAGATCTGAGGGCCGACCCTCCAGCAACCAAGTGAGATATTTTGTAAACCCTAAAATGGGAGACAACACATTCTTTTTGGTACACTTTGTATATATGTCATTCTTGCCTCTTTGTAAAGGGTTAGAAGTAAGAAAGAAAAGTTAGCAAAAATAGAGAAGGAATAGAGTAGACAGTTCTAGATATAGATTTAGAAGAGTAGGGATTTTCTGAAGGATAGAGGAGATAGAACTGCATCCTATTTCTTAGTAAAGGGAGCTTCTTTTATCTTCTTAGTTGGAAGTTAGATTTTGCATAGACAACAATGTATCTTTCAAATTTTCTTAGTGTAGAAGGGAGCAGTTTGAAGATATAGGTTTTCTATACACTATTGATTGTGCCAGATTTGTAAATGTTGCATATCTATTTCACCAATGGTAGGAGCAACCAGACTTGAATCTACTCCATATTGTGTTCCAGAATGGTATTTATCTTGAGTTAATCATTTGATTTCAAAAGCTTTCAAGGAATGAAATCTTATTTTGTGTTTTGTTTAAATGGTAACTTATAATCAGTTGTTGAAATCAACACTGTGAATGAATGCAACTGTGTGTTAATCACGAGTTAATTTTGTTCTTTAGTTTTAGTTTACAATTCCTTGAAATATATCAAGTCTAGTTAAGATAGATGAATCATCATTCTTTTCAATACCAAAACCTTGATCTATCTTTTTCTGTTTCTTTAAAAACCCCAATTAAAGTAGGTTTAAGTTTATGTTTGATCTCAGAACAATAGAAAAGCTCAACACTAGCAGACCCCTTGAACATTACTGTTACATTGACCACTGAGCAACATCAGCATAGTTGAGAACCAACTACAAAGACCTTGGGTGCTAAGATATCCATGTGTTTTCTTTCTCTTTTAGGAGAAACAAAATAGCAATATTTTGTTTGCATGTTGTTGTGCCATCGAACACGTCAACAGGTCCAAAGTGAAAAATAGCAGCAATCTTTGACAAGATATTACTCATAAACCATGATGCTTAAAAACTCTCCTTCTAACCCTACAGGATTGTGTTGGGGCCCTCTACAATAACCTCTCTCTATTTTTGTTGTCTCAGAGTCATTTGCCTATGGTGTCCATTTTTCACTTGATGGAAAAAGTGTCAAATGCAAGCAATGTAAAGTTGCAAAGTGGTCCAACTTTCATTCTGCAACTCATGTGACCAAACAAACTATTTCAACATGTCTGGATGGGTAGGATTATGCTAGAAATGGTCCTCTTTTTCACCCAAACACATCAAATCACTCCAAGCTACGTTCAATTAGCTCAATCCCTTAAGGGTCCAAAGTGCAAAATGGTTGCAATATTTGAAGAGCTATTACTCAGAAAGTATGGTACTTACAAAATATTTATCTAAGCCTATGGGATCATGTTGGGATCTGCTACAGTATCTTCTCTTATTTTTTGTTATCTCAAAGTCATTTTCCCGTGGTGTCTAGTTTTCACTTGATGGAAAGTGTCAAATGAAAGTAGTGTAAAGTTGCAAACTAGTGCAACTTTCGTTCTACAACTCGTGTGACCAAATAGAATATTCCAATGCATTTGAATGGGTAAATTTATGCTAGGAATGTTCCTCTTTCACACCCAAACACGCCGAATTACTCTGAGCTATGTTCAACGTACTCGATTCCTTAAGGGTCCAAAGTGCAAAATGGCTGCAATCTTTGACAGGCTATTACTCAGAAATTGTGATGCTTACAAACTCTTCGTTAAATCCTATGAGATAATGTTGGGTTCCTCTACAATATCCTCTCTCGGTTTTTGTTATTTCAGAGTTGTTTTCACGTGGTGTCCATTTTTCACTTGATGGAAAAAGTGTCAAATACAAGTAGTGTAAAGTTGTAAAGTGGTGCAACTTTTGTTCTGCAACTCATGTGACCAAACAAACTATTTGAACATGTCCCAATAGGTAGGTTTACGCTAGGAATGATCCTTTTTCACACCCAAACATGCCGAATCACTCCAAACTACGTTCAACTAGCTCAATCCCTTAAGGGTCCAAAGTGCAAAATGACCGCAATATTTGACGGGCTATTACTTGGAAACCATGGTGCTTACAAATTCTCCATCTGAGCCTATGGGATCATGTTAGGATTCTCTACAATGAACTCTCTTAGTTTTTGTTATCTCAGGGCCTTTTTCCCATAGTGTCTAGTTTTCTCTTGATGGAAAAAGTGTCAAATGAAAGTACTATAAAGTTGCAAAGTGGTGCAACTTTCCTTCTGCAACTTGTGTGACCAAATAAACTATTCCAATGCACCCCAATTGCTACGTTTATGCTAGGAATCATCCTCTTTTGCACCCAAACATGCTAAATCACTCTGAGCTATGTTCAACCAACTCGATCCCTTATGATGGCATGTAAAAAAATTGAAAAGAGAAACATTCACATGATAGTTGATAAGTCTGAGTTTTCCACACAAAAAACATATGATCATCCTCAAGTCTAGTAAGTTCAAGAAATTTTTAAATTATCCTCCTTGACCTTACAAAAATATACAACAAATTATAAATGCGTACAATGGTGGAACTTGGAAACATTTTATTTTTCCTCAATTAACAACTTAGGTTGTGAAGCATTTTGTTATTTTCATTTTAAATGATTTGTTATACTTGAAAATTGGATTCTAAGAGAAACAAGTGATGCTCTCATGTACATTTATTATTTGGTGTGATAAATAAAGTTTTTACCCAAGTCCATTTCTTATTTGTATTATAAATTATAAATCTTTCTCCCAAGTCCATTTCCTATACATGAAATAATATTGCAAAAAGTTGACATATACATCTTTCTACATGTTTATATGGTGATGGATTAAGAACATAACAATTCATTTTGTACTGTGAGGATTAAATGTTGTCAAAATGTTTAAACACTATTCAAGATAAATTTTTGTATGATAATGTTTCAAGAAGTTAACTACTCATCATCTACTATGAATATTATGTTTTGCAAGTGTTGTGAAGGTTATGTATCCTTTGCTTAATTAAGTTGTTCCAATCAAATGATTAATATACTAGAATCCTTTTATGAAACATCTCATGGAATACCAATTAAAAATGTGTTTTTTGTGTTTAGATGAAGCATTTGATGGAACTCTTTGAATTGAACCGAATTGAGATATGTAAGAAGAAGGGAGCATTAGGAAATACATTGATCAAGGATCTTAAATAAGCCTTCTTACCAAATTTGAAAAAGCATGATAAGCCCATGGTTGAAAATTTATAGTCATCAAAGTGGTTACTAATTCTATATTATATAGATCATAATTATTCTTTATCTTTAAGATCTTCTAAGTTTGGAAATGGTTTCACCAAGTTGTGAAGGGTGAACTATTCTTTATTCAGTTATGCCTATGTGGGTTCATTTCCCTTATCTCCCATTGTAATTTTGGGTGGATTATTGCTTTCAAAGTATTGGGAATGGTTTTCCTATTTTCTAGTTTCGAGTTGCCATTCTGGAAGGCTCATCTCTTGATATATATATTATACTCATTCTTATCAAGTTAATAATTAGTGAATTTATTTACAATTAATTTTTTCTTTTCAATTTGTGCAATTTTGTAATTTGTAACTCTACTAGTATTCCTAGAAATATTGAAGTTGTTTAGCATCAACTAATAAATTTGTTTAGCATCAATCAATAAATATTCAAGACAAACCATGAAGGAAAGAAATGATCAATGCTAGGGCTAACCAATTAATAAGTATACATGTGAATAAATCAAGCATACATGTGAATAAGGGAAGCACAAGTACTCAAATACACGTCAACCTTGAAGTATACACACGAATACATAGTATACAAAAATTAATACAAAGTATATGCATGAATACAAGGTATAGCATGAAAAAATGTAAGTCGTAAAGTATACATTGGAATACATGTAAGTCACAAAGTATACACATAATTTGTAAAGTATACACTTCAATACACGTAACTCATATCTATTGAATCATGGATTTATAATGCAAATATGGACACCATCGATAAAAAATATTTGTACTAACCAAATGGCCATGTAGGCATACATCAATATATATGTCGATATAAGAATAATATATATATAAAATATCCATATAGGCATACAATGTCAAATATATGCAACACAAAATAGGTACAAAAATGCCATATAGGCATACAACAAAGGGCTCTGGAATCAAAAGTCATTACTCTTCATGCTCTCGAAATAAACTCTTTCCATTTGGTTGTCGATCGGATGGTGATAGATCTATCACTCATTTATTCTGAGGTTGAGGAGTGCTCTTGGTGCTCCTCGTAGGGTTTAGTTCTTGGTCAAGCCTTATCTATTACAATAACAAGTAAATAAATTAATATATAGAAATTACATTATAAAAAATTATATATTTAACAAAATAATCACTTACCACCATCTGATGATCACTCTCCTCGAGGGAAATATTCAAATGCCCATGCTGAGGTGTGTTGAAGCCTTGTAGAAATTATCCAAAGAGAAATTAAACTATGAATCAATAATGGTTTGATTTTTCACTAACTAACAACTATAACAATGAATGTAAATTGAAATTTAGTAATCTACCTCATACCTCCCTGAGGGGGATTGAGGAGTCTATAGCAGATGAAACACCAAGCTCCATTTCCCTATGAAAATTTGGAGGTGTATCCACTTCCAACATCTGAAAATAAAACAAAAAATTATTTAATCACGAAAACTACAATAGTGATGCATGTCATGGCTTATAATGTATGAGATAATGAACAAAATTTTGAGTACTTATAATTAAACTATATATTTTTGACTATCATGCTTACTATTTTTCCTATCCATAGCTTGTTTGAAATCACCTGTGTTTAGCATTTTATCCATAGCAGCTTGGTGGTGAACCGTTTGATAAAATGATTTGGTAGACATGTACAATAACTGTGGTGGCATAGAGAAGTGGACCGTTTGAAAAAATGGCTCAAAAAAATGGGGTCTCATGGTGATGGAATGACATTACAAAGAAATGTGTCATAACATTCCATCACCATGAGATTGCATTTCTTTAAGGAATTTTGCAAACTACTCACTACCTTGACTATGATATTACTTACTATTAAGCTTTGATAGATTTTTTCCAAGCATCCATAGTTTGTTGGAAAGCACCTATTTTAGGATTTTAGCCATAGCAGCAAGGAAGCGAGTATTTTGATAAAATGCTTTGGTAGACATGTATGCAAAATGTGGTAGCATAGAAAATGTGGTGAGTTTTTTGAAAAAATGTCTCAAAGAAATTTGATCTCATGGTGATGGAATGGCATTCCATCACCATGAGACTACATTTCTTCAAGGAATTTTTTCAAACTACTCATTTCCTTGTCTATACTATTTCTTACTATTATGCTTTGATAGATTTTTTCCAAGAATCCATAGTTTGTTGGAAACCACCTTTTTTATGCTTTTAGCCATAGCAGCAAAAAAGTTCAAGTAGTTTGATAAAATGCTTTGGTAGACATGTATGGAAAATGTTGTAGCATAGAAAAGGTGGTGAGCTATTGAAAAAATACCTCAAAGAAATGTGGTCTCATGGTGATGGAATGGAATTCCATCACCATGAGACCATATTTTCGAGGATTTTTTCAAACTATTAACTTCTTTGTCTATGTTATTGCTTACTATTATGCTTTGATATATTTTTTCCAAGCACCTGTAGTTTTTTGGAAAACACCTAATTTAGGCTTTTAGCCAAGAAACAAGGAAGTGAGTATATTGATTAAATGATTTGGTAGACATGTATGGAAAATGTGGTAGCATAGAAAAGGCAGTGACTTGTTTGAAAAAATGCCTCTTGAGGAAATGTGGTCTCATGGTGATGGAATGGAATTCCATCACCATGAGAGCACATTTATTTGAGGCATTTTTTCAAACTACTCACTTCCTTGTCTATGCTATTGCTTACTATTATTCTTTGATATATTTTTTCCAAGCATCCATAGTTTGTTGGAAAGCACCTTTTTTAGGATTTTAACCATAGCAGCAAGGAAGTTCAAGTAGTTTGATAAAATGCTTTGGTAGACATGTATGGAAAATATGGTAGCATAGAGAAGGTGGTGATTTGTATAAAAAAATATCTCTAAGAAATGTGGTCTCATGGTGATGGAATGGCATTCCATCACCATGAGACCACATTTCTTTGAGGCATTTTTTCAAACTACCCACTACCTTGTCTATGCTATTGCTTAATATTATTCTTTGATAGATTTTTTTCCAAGAACCCATAGTTTGTTGGAAAGCATCCATTTTTAGTCTTTTAGCCATAGCAGCAAGGAAGTGAACTGTTTGATAAAATGCTTTGGTAGAAATGTATGGAATATGTGGTAGCATAGAAAAGATGGTGAGCTGTTTGAAAAAATTCCTCAAAGAAATTGGGTCTCATGGTGATGGACATCACCATGAGACCCCATTTCTTTGAGGAATTTTTTCAAACAACTAATTGCCTTGTCTATGTTATTTCTTACTATTATTCTTTCATATATTTCTTCCAAGCATCGATAGTGTAGACAAGGTAGTGAGCTATTTGAAAAGACGCCTCAATAAAAAGTGGTTTCATGGAATGCCATGACAAGCAAATGCAATTGGAAGTTGCTCCTAGTTATTACTTATGCCATGTGAAGTAATTGCATCACTGCTTATGTTGAATTTCTAAACAACTATATTATAGTTAAAATTTTGTCATCTATCAACATCTAGTTATTAGTTATGGAATGTGAAGTAATGCTTTGAGTTTGAAAGATGTGCAATGCAATGTAATCAACGATATGAATATAAGCTACACAAATCTATTAAGTACAATTCATTAGTTAAACTCTTTATTCTATTACCTATGTGAAGGTTTGTCTAACTCCACTGGCACTGGGAGGTGTTCTAATGAAACCTCTAATATTAGCCTATTCAACATCCAAAATTAGATATTAGAATACCATTCATATAACAATGCTATTAACATGTAATAAATTTATAATTGTTTACTAGGTTACATACCTCAATGGTAGATGCAGTGAAGTAATAAGTAGGTATAGGGCTGGTGTATCCATTATCACACTGTGACCTTGAAATTTTAATAAAATCATAAAAATAAATTTGTTAAATTTGTATTTTAAAATTAAAATTTAATAAATTAAATTCAATGAACATGCTAACATTTACCTAAGTATCAAGAGAATGGTTTTTAGTTGCAGGAAATATAAAAAAGTCAACATAAAAATGAAATCAATTTTCCTTTTTTTTTTTTAATAACTCATAACATGAGTGTGTTATTCTGCACTCATGTTATAATGCGAGTGCATTATTTGCTCAATGTGTCCAAGCCTTAGGCTTGACACACCAAGAGATAACATGCTCACGTTATAGCCTATTAGAAGTTTTTTAAAATTTTGGCCACAATTTGGCCCCCCATCTTTTTGCACCTGTACTTGTATGGAATAATATTTTCTCCCCTAAAGAGGCCATAGGGTTAGCTTGCATAGATTATCATTACTATTTTTTACCCTAGGGACAAAGCTAGTTTGGAACCTATATTTAAAATTTCACCTAAAATGGGTTATGATTATTCAAAAAAAAATATAGATAATAGTATTACTAGTAGGATTCTTGCAATTTCAATTCCCTTGGTGGCTTGAAAATTTGGAACTTTATATTAGAGTGCAAGGATCTAATAGTGAAACACATCACCTAGGAAATTAGAAGTGGGAAAATTGCCTTGTTTTGGGTAGGATCATCGAATAACTACCCTACATTAAAGGAGGAACAAGGTCTCTGGGAAAATAAATAAAATTTTAAAAACCACTTGGGTCCCATTTGTGAGAGACTATGTTCATATAAATAATGTGGATGGAATCATGTCCTAGAACTGCAAATCTCTTAAAGGTCTAGGCATCTTTGAAGAGAAACGTGTGAAGCTAGAAGAGATGTTAGAAGAAAAGAATTTTTTCATCTATGAGGATGAATTAATCAAATGGTGGGGTTATAAATCAAGGATTTGAAATGTAAAATTAGATTATACTCTCATTTAATATGTAGAGAAAAAAATGGCCAACGCATTTATGTTGGCATAAAAATTACTTATCAAAAGTTGGAGCCTTTATATGGGCAGTGTTGTAGAATATAATTATTATTGTTGGTAAATTAATGAGGCTTGAATTCATTGGGCCTCATTGGTGTATTTATTGTATAGAAGCAGAAGAAACAATAGATCACCTCCTTATTGGTTGTAGGTATGTAGAATATTGTTGGAACAAATAATGAGAAAATTGGATTGGTAGAACCCACTTCCATTGGGTATTTTATACCTCTTCAATTTCTAGCCAATCTTACACAAAAGGTAATATTCTCAAGTATCTAGACAATTACACCTTCAATCATAATATGGGAGCTATGGAAGGAGATAAATAGAAGGACGTTCTAGGATAAGGTGATGAATGTGGAAAACCTAGCTAGAAAAATAGAGAATGCAATAGTTGAGGATGTCAACAATATGGCCAATAAAATTTCTCAAAAAAATCTTTCATAATTTAGGATAATGTGATCCAAAATCATGGAAAGGCTTGATTTTTCACCCATTCATAGGAAGTTTCAAGTTCATCAGAATGGTAAAGAAAGAAAAAAATGGGAACCATAAAATGTTGGCTAGTTCAAATTAAACTTCAATGGGGTTCTAAAGAAAACCCTAGTTTTTTAAGGGTAGGTTTTTTAATAAGGAATAATGATGGTATTTTGATTGGTTAAAGAGTGAAAAATATTCTAGCCAAAACAAAAAATGAACAAAAAATCCATGTGGAATTCTAGGTTTCCAAATGAAAACTAAACTTGATTTAAATCATTTAACTATTGAGGGGTATTCATTAATAACTATCAAAAATATTATAAATAACCAATGCAAAAAGTATAAGTTAAACAACATTATTTATTGCTATTAAGACTTAATGAATAATCTCAAATAATTTTAACTTAAGATCGTGTATTGTGAGGAAAATAAAGAGGTTGATAAGTTGGCTAATGACATGGCTATTCACATGGTTAAAAAAAATCAAATGGAAAGGAGGAAAACATGTGGAGTAATTTTTTCATAATTCTCCTTCACTTTGCATGATGAATCAATAAAATGTAGTGTGATTTGGATGAAATTCCAACCAATTTCCTTGTAGGAAGTCCGCACAGAAGTAAACAAATGAATTAGTGAAAATGATGATAATTACCTCTAAATTGAGGTGAGCTGAGGTCAAAATGGAATTCTTAGGATGGGAATGAATTTTGAAAAAGTGGAATATACCTCCATTTTTCTCGCTATAAATGTGAGATAAATGGAATTCAAAGGAGATATTTCTAATTTGCGTTTGAAGAAAAATTTCAAATCAAACTCTTTTATTATTCTACATGTAGTGAGAATGGTTTTAGGTGCTACTTTCATGCTGACAACTCATAGACACTAATCCTATATGTTTTTAGTTATTATGATGTATTTTGGTGAATTGAAGGATTGCATTCAAATGGTTGTGAAGACATTAATAAAGTTGACATGGTTGTGAAGACATTGAAGAAATGTTGTTGGCTTGGGGGTTTCTTCTAGGTTAGGGAACTTGTCCCTACATCAATCCACCTCTTTTGTGGTTGTGGGTGTCATTAATCATTAAAGTTCTTGGAGGTGAAGAGGAAGAACACAAGAAAAGGGTAAAATGGGGTTCATAGTTTATAAAAGTGATTGTTCAGGGTGTTGAATTCCTTTTAGAACACATAAATATACTAAGAGGGGGATGAACCAATATATCCCTCAAATTAATTAAATTCAATTTATCAATCAAAACTTATTACTACTTTAATAAGATGAAACACTCAAAGCAAGAGCACAAAACCAAAACACCAAATTTAAGTAGAAAAACCAACAAAGGAAAAACCATAGTGAGAAAGCTACTTGGAGCTACTATCTAAATCTAGCCTTAAAAAAATGAAACAACAATTACAATAGCTTTTAAGGTCTTTAACCTAAGGAAGTTTACAACTCCCTGCTCACTTATAGAAAGAGGATACAACCTTAGAAAAGAAAACTTTGATGATCAATTACAACTGAAGTTCACTTTGGTTGCGTCTAGCTCATTACCTTTTGAAAGGTGGAAAATTGTTGATTTCTAAGGTTTAGGACCTAGAATGACAATCTTCACTCTCTCTCATTCAAGAACAAACCCTAGAGATCTCAATGCAAAGGAGAAAGAGATCTTGCAATAGGACTACCCTAGGGGATGAATGAAAAATAATGAGGGGTTCACCACCAAGTTAAGAATTGGAAAGACAAATGAAATGAAAGATGTAATGCTAAACCCTAATATGATGCAATGCTTCACTAAATGACCTAAAAATATAAATGAAATAAAACAAAAAGATGCAGGATGGAACATGTGCACCTGGAGATCTGAAAATGACTAGAAGGGAGCTCTAAAATAATGAAAATTTTGAATTTAATGCTGTCTGGGACTCATCTACCAGGTTGGGCAAATCAATCCTAGATTTGGGTTTCTGTGTGAAAACAAGAATCTGGCAAATGGGTATCTGAATCTATGGAAGTTTGAATTTTTTCCTAAACTAGGAATCATTTGCTAGAAGTGGTGAATCAGTCTAGTTAGGGTTTTCTAGAACTTTAAAGTCTAAATCTGGTCTTCAAGGTCTGCTCTGTGCTTCCCAATTGATTTTTAGATCCAAAACCCTGATTTGCAATCTGTAGAATCTCTCCAAGTATTTCCAATGCAAGGTGAAAATTTGACAACTTTAGGAACTTTGAAAACTTTCTCCAAACTTACTCTTCAATGTGTCTTCAATCTAAACCTGTAAAACACACACTAAAGAGAGGGAAAACTGTTGTTTTTTTAGTGGATAGGGGTTTGCCTTGGTCAAACCCCATTTTGGTAATCAAACCTTGAAATGAAATGAAATGGAATGGAGAATGATGAATGAACAAAATATGATGTTGCAACTCACCAAAACCTAGCAATAAAAGGCTCTAAACATGTATGAGATGGCTCCAATTGATGTAGATCTTGACTCTTGCTTGAATAGGATTGATCTTTAATGAAATGCTAGCTTGAATCATAAAAACCTACATCACAATTGTTAGCTAAAAAAAAAACATGATGCATGAAGAGTTTTACACAATGCTTGATGCTTGAATAATGCTCTAAAATGCTTGATAATATACTCTTGAAGACTCCTAAATTCTCTTGTGAACTCAACTCTTCTATAAGGATGCGCATTCAACTTGCTAGGTGATCTTATGAATTCTTAGGTGAAAATGAGTGAAAGAAACTTGTATTTATACTTAATTATGTAAAAATTATTGAAATTACAATGCTACAAGCTAACATCAGATATAGGAGGATAAAATCCCACCAAAAAATTGAATTAATTTTAATTTTGGGCCACACAAGATTCATGCACCCAAGGTGGCGAATGAGTCCCATTAGGCATAATTTATGGGACCATTTTTAAAAATGCTTAGAAATGTGTGAAACCAGGTTTGGGACCCAAAAGCCTAGGTGGGACTCATTTTTCAAAGGTGGAGAATGAGTCCCAGATCACTAAATCTGGGCCATTCAAGCTTAAACACTTGAATTATGATTGGACATTGATTTTTGTCAAGATTATCTTTAAAAGATGCATTAAATGAGGCTTGTGGTGTTGGATTTCAGTTGTTTATGTGTTAGTTTGTCCTTGATGTCAAAAGTGGTTGGTTTGTTGATATGAGAATATATGTGATGATATGCTTGATGGATGTTGACATGATGCATTCTCAGCTTGTTTTGATACATGATGATTATAGTTGATTTACATGATCTTTACACATGGTTCATGGCATGCAATTACAAGTTTCAGATTTCCATGCTTTAGTTTTTGATACATGTCAGTTACTGATATTGTTATCACTTTTTAGGGTGCCACCAAATAACAAATCAGGTATATGGTAGTTGATGTTTGACATGGTATACATGATGACATTTGCTTCACAATGACTTACAAATACTGGTAGATATATTTGAGGTATACATTTGTTTATATATTGCTACATTTTCATCTGGGTAGACAGATCAAATGATATTTGCACATATTATGTTTGCATAAAACATACAAGATTATTTCTTGTCTTCAAGACACATAGTGTGTCAAAATTTGGTGTATGGTAAAGCATACAATGCTACAAGGCTTCGGGTAGCTTGTTTTGAAATCTTGTTTGATCATTTTAAAAAAAAAATATGTGACATTGTTTAAGTCACTTTGTGGCTCGAGTGCTAAAATAGTCACATTGTATTCATGTGACATCGTTATTATAAAAGTATTTGATTTGGGAATAATGTTTACAAGGTAATAATGTTCGAGCATAATGAATATTAGGCATACTAAGCATGTGATATAGGCATTGTTTGAATATCAATGGAATATACTTTTAAAAGTCCTAACAATGATGATATTAAGGTTTAATGAATTTGAGGTATTAGGTATTATTGATAAAGATACCAACTGCTATTATTTGTAATGTGGTGACTTGGCATCGACAACTATCATAGTATCCTTTTGCTATTAATAATTAGCATTTTTATGGTGTCAGTTTTTCTTGGCAAGTCTTTATTACCGAAGTTAAAGGTATTATAGTGATTGTTTAAATCATGAAAAGTATGATGTTGCTTGAAAGAAAAGAATAGGGATAAATGATTTTGCATTTCATTGTGTAAAGTTTTGGAACCCTAGCCACTGCCATGCGGATATTTTTGTTCTCAACTATAAATCTGTTCTTCTTTGGCTGACACTAGAGGAGTTGACTGAGTTCATTGCAAGCATGTATAGTAGGTTATGAGCTAGCAAGAGCTTGGTAGTTGATAAGGAAGCGACAATGTCTCCTTCAGCTGGGCAGTTGTGGTTGGCTTCAACGATCTTTGTCTAGTATTTGTTTGATTTCTTCATTGTATAATCAAGTATTACTTTAGTTGTTTGAAGAAAGTGAGAAAAGGCAGTTAATGTTTCTTAAGGCTCGAATCATAACTGATTTTTTTTTTTTTTGTTAAAATGATCTATTTGAGATTAAGAAGAGTTTACTGGGGTAATGAAGTGATTTTGTTATTGTTGTAATATTTGATTAAGAGTTTGTTTAAAATTAGGAAAGGAAAAAAAGACCTACGGGCTGTAACTGAAATGTGTATCTTTAAAGGGTTTTATTAAAAGACTGTTCTAGGGTTGTTATTTTGAAATCCTAACTTGAGATGGTTCTTATAGTTGCAAAAATTGTATGCAGAGATTTTGTACCTATTTAAGAAGGGTTTTTGGTATTTCACGGTGAACTGGGAAGAGGAGAAAAAGATATTTCATGAGTACTCCTTAAGTGATACAAAAGGTTGTTCTACATTGAAAATATGTTTATTATTTGAGAAGATGTTGACACACAACATTATTCAATGTGCTTAATGAGGATATTCATAGTCTTCTATTGGCAATCTAGGACCACAAAGTTGCACTTCTAGAGTATTGATTGAACACTATCATTATTATTATGTATTGCAATGGAGTTGGTGCTCCTGTATTTTGTGGGGTTGGTGCTCCTGTAATTTGTGGGGTTGGTGCTCCTATAATTTTTGGAGTTGGTGCTCTTGTATTTTGTGGAGTTGGTGCTCTTGAATGTGAAAGAGTTGGTGCTCTAAGTGAATAAAGGAAAGATTTTTTGAGTGGTTTTTTATTCCCCAGGAGGGTTTTTCCACTCAGGACAAATTTTGGTGTTATGTGATGCTTCTATGTGTGAATGGTTTATTTGCTTGATTGCAATATTGTCATCCATTGCATAAAAATTTGTTGATGTCAATCATTCATTCTTCCATTATTTAAATCAAAGCATCTTGCTTAAAAAGATTTAGTTATAAGTTATGATATATGTGTAAAGTTTATTAAGCCAGTCTCAGTTAATAAAATGTTTATCTGATTTGTAATGCATATAATATTGTTTGAGTTCAAGTGAAGTCTATTCTTCAATAGAAATTTGATATTCTAGTTTAAAAGTTTAAAAGTTTGTGACTTTCTTGAATGACTGATTCACTCCCCCTCTTAGTAATTTTGTCTTGCAACAAATGGTATCAGAGCATAGTGTACAAACTATGTGTTTTATGGAATATATCTGATTTCAATTGATGATGGTGTAAAGAGAGCCAGACCCTTGCATAAGCCTAACCAACTTAAGGGATTCTAGTAAGTGGAGTACTATGGGTAAGGGCAAAAGAAACAGAAGTGAAAAGAAAAACATTAGTGTCAAGAGTAGTGAAGTATTGTCTCAAGAAAATCCTTTTGCAATTGATACTAAAAGTGATCCTATAGTTGGAGAAGAAGGAGATCACTTAGTGACTTTTAATAGGAATTTGAAGGTGATGAATTTGAAGTTGATTTGGATGGAGAACTACTTGCTACCTTAGGTGAACTTAAAAGGATTAAACCAGAAAATCAAGAACTCAAGGAACAACTTCAAAAGATCATTGATACTAATAAGGTATTAAATCAAAACTATGGTAAATCTAAAAAAATTATTGAATTGCTAAACAATCAAGTCTTAGAAAGAAAAAAGGATGAAGAGGAAAAAGATGTCAAGTTGAAAGAGAAAGAAGATATATGTAATAAGTTAGAAAAATAACTTGTTTCTTTGAAAAAGAGCGCAAAAGAGAATTCTCTGTCCAATGATACAAAAAATCTAATTTTAAAACTAAAAATAGAAAATGAAGAGAGCAAAAGGATAACACAAGTAACTAGAACTAATTTAGAACTTAGAGCAGTCGAGTGTCAAAAACTTGAAAGTGAGATTGTCAATCTAAAGAAAAGTCTGGAAGACATCAAATGACAGAAATTTGAGAAAGGAACTAAAGCTCTTGATGATATGTTGAATAAGAAAAAGCATTCCAATGATCACTTTGGTTTAGGGCTTGAGAAAGGATAAAATTTTGGTGTCAAAGATGAATCTAAGGAAATTGTGTTTGCAACAACTAATGGGAAAAGTTTCAAGGTTAGGAAAACTCCTAAGAAGAAAATAGACTTGAACTATCATGCTCTAGAGACAGAAAGCATGGTTGATAACAGACTCACCGGTTTCTCATCTACCAGGAAGCCTCAATCAATAAGGTAGAATTATTCTCAATTCCATGGTTACTACTATTTATTTCATGTTTATGGACATAGGGCTAGAGATTGTGAAAGTAATGCGAGAAATAATTATAAATGGAATAAGGAAAATAGTACTTATAGTTTGGAAAAATAGAATCATGGCACTATATGTTATACCTATCACAAAGTTGATCATGTAGCAATTAATTGTTGGTGGAATGATAAGAATGGTAATGAAAGTTCTTATAGAATTCCTAGAAGAAGTTATTGTTCTTTTAGTTCAAATCATAATGTCATATGTTATAGGTGTAATTGTTTTGGACATAGAGCTTAGTCTTGTAGAAATCATTTGTTGAAGTCATATAGACATAACAAATAGACAAATACCTTGACCAAGCAACAACAGGTCGATACCTTGGACAAGAAAAGGATAGGTGTTAAGAAGGTTTGGAGAAGGAAATATGAACAAAAACAAAAATAATCTAATCATGTGCATGTTGCACAAGAAACTTAAGAAATAGCATGAGATTGGTATGGAGAGGAGTTCATATGAACATTCATTGTGTTGGAAGAGTAGTGTTATCGTGTAGTGCAAGCAATGAATATGAGGCAATAGTTTCTCAAGTCATTTAGTTAATACCTGATAGTTTATGTACCTTGTTAGTACTAGTTATTAGTGACTAATATATACTTGTCACTAATAAGTAATTAATATCTTATAGATTTTCATTGGTAAACTATTAATGACTTGTTATATTCATAGTACATAAGTTGTTAATGACCTATTGCATATAAGGTTCTAAGTGGTGAATAAGGAACACTTTGGGTAAAATCATTTCCATTAAAATCAGTTTGGAAGTGATAAGGACATTTGATTTGACCTTGGTTTCATTTTTGATAATACAGTAATATTTGATTGAGGATTTATATGACATTGTGACATGACTACTTGTTAGAGCTTTTGGTTTTGACATTGGCAATCATTGATAGTGGTTGAAGCTTTGTGGTTTAAATGCCTTAACCTTTTGATATTGCTGACAAAGGTAATCATCTAGTTTGGAAAGCGGTGAATGAATCTCTGCGCTAAGGAATGTTTTTGCATGATAGTGGGTACAATACTCTTTGCATGTGATCGATAGAAATAGTGGTTTAATAAATTTAGTGGTTCGTGTTTCTCAGAAGGTGCATGAGTTAGTTGATGCCAAAATATTTCCATGAGATAATGGTGGCTTGGACAGTGAAGTAGTATTCATCTTTTCTTTGTCATTGAAACTTGTTATCTTGATTGATCAATCTCATCATTGCTTAATACTTTGATGTCGTGCTTAACAGTTACTTACTGTGCACATAATATAATGCTTGGTTTAACTTATATAAGTGAAGTTTGAATGACAAAGCATGACAAGACAATGAATTGTTAATAGTTTAAGATCTTAGTTGGAGTATAGTATTTGTGATGTAAAAATGTAACGATAGTGGTAGCTAGCTGAAAGGATAATGAAAATGAATGTTGCTTGAAATTGAGTTTTGCAGTGTTGTGCTTGGAAGTTTCCCATAACATTTAATGGTTGGAACATGAACAACATTCAAGAAGACCTCAAAAATTATATAGGGTGTCTGAGATTCAAGTGTTTATCTGTTGATGTTTGTAGATCAGGAACATCATGTTATGCATTTGTTATGGTTTGTTAAGTCTATACAAATTTAGACTTTACAAGTGTTCTCTGAAGTTGTCTTTGCAGGTGTAGTAGTGTAGCTTTGTGCCAAAACAAGTTCTTGACATTGGTTGTGATGGAATGTTAAAAGGAAGGAACAAAAGATGATCTTTGCAAGATAGTTGAAGGGGTGAATTGGAAAGAAGCTAATTGTGTTTGAAGTTGATAAAGCATATGCAATGATAATATCTTTGTGGAGGTGTTTGCATAATAGTGCTCATGTAATTAGATATGCATATTGAAAAAATATCTGTTACAAAGATGACAAAGGCTCATAGAACAAGTGTTGGTGTTGATATTCAGACTATCAAATGAGGAGCAAGTGTTAGAATTGTGAAACAAGCACAAAAACACTAGCAATAGGATCAAACAACAAACAAGTACACCTTCCATGCAAGAGATCTACAAACAAGAATTTCTATATTCATCAACAAGGAAAAGTTATAGAAGAAGCTTTCAAGAAGATATTGAAAGCCATGATATTTCCCATGAATAATATCCGAGAGTTATTACAAAGAGGTTTGAATGCTTATAAGAGAAAAGCCCTAAATGTGAAAGAGATCAAATCATGACAAGTGTCAACATCACATGAGATGTGACATAATGATCTAATATTAACTCAACTAATAAAACATTCCTAAGTTTAGCTAAAGTGTGTGAGAATAAATTAGACTAATAATCAATTAAAGATTAATTAATTATTAGCTAATGTTTGATAACTCTAATACCCCCCCTTAAGATGAACTTAGGGAGTAGCTAAAAAACCTAAAAAAGAATGTAAGATGGGTCCCAAAAAAACAAGGCCAAGTAAGGTACCCATGTACAAACAAAAGATCTCTATAATGTGGAGAAATAGAGAAAATATCATGGGAAAAACTCTACTCCAAAAAGAGATGAAAGCTAAGTGAAGGATTGAAGAAGCCTCCAAACAAGACAAGGTTGTCCCAAAAGATAGGAACAAAGGAAAATCCAGAAGCATGAAGGAGCTGCAAACATTGTCAAAGAAGGACTACTAAAATGCCGAAAGAAGAACCTCCACTGAAACATATGATGATCAGGATGAAGAAGACATGAATCTGTATGAGTGCCCCCAGTGACACTACTCGAATCCAATGGAAAACAAAGGAAAACACCTAGAACTCAAAGATATAGATGGAAAAGGTACCAAAAGTATGAAGAACTGATCATGAGAAAATGGAAGGCCGCCTCCAAAAATAGGAATGCAATAGTGTCTATATGGTAAGTGCTCCATCTCACCGAAATGCATGGGTAACCAACCATTGCATCTGCCTAGTACATAGAAACAAATAATGTATACATAGCTCACTCCAATGCAAAACCAAGGAAGCATTAACACCAATAGTAGAAACCCCCCCATAATGTTGAAAAGGGAGTGGAATGATAGGTACACTGAAACTAAATGTTTGAAAGTAGTGAATGAACATGAATCAAGAACATCTGAAGGTTTAGTCATGAAAGTACAATAAAATATAAAGGATGTGAAAACAAAAGTCACATACGCATGAGAAAGGTATGAAGGAAAACAAAGGAAAACATCAACCCCCATGGAATTTTATATCATAGTGTGAGTACAACAAGGCACAAAGTGATGTGCAAGAATCCCAATACTACACATACAATGTTGAGGCACTTTATCTCAATGCATTTACAAAAGCATAAGTACATGCAATGGAATCTCATAATGTCAAAAAGAAGACACAAGACTGGAAGTACATGTAGAACAACCAAAAATAAGCCATCCGACGCAAACAAGAAGTTTCCAGGAGCTAAGATGACCAAGTAATTCACCAAAATGTAAAAAAAATAAAAAAATGAATAAAATGTACCTGGTAAATTTTTTGATAAAAAAATCTATAGATCTGGATAGAGAACTGGAAGAACTTTCCAATGCCTATTTGTTTTTGAAAAATGGAGACTGTATGCAAAAGATATGCCCTCGGAAGAACGAAAATGATGATCTGAATTTGATTGGAAAAAATGAAACATAACAAAAAAATTTGAAAAAAATATATGTACCAATGGATTGGGCTTGGAACCAGCTTTCCAACGATATTTCGTTTTCGAAAATCTAGGTTCATATGCAAAAGTTATGGCCAAAATACCAAAACTGCTACAAAAAAGGTTTGGGGTTAAGCCTAGTGGCTAGGCTAGCTGCTAGCATTAACCGCTAGTAGTTAACCTCTAGCGGTTAACTAACGGTGGTGCCCTAACACTGTGTTATAATTTTTTTCCTTAGATTGCGTGCCATACTAGGCTGTACGACCACAAATGAAAAAAATTGCCTCTCGGAGTCACTGTGTCCGATTTTGATGATTTGATAGTTGATTTTGGGGTTTTTAGGAACTCTGAATGCAATGGTGAGGTCCATTTGGGTTCAAAATGCCTCAAAAAATAAAGTACCCCTTGGATCTGGCAAAAAACTACTTTCTTCAAACCTTCACAAATATGACAAATAGAATCAAAATCAGGGAAAACAAAAGCCAAATTTGACTTTCTCAACAGCTCTGGATCCAACGGTGAGGTCCTTTTCACACCAAAATGCACCAAAAATTCATCCACCTCAAAAAATTGCAAAAAATAGCAAAGGGAATTCAGATCAAAGCTCTAAATGTGAAAGAGATCAGATCATGACAAGTGTCAAAATCACATGAGACGTGGCATAATGATCTAATATTAATTCAACTAATAAAGAATTCCTGAGTTTAGCTAAAGTGTTTGAGAATAAATTCTAAAGACTAATGATCAATTAAATATTAATTAATTATTAGCTAATGCTTGATAACTCTAACAACAAGGGTAATTGGTAAGAGTATCTTGAGAATCTTGTTTTCTTTGTTATCTCAAATAGGGGGAGAAGCTCATAATAATTTTGATGCTATAAATGCTACCTTACAAGTGATAAAACATCTTGAGAAGTGTATAATTGATGCCTTGGCACATGGTTATTCATCTTGGTAACATTGTTTATACAGTTGGTATTTGGTGCAGATAGGTTATTTGATTGCTCATGTGATTAACACAAGGAGATATATGACACAGTTATTTGGTTATGAATGAAGTAATGATATGTTGATAGTATTTGATTCTTGATTTCTTCTTCCAGGTGGTTACTATGTTGGTTGGTTTCAATTGTTTATATTCATGGAATTTCACATTCTCCTCTCTCATTCTTTGTCATTGAGGCAAAAAGGGGGAGAGATGATGTGTTTTTCCATCAAGGACAAAGGGCGAGTTTTTTGGCTTTCAGTTGTTTATGTGTTAGTTTGTCCTTGAGGTAAAAAGTGGTTGGTTTGTTGATATGAGAATATATGTGATGATATGCTTGATGGATGTTGATAGGATGCATTCTTAGCTTGTTTTGATACATGATGATTACAGTTGATTTACATGGTCTTTACACATGGTTCATGGCATGCAATTACAAGTTTCAAATTTCCATGCTTCAGTTTTTGATACATGTTGGTTATTGATATTGTTATCATTTTTCAGGGTGCTACCAAATCATAGATCAAGTATATGGTAGTTGATGTTTGACATGGTATACATGATGACATTTTCTTATTAAACAAGTATCATAGACACTATGCACAATGACTTACACATACTGGCAGATATATATGAGGTATACATTTGTTTATATATTGCTGCATTTTCATCTCGGTAGACAAATCAAATGATATTTGCAGATCTTATGTTTGCATAAAACATACAAGATTATTTCTTGTCTTCAAGACACAGTGTGTAAACATTTGGTACATGGTAAAGCATACAATGCTACAAGGCTTCAAGTAACTTGTTTTCAAATCTTGTTTGATCATTTTTTAAAATATATATGTGACAATGTTTAAGTCACTTTATGGCTCGAGTGCTAAAACAATCACATTGCATTCATGTGATATTGACATTATAAAAGTATTTGATTTGGGAATAATGTTTACAAGGTAATAATGTTCAGGCATAATGATTATCGGGCATACTAAGCATGTGATATAGGCATTGTTTGAATATCAATGAAATAGACTTTTTAAAAGTCCTGACAATGATGATATTAAGGTTCAATGACTTTGAGGTATCATGTATTATTGATAAAGATGCCAACTGCTATTATTTGTAACATGGTGACTTGGCACTGAAAACTATCATAGTATCCTTTTGGAATTAATAATTAGCATTTTTATGGTGTCGGTTTTTCTTGGAAAGTCTTTGTAAGTGGACTTAAAGGTATTATAGTGATTGTTTAAATCATGCGAAGTATGATGTTGTTTGAAATAAAAAGACTAGGGAAAAATTATTTTGCATTTCATTGTGTAAAGTTTTGGAACCCTAGCCGCTGCCATGAGGATATTTTTGTTCTCAACTATAAATTTGTTCTTCTTTGGCCAACACTAGAGGAGTTAATTGAGTTCGTTGCAAGCATGGATAGTAGGTTATGAGCTAGCAAGAGCTTGGTAGTTGATAAGGAAGAGACAATGGCTCCTTTAGCTGGGCAGTTGTGGTTGGCTTCAATGATCTTTGTCTGGTATTTGTTTGATTTCTTCATTGCATAATTAGGTATTACTTTAGTTGTTTGAAGAAAGTGAGAAAAGGCAGATAATTTTTCTTAAGGATCAAATCACAACTGAAAAGTTTCTTTTATTTCTGTTAAAATGATATGTATTTTAGATTAAGAAGATTTTACTGGGGTAATGAAGTGTTTTTTTATTGTTGTAATCTCTGATTAAGAGTTTTTTTAAAATCAGGAAAGGAAAAGAAGACCTATGGGCTGTAACTGAAATGTGTATCTTTAAAGTGTTTTATTAAAAGATTGTTCTAGGGTTGTTCTTTTGAAACCCTAACTCGAGATGGTTCTTATAGTTACAAAAACTGTATGTAGAGATTTTGTATCTATTTAAGAAGGGTTTTTGGTATTTCTCTATGAATTGGGAAGAGAAGAAAAAAAGATTTCATGAGTACTCCTTAAGTGATACAAAAAGTTGTTCTATATTGAAAATTTGTTTATTATTTGAGAGGATGTTGACACACAACATTATTCAATGTGATTAATGAGGATATTCATAGTCTTCTATTAACAATCTAGGAGTTGGTGCTCATGTATTTTGTGGGGTTGGTTCTCTTGTAATTTGTGGGGATGGTGCTCCTGTAATTTGTGGAGTTGGTGCTCCTGTATTTTTTGGAGTTGGTACTCTAAGTGATAAAAGGAAAGATTTTTTGAGTGGTTTTTTATTCTCGGGTATGTGCAGGATCATGATGGGTATGTGGCTGACGACTATTTTTTTACCCAAAATTTATGAAATGAAAAGGGTTTTAAAAGGAGATTCTCAACTTTCCACCGATATAAATTATGCTTTATTTTGAATTTAATAAGTAATTATTATTCATTTTCTATTCAAATTATGACTAAAGTCCCGATTGATAGGTGATTGAAAAATATCTATAGCTTTCAAATAGTATCACATTTTTGAATCCAAAACATGCATCACATTCTATGCTTCGCATAATATAAGATTAAAAAATAAAATTGAATTTCATGAAGTTTTGACCAAGTTAAGGTGGTCGGCATATGATTTTATATTTTTTAAATTTGTAATAAAAATTCATAATTAATTATTTACTTGGAAAAAATTACCAAAAAAATATTTATCACATTGGGGCATGATTCCTCTACTTATATCTAAAATTTTATAAAAAAATATTATCATTTTATTGTGGTTAGGGTGGTCGGATAGACACCTACTTCTTACTTTTTCTTTGAAATTTAAGTACCATTGCATTGAAATTTCAAATTTTCACCAAATAGATTTATTTTTAAAAAAACCTAGTAGTTTTAAAACTACATTCAATCTGGTACAGATTCTATTCTTACATATTTTTGAAATTATATAGATAACTTATTCAAATTTTTACGTCAAGTTGCCTAACTCTGATTTTTCTAAATTTTTTGCCACTTAAGGGCCTATTTTTTCCATGATGATCCTACACATACCCTCCCCAAGAGGGTTTTTCCACTCAGGACAAATTTTGGTGTTGTGTGATGTTTCTATGTATGAATGGTTTATTTTCTTGATTACAATATTGTCATTAGTTGCATAAAAGGTTTTTGATGTTAGTCATTCATTTCTGCCATTCTTTAAATCAAAGCATCTTGCTTAAAAGATTTAGTTATAAGCTCTAATATAGGTGTAAATTTTATTAAGCCAGTCTCAGTTAATAAATTTTTTATCTGATTTGCAATGCATATAATATTGTTTGAGTTCAAGTGAAGTTTGTTCTTCAATAGTCATTTGATATTCTAGTTTAAAAGTTTAAAAGTTTGTGACTTTCTTGAATCACTGATTCACCCCCCCTCTTAGTGATTATGTCTTCCAACATGTGGATGCATAATAAGGCCAATTAAAGCATAAAGGATCCCAATTATTTATGAAAACCCTAGAAAAGTGTGAAAGTGTGTTACAACACTTTATAATACTTTAAATAGGATTAAGGTACATTTTGGTTAAAAAGAATTGTATTAAGTTTAGTTAATTGATAAAACCTTAGAAAAGTATGAAATTGTGTTACAACACTTCACAACACTTTAGCAAGGTACCATTCATGTTCATTAGTTCATAAGGTCCCAAGACCTAATGTGAGTGTGTTAAATACATTACACCACTAAGTCAAGGCATCATTAAGATCAATTTTATAGCGAGGGGCCAAACAAGTGTGAAAATGTTATCGAGGACATTTTTTGACACTACACCTTCAACACTTACACACCTTTGATTTTGGCTCACTACCTCCAACATTCACACTTGCACTTTTTCCTTTGGCTCACTGCCTCCAACACTCACACACTTCAATCAACTCACTGCTTTCTACACATCACTTAAACTCTTCTACTTTTGATTCACTACATCTAGCATGCATCAAACACTTCTCTACAAATTCACACACATTCCTCTACCTTCATCACATGGCTTTTATAAAATCACATTAATCACACATGATATTTCATTTATGCCTTTCACAAGCATCAAAAATATTCTCCTTATTGGCCACACTGAAGTGTATGAACATGAAATGTGCAACAACCATATTGAGTTAGCTTCAAAACATTTGTAGAAAAGGGAAATTCAATGTGGTCCAATCTAGGAGATAAGCATAACCTATTTTAACTCTACACACATTCCCATGCTAGTGCATACCACAAAAAATTGGCACAAACAACTTAGATATTTAAGTTGGCCCAACAAACACTCAACCCTCAAAATATTAACTCCAGACCACAAGTGGTACCAAAGAGACAAGATATATTAGAAAAAAATAAAATCACAAGAATAAAGTGATATTTAAGAATATTTCCATTCCCTTCTTTTAAAACTTCATGCATTGTTATGTTGGTGCAAGCAAATATACACAAAACTAGTATCTATTGCAAACCCATGCAACATAGTCTTGAGATATAACTTTGATAACTCAACTTGTGGTACATATAAAAAACTAAAACTAAAGGAGAGACAATATATAGACATGAAAAAAATATCCTCCAAACCGCAAGGCCTAACTACAACTGTAGATAAATGTGAAACATTTCTCATAGCCATCCATGATTACAACAATACAGTCTTCACTCTACTTACTCGGGAAACTTCTGCGGTAACTTCTTGATCTAAAAACTAGAAAAAACATGCATCACACTTGACTTTGGAAATCCTTCAAACCTTAGGACCATATATTAAAATACAATGGAATGCAGAGCATTCTAAAGAGAATTTCAAAGAAAATTCCTAAGACACTAACTATAAGATATTATTTTATGCAACTTTATATAAACATACAATGAATACAAGATTCATAGAATCATGCACTTATTCATGAGCAATAGGAAACAATTTTTATAGTAACTCATGACATTCAACCCTGATACATTATAATTAACATCCTGATTGTAGCATTTGCAACCAACCACACACTACCACCATGCTAACAAAAAATAAAACATCAATAGAAACCTTCATACTTTTGACATCAATAACAACTAGAAAACTCTATACTATTGACATCAATGACAACAACTACTACATACTTGCAACAATATCCCCCTTTAGCATTGATGGAAACACTAACATGATATGCAATGTCTCCCCTAGCTCTACCTCTCCACCTTTGACATTAAGGACAAAGGGAAAATGGTCTTCAACTGAGCTTTCCATAGAATACAATCTCCCCCTATCTACATAAACCTCAAAAATTTTACTACCTACTCTTGAGAGGTAGCCTTCATCAATCTAGGGATAAAAATATGCCCTGAATTTCTCCCCTTGGACAGATGCACCAACTATGCATCTAGTTAGAAGAAGGAAGGGCATCAACCCCTAACTTCTATCTATGATACTTAGATGTATCCTTTGAAAGTGCCTTTGTGAAGATTCTTGCAACTTGTTCCTTTGTGGGTACATACTCCAATCTTACTTCTTGATCTATAACTTTCTCTCTTAAGAAATGATATCTAATAGATATATGCTTGGTTCTTGTATGCATCACTAGATTCTTTGAAATATTGATTGCAATTGTATTATCAAACAAAATTAGAATGGAATAATCATACAGATCACCTTGTTGTCCTTTAAATTTGGCTTTATCTACAACACTTGGGTTCAACATGATGTTGCAACAATATATTATACTTCTACTATTGACAAGGACTCCAAGTCCCACTTCTTGCTAAACCAAGAGACCAATATGTCTCCCAGAAAGAAAGCTCCACTACTGGTACTACTTCTATCATCAACACTACTAGCCCAATCAACATCAATGGGTGATCGCAAAATATTGGTTTACAATTTCATTGAGGAATGAAAATTGCAAAAATGCTCCCATGAATTTTTTATTGGTTTCTACGGGTTTGCACAAACTGGGGGTTCGTATGGACCCACAATGGTTTCACTCAAACCCCTTTTTGATTGAACCCTATTAAATTTTGGGTCCCACCTTTTGCCACACTTTTTAAATGGAAGAAAAAGGGAAATTTTGAAAAAAGGGGGTTTTCTTGAACCCCCTTTCGCTCGTAAGGTCAAGGGGGGTTCACTCAAAGGGCGGTTAGAGTGAACCCCCCCTTTTCCCCCTTCTCCCCCTCTTCTACCAAATCTTTGCAAAAAAATTCCTTTCGAAGCTAGGGTTGAGGATGAAAATGGAGGAGACATCACAAACCCAAATGGATGATGGTAGTCCTCATAACGAGCTATCCATCGAATATAATTTTAATATGTTTTGGTTTTATTATGTATTTTTTTTAGTTTGATTAAACATAGGTTTTTCAGCAAAAATCAAACTGCCTGTTATGCACATGTGGAAAAATAATAGATTATCAAAATTATTTTTTGAAAAATAGCAGTGCACTAGATATTGATGTCCCTGATCCAACAAAAAAAAAGAATTTTGATACATACAAAAAAAGTTATGCTTTAGCCAGTGAATCATGTCTAAATTGTAACTGGTTTGACTTTGAAACTTAATTAAGAAAAAAATATTGAATGAAATACTATGAAACCAATTCCATGCACTAGATATTCTAGTTACGAATCTAAATTCAAAAAAAAAAGAATTTTATCCTTCATAGAAAAAAAGTTATGTATTAGCCAGTGACATCACTCTTTAAAAATGGTGTTTACTATTAAGAACTAGTTTTTGAAGGAGATGAAAAAAGAAGTGCAATTTGATTCCAAAATTTTTGAAAAAAAAAAATTTAGAATCTACAAACAAAATTTCACAAATCACTAGTTTGTATCATCTACAAATTCCTCACGGTTTAGCTGCTATAGGTGCCCAAAAGTGAAGATTTAGTTAAATTTTTTTGGTTAAATGTCTAGTTTGGCCAAAAATTGTAAACCAGTATTGTGGGATGACCCCAATATATGCATTCAAAGAAAATTCATTACTCTTTTTATACAACAATCCATAGTTCAGAGTTCTCTTCAAATAACTAAAAATCTTCTTGATAGATTTTACATGAGTTTCTTTTGGATCAGCTTGAAACCTTGCAACCTTCCATTTTTACTCTGACATTTTCACTTTCAACAACCTTCCTCAATCTTTTGTTATAGAATTTTTAATATTTTATCCTAGTTGAATACCCAAGGAAGATTCCTTCATCTGATCTTGAATCAAAATTTCCCAAACCTTCTTCATCTCTCTTTATTAAACATCTACTTCCAAAGATTCTAAAATATTTGATACTATCTAGTCTCCCATATGAAAGGTCATAGAGAGTTTCAGTGCTATCCACCCTTAGCTGACGTTTGTTAAGGATATATAGACAACAATATGGACTACTTCCTTCCAATAAATGTCAAGAAATTTTGTTTCATTCAACATTGTTCTTGTCATCTTTTGAATAGTTCTATTCTTTCTCTCCACCATTCTATTTTATTGAAGAGTTCTAGTAGCAGAATAATGTCTCTTTATTTCATTCTCTTCACAAAATTCTTCAAACTCACTTGATGTGAACTCAGCACCTCTATTAGACCTTAGACACTTGATTCTATCATTCATTTCATTCTCAACCATTGACTTAAATATTTTAAATCTATTAAAAGCTTATGATTTTTATTTGAAGAAGGTAACCCATTTAATTCTAGAGAAATCATCAATAAGTAACATGAAATACCTTTCACCTTGAAGACTCTTTATTTTTTTAGGTCTACACAATTGGTATAAATTAGTTCCAAAGGTCTTGTAGTAGAATATTCTTTAGTCTTGAACTTTTTCCTTTTCTGCTTCCCAATTTGACATTCTCTACATATGCTACTTATAGGCTTGGAATTCTTTTGCATGTCTCTCACTGCTTTCATGAAGTTGATCTTCACAAGATTATCAAAGTTAATGTGTCCTATTCTTTTGTGCCACAACAAGCCTTCACTTGTCTATCCTAGAAGACAACTTACATTAGCACTCTTGATAATGTATACAAATTTCCTTCTATTTTGGAGCCTTGCGCCACAAGTCTAGCAATTTTTTCTTTTTTGATTTCATGTCCTTGATCATGAAATAAGATATTGTATCCTTTGCAACATATCTAGCTTATACTATGAAGGTTATGCTTGAGACCTTCAACATAAATAAGATCTTCATTTTTGGATTTTTCATCAATGCTTATGGTGCCCTTTCCACACATCTTCGTTGATGAATTATCACCATATTTTATTGATCTTCCATTCCATTTGACCAACTTGATGAATTTTCTTTTTTTCACCAGTCATGTGACTTGAACACCCACTGCCTATTACCCACATATTTTATTGTCCCTAAGTATGCATTTTTTTTGGAAAACCATTGAGTTTTCATTACTTGTTTCCTTGATCTTCTCAACACCATCTAAATTTGAAAAATCACTTTTGCAAGATTTTGTTGTATGTCCAATATTGTTACAAATCTAACATGTCACATTGACATCCACTAGAGAAGCAAGAGAATTTCCACTTACAAAATTCCTTCTATTCATTTCATATTTGCACTCTATAGCCTTATGCATATACTTATTTCAAATGAAACAATAACCAAAAAATGCATGATTGAACCTATTTGTGGAGGGCCTTCTTACATCGTTAGGTTTGATATCAAGTTTTTGGATTTTAGACATATTTTTCTCCAATTCCTTTTTGAGTAAAATAATCTCCTTTTCAATACTTTTACATTCACTTTGGCTCCAATCAGGGCTTTTTTCCTTTTGTTTTCTTTCCTTGTACATTCCAGGTCTTCAAGAGAAGAGACAAGTTCACCTTCAAAGTAAACTTTACCTTCTTCTTCAAATATAACTTTGCTTGAACTTCTGGAGATCACAGTGGCCATAAATATGGATTCATTTCTATCACCATTTGATTTGCAATGATCTCCTTCATTCAAGGAGAAAAATTCTTCTTTGAAGAGAAGATTCTTCTTGAATTTTTTTTCTCTTAAAACCCTTTCTACTATTTTCATTTTCTCCAAAAGGACATTTAGAAGCATAATGACCAATTATACCACAACTAGAAAGTACTTACATGGTAATTTACCTTTTTATTTTCCTAATCCTTTCTTTAGATTTCTCACAAAATTTTCTTCTTCTTCCTTAGAATCACTAAGTGATCTAGAAGATTCTTCTTTCTTCACAACTTTGTATGTAGATTCTCTTTTATGTGTACTTTGAACTTTATTCCTCATTTCATAGGTTTTGAGGGATCCAAAAAACTCTTCCATGGTAAGCTTTTTCAGATCCTTTGCTTCTCCAATTGAAAAAAAAATTAAGTCAAACCACTGAGACAGAGTCCTTGAAACTTTCTTCACCATCATAGATTTAGTTATATCTTCTCCAAGGCCTCTAATTCCATTCAAAACTTCATCTACTTGGAGAAAATAGTTGGCTATGTTATCTTCTTCTTTCATCTCCAAATTCTTAAATAATTTCTAGTAATATTACATATTTTCTTGCTTTACACTATCATTATCTTTATAGAGATTCTTGAACTTATCCCATATCTCCTTTGCAATATTGCATTGCACCACCTTGAAAAATTCAAAATTTTCTAACCTACTTAGGATATCATTTTTTACTTTTTCATTTTTCTCAAGAGCCCTTTTTACATTTGGATCAGTGATAGGATGAGAAGGTTCAACATAATCATCTTTGACAACCCTCCAATCATCATAAAAAAGTGATGTGAGATAGGCATCCATCCTCACACTCTAAAAGGCATAGTTATTTACATCAAAATATGGTGCCTTAAAAGAGGAATCCTTCTGAGCCATGTGTTCTAAATTGAGATATACCTTTAGCTGTTGGGCTGCACCAAGGAACTCATCTCTAATACCAATGGTTAGAAAACACTAATATATTGAGAGGGGGGTGAATCAATATATACCTCAAAATAATTCAATTCAACTTATCAATCAAAACTTATTACTGCCTTCAAATCAAATGAATTATCCTAAAACCACAACACCATATTTATATGGAAAACCTAACAAGGGAAGAACAATGGTGAGAAAGCTACTTGGAGCTACTATCCAAATCCAACCTCACAAAAATGAAATAGTTCAAATACAATAGGTTTTAAGGTCTTTAAACTAAGGAAGTTTACAACTCCCTGCTCACTTACAAAAAGAGGCTACAACCTCATAATACAACACTTTGATGATCAATCAAAACCACAACACTTCTACTACCTCTAGCTCATTGCCTAGTCAACCCTTACACACCTCTTCTTTTGGAGCATTGTATCCAACATTCACACAATTGTACTTCTACCTTTGGATCATTGGCTCTAACACTCACTTACACACTTCAGTTGGCTCACTACCTTTTGCACATTACTTGAAATCTTCTTCTTTCAGCTCACTACCTCCAACATGCATCAAACACTTGTCTGCAAATTCACACACATTCCTCTACCTTTAGCGCACTACTTTCAACAAATCACATTAATCACACATTGAAAACTTGTACACCTTGATCACACACTTGATATTTCATTTATACCTTATGTAAGCATTAATTTTTTTCCCTTGTCAGCTACACTGAAGTGTATAAACATGAAACATGCAATATTCATATTGGGCCAGCTTCAAAACATCTGCGAGAAAGGGATATTCAATATTGTACAATCCAATAGGTAATTAGGACTTATTTTAACTTTGTACACATTCTCATGCTGACACATGCCACAAAAACTTAGCACAAACAACTTAAATATTTAAGTTAGACCAAAAAACATCAACCCTCAAAATATTAACTCCAGACCACAAGCGGTATGGAAGAGACAAGATAGCATCACACAAATAATATCACAAGTATTAAATGATATTCAGGAATATTTTCATGCCCTTATTTTATAACTTCATGCAATATTATTTTGGCACAATTAAACTAACACAAAACCAATATCTATTGCAAACCCAAACAACACAGTCTTGAGATATAATTTTGATAACTCAACTCGCGGTGCATATAAACAACTAAAACTCAAGGAGTGACAACAAATAGGCATGAAAAATGCATCCTCCAATTGCAAGGCCATAACTAAAAATGTAGAGAAGTGTGGAGCATTTCTCAAAGCCATCCATGACTACAATAGTACAGTATTCATTCTACTTAGGAAAATTTTGTGGTAACTTCTATGATATGAAAACCAAAACAAACATACTTCACACTTGAATTTAATTATCCTTTGAACTTCACGAGCATATCTTATTATGTGGAGGAATGTGGAGCATTATTCAAAGCATTTCAAAGTAACTTCCTAAGCCACTTATTGTAAGAGATTCTTTAATACAACTTTACATCAACATATAATATAATATTCACAAAATTATACACTTATTCATGAGAAACAAGAAACAACTATTATAGCAACTCATGACATTCAACCCTCATACATTATAGTTAACATCCTAATTGAAACATTTTCAACCAACCCCACATTTGCACCATGCTGACAACATAGACGACATCATCAACAACCTCCATACTATTGACACCAATGACAACCAACAAACTCCATACTGTTGACATCAATGATAACACTTGGCACATACTTACAACATTCTTTTGGTGTGGATCAATCTTTTGCAATCATGTTTCAAAGGATTCAAAATAAAAATTTGAGGTGAAGATAAGAGATGGTAACTGAAAGGTGTGGATTTTTTTTATGATAAATAGTTAGTATAGAGTAGAACAATATCAAATATTATAAATTATAAAAGAACTGCATTGTATAGTTTTTTTTGTCCCTCCATTGTAGTTGCCCTCTTGAACTATGTATATTTTTTCTTTTAGTAAATACTATGAGGTACGACTCCCTTATGCTTAATTTATCAAAAAAAGATATTTATTCATAAAAATAAAATTAAAAAATTATTAGAAAAAGAGAAAATAAAAATCTACTGTAAATTATATTTATATAAAAAACTTCACAAATATAGAAAATTTATTTTTCCGTCAAGAATTATTCTTTCATCTATGCATTTTAAAAATAGAAAAGTTAAATCAATAAATCAACATTACAAGAACAAGTGCCACACAATGGCTAGTACTTTCCTTTATAGTATTGTAATTATTTTTTTTAGATTTGGAAAAAAATAAATGTAAGTTTTATTAATGTGAAAAAAATAACTATAAGTTTTGTTAATTATAGTGTTTTAGTATTGTTAATTAGTTTTTTACATGGTCCAACCCTAACCCCAACTCTAACCCTAACCCTAATCCTAACCCTAACCCTAACCCTAACAATAAATTTTATACTATTATCTTAATCCTAGACCTATCTCTAACCCTTACTATAGTCACAACACTATCCATAATTATGATCGTAACCCTAACCCTAACAATAAAGAATTGTAGAGTGACATTACAAAAATAAATAAAACTATGAATTAATATTGGGAATAAGATTTGGAATAAAGATATTAGATGTATAAAATTTTGAAACATTATATCTATTAATCATATTTAAGTGATTTTTATTAGTAATATTTTATTTTTAATTTATTTTAATTTTTGTATAGTTCTAACCATAATTTTTAACTTATTAGTACTTGTCCTCATGCATAGTACTATTGCAATTAGTTCTTCAACTCATTTTGTTAATTAGTTATTAATAAATTGGTTTTGAACTAATTAAAAACTAGAATTTTATGTTTTCAAATATAATTTAATTTTTAAAAAGTGAACATGTTAAATACTTAACTTTAAAAAGTGTAAAAATTATTTTCCTTGAACATAATTGGCTAAGAAGTTTGGGGTGTTATGTGTGAATTTGTAGGGAAAGCAAGGTCAACTATTTTTTTAACATTTAAAAAAAAATGATTTTTCATTTTTTGCTTTATAAAGTCATTTCATTAAATCTTTCTAAAATAAATAAATGTTACTTATTTTCACAAATTTTTAGTGTTTA
This sequence comes from Sequoia sempervirens, assembly GCA_007258455.2. Taxonomy (NCBI): domain Eukaryota; kingdom Viridiplantae; phylum Streptophyta; class Pinopsida; order Cupressales; family Cupressaceae; genus Sequoia; species Sequoia sempervirens. Next base: position 24,997,033 of record VDFB02047144.1, on the reverse strand, counting down.
TAATTGTTATTTTTCTATTAAAAAAATCACACAAAAAACAATTAGCTATTTTAAAGAGATTTGGATTCGCACTATTAAAATAATAAAATAAAACTTAAATTAAAACACATTCATAAATAATCTTCCTAGGGATTTGATTTTACAAAATAAAAATAAAAATAAAAATTAAATCTTAAACTATTTGATATTGCCACTTTTTAATTTTCTAAATTTTATTAACTTCAAAACATAAATAAATACAAATAAAAATTAAATTTAAATAACTAAAATTATCATAATTGTTAATTAAATTATAATTTTAATCTTGTTATTATTAATTATTATAATGCTAAAAGCATTATATTACCCGATTAGGATTAGCATTTTTACTAATAGTTATCATTGCTCTATATTAATATATTTGATTTATAATATTTATTATAAAAGAATATATTAATTCAAAATCTTTTCAAAATAGAATATAATTGGTTTTTAACTTTTAGATATTTTTAATAAGATTTATTTTTAATATGAATTTAGAAAATTCTTGTTAATTGTAATTTGTAAGGGTAAATTTAAGATTTTTAGATTTATTACTAATTATCAGTGTTTTCTAATTTTACATTATTTTATTAATATATATAGGATATCCATATGACTTTAATAACATAACAAGAATTTCTTTTTTAAGATAGAACATTTGTGTGTTTTACAAGTGATTGGCGAGGTTTCAAATTTTCTATAGATTTAACTTTCTTCTCGCTATAGATTTAACTTTGGAAAAACATCAGCAACTCATTGCCTCTTGAATACCAATTCTCAACTTGTTGTCCATATTACAGCATCAAAATTCTCAACTCAGGATTGTTATTTTTCTATTACTCCATTATCTTTGCACACTATTTGCATTGTCTTTGTTGTTCCTCTCCTTGGAATGTATCTTTGGACTATATTCTTTGTCTATAAATGTATTTAAACATGTTCAATTAATATAATAAGCATCTTTAATTTATTGCATTGAAAATTTTTATGCCTATCATATATTTTCTTGTTATTCACTTCTTCCTTGAATCAATCTATCAAATGGTTTGCAATCCTTGTTTGAGCATCCACTTGTGCATGCATGAGCAAGATAGCCTTAGAATTTCTTTTTTCATTTATCCATTTATTATTTTATATTTATGATTCACAATAACCTATTTTAGATGTTGCATGCGGGTGATCCCACAATAGTGGTTTACAATTTTTGGCCAAACTGGACACTGAAATTATTTTTTTAAACTAAATCTTCACAGTCGGGCACCTATAGCAGCTAAACCATGAAGAATTTGAAGATGATGAAAACTAGAGTCTTGTCACATTTTGTTTGTAGATTCTAATTTTTTTTTTTTTCAAAATTCTTTGAATCAGATTGCACTTCTTTTTCCTTCTCCCACGAAAAATGGTCTTTTTCAAAAAACAACATTTTTAAAAAGTGACGCCAACGTATAATGCATAACTTTTTTTCCATGAAGCATAAAATTCTAATTCTTTCAAATTTAGATTTGTAACTTTGATATCTAGTGCTTCCACTTGGTTAGATAGTTTTTTATTGAATATTTTTTCTTTAATTTCAAGTTTCAAGTTAAACCAATTACAATTCAACATAGCACGACTGTATAACACATAAATTTTTTTGTATATATCAAAATTCAATTTTATTTTTTTTGTTGGATCAAGGACTTCAATATCTGGTGCACTCATATTTTTCAAATTTTATTTTTGATAATTTGCTATTTTTCCACATGTGTAGAACAAAGACCGTCATTTTTGATGAAAAACCTATGTTTAATAAAACTAAAAAAACAAATACATAATAAAACCAAAACATATTGAAATTATATTTTTTGGATAGCTCGTTCTGAGGACTACCTGATTCAAGTTGGTTTTGTGAAGATTCCTCCATTTTCATCCTCAACCCGAGCTCCAAAGTGCCAAAATTCAGGTTTTTTTTGTTTCTCAGGGAGGGGATGAGGAATAAAGGGGGTTCGAGCGAACCCCTAGGGGTTCACTCAAACCAGGGTTCATTTGAACACTGGTTCATTCGAACCCCCCTTCTATAAGGGGTTTTGATGGTTTTTTGGCAGGAAAGTATTAGGAGGGTTTTCCCGAACCTAGGTTCTAGCGAACCCCTAATGGGTTCGGTCGAACCAATAGGTTCATACGAATCCCTAAAATCAATTTTTTTTGCCATGCATTCGTTTTCTGTGAGTTTTCTTTCCTCACTTGAATTGTAAACCACTATTGTGGCTTCACCCATGCTTGTAAAGTATATAAAATATGGAAGAATACAAAGTCAAGAAGAGCTTTTGACCTTTGATAACATTTTTTTTTGTTTATTTTCTATGTAATGTATTAATAATTTTTGTATTTCGATTTAAAAAAAAATAGTCCATCTCTTTGGAGAAGTTATTTTTTGTGTTTAAATATAAGAAAATTATATATTGAAGGTTTATATCAAATTATTATATATATTTTTTATTGTTTATTGGTATTTTTAAGAATTATGATTCCTATAAAAAAATACTTAATTAATTTATATGATACATAATAATATATTTTAAAAAATTAACCAAATTACTTGCATTACTTTAAAATAGAAATTTATATGTTTTTTCATATTTAAAATGTATGATTAATAAAATCACTAAAAATGTTTTAATATAGAATATTTTCTATAAAAAATTCATATATTTTTTTTTTTTTACAATTTATATTTTTCATTAAATATCAAATGAAAGGAATTTAAATGATCAAACTATCACAATTTTTTTTATGAAAGGTAGGGGTGGCCATCAAATTCCAAGCCTATCTATAAGATTTTGTTTTAAAACTGGAAAGCTTGCCACTTTTGGAAACTTCATTTAAAGATAGAAGATATTTACTAGTATATATATATTTAAGATAATCTATATAAAATACGTTGAAAGATATCAAGGTGTATATTTTTTGATTAGAAAATTTAAAATAAATAAAAAATCATTGCACATGGAAATTAAACAAAAAAGTAGAATTTTGTGATGTCCAATTTAAACAATAAAAAAGTAAATAAAAATTCCACTTTAAACAATAAAGAACACTGCATACATGGGCAATTAAACAAAAAAAATAGAATGTTGTGATGTTTTCCACTTTAAACAATAAAAGAAATCAATAAAAAATCACTGCACATGGAAATAAAATGTAGATTATTGTTTTTCTTTCATGGATTTGCTAGCCACCTATATATCATGCTACCATTGTAGAGTTGATGTAACTCATCAAAGTCTTTCTTCAATCTTCTCAAAAAGTTTGCTTCTATCTCATCAAAGTCATCATTCTAATCAAATGTTTCATCTTCTATCTCTTTACTAGTGTTGAATGTTGCTTCCTTCTTTGGAGCTTCTTTGTTAAACTCTTTCATTTCTAAGGCTATGAGAGCACCAAAAATTTCATCTATTGTTCAAATACTTATCCAAGTCTTTACAATCCTCAATAAAAGATACATTATGACTATAAGCTTTAGGGAGAGGTATCAAAACCTTCTTCACAATCTCATCTTCTTTCACTTCTCCACCAAGACCTCTGATACCAATAACTATTTCATCTACTCAGAGCATATAGCTAGAAATATCTTCATCCTATGTCATCCTCAAAGTCTCAAATCTTCTCTTGAAGATTTGAATCTTGGCTTTCTTTAATTTATTATATCCTTCATAAATGTTGCTATGTTTTCCCTAGAAATCCTTAGCAGAACAACAATTCATCACCTTTAGAAGTCCTAAATCAACTAACCCACACAAGATAGCACTATTTTCCTTGGCATTGTTCTCATACAACCTAATCCTAGCTAGATCTATTGGAGGAGTAGTAGGACCACTATAACCATCCTTGAAATCTTGACAAACACCAAACCAAAAAGAGTTTGGATTACCTTCCATTCTTACTTTCCAAAATGTGTAATTTATCCCATCAAACCTAAAACCCTTGTAATTTTTTAGAGGAACTTGGCTTTGATACCAATTATTACACTCCTAGATACTAAGAGGGGGGTGAATTATTATCTATCAAAACTTAAACCTTTTAGATCTTAAACACTTAAGAAAAATATAAATTCAACTATTGACAAGATTGTCAACCCTTAATTAGATCAACAACACTTAATCAAATCAACAACAGTGAAAAATAAGACAATGAACACACACGCACAAGATAACACCAAATTTACATGGAAAAACCAAGGCGGGAAGAAACCACAAAGAGAAAAACTCTCAATATAGGAAGCTCACTACTTACATAATCATAATTTGTTTTAAGGATCACTACCTAAGGAAGCACACTACTCCCTAAAGGATGTGCAAGCTAAGGAACACAAGTTTAGGGAAAGATACAAATTACAAGGACCTACTTAAGAGACTCACTATTTGATAGTAGGATACATGAATGTTTAGAATTATAACATTTGTCAACACAAAACTCTACTAACTGAGGCATTAGAGCTCATCTAACTCTTCTCTTTCACAATGCATTGCATTATTCCTGCTCAGAAACCACCACACACTCTCTCCACTTGCAAATAATTTTATCTTTCATTTATAACCTCTACAAGTTCACAAAAAATCAATTAGGTTCGCCAAAAAGAATGCAAACAATGATTCCAACAATTCGTTGACAAAAACATAATGCAGTCCTATCTAAAAGATAAAGAGGACCAAAAACAATCTTATTACATCTTCCAATGTTACCCCAAATAACACACACAATGGCACACATCAACATGTAGATAAAACATGTAGCACAATATCAGTCAGCCCAAAAACATATCTTCAACTAAATTTACTCAATGTGGTCCTCAACAAGATAGGTCATGACCCAAAGACATCATAACACAACCTCAAATTTTGGTACAGACCCCCAAGCACATAGCAAAAACAAGAAAACAAGCCCTATCAACCAAACATCCTCAAATTTACTAGAAAACCAACTCAACATAATATGTGACACCAAAGAGATCAATCATTGACATGTGGACCACAAAGAGATGTTCCATGAACATCCAAAAACACTTTCAAGCTCTTCTTTCATACTATCATGCCACAAGCAACCACTGCAAGCTAAGGAGAAATAAAATACTTCATCCAAAAAGCACATAATATGAAACCATGAGATAAAACATTAACATATCAACTTACAAAAAACTTAATTACATGAAAACTAAATTGAAACATTGCAAAACACTGGGAGTGTGTTCACCAAGATGTGGGAGTAGAAACATCAATATGAAGAAATGTGGAGTAGTTTCCACACTAGTCTAGAGAACCAACAAAATTGCCAATACATTAAAAATACCAAACACCTCCTCAACAATAATGGAGACTTGAAAATATAGGAGTACAACATCCACAAAATTTAGACATTGAAACCCAAACTGCATGACCATATCTTCAACATCAAAGGAATGCTCCCAAACAATTTTCAAAGAAATTTTCTACAATACAAACTTTTACCAACTTGTGGAGACCAAAACACCCTTTCAGAAACACAAACTTCCTGAAGAATAGTAGGAGAGAGCATAATGTTGTGCCTATAGCACACACGGCCCATTCAGACTGGGGACCCCCCTTTCCTTTGTCGCCTTCATTAGGTTGTGTTTCCACTTTTGCATCGTTTTACATGCGCCTATGTCTAAGCTAAAAATGGTCACATGCATTAGAGTTGATGGAACTTAAAATTTTTGCTCCTTGTGTCCCATTCCTACATCTGCCTTATGTTACTGGTCTTTCATGGTGTTGAAATTTTTCCTTGGGTTGAGGTTTTAGCCTTATTTACATGTAAAACCCTTGTGTTTATTTTGCACCCTGGTTGAGATCTATTTTGATGTTAATTTTTGAGGGGTTCTAATATGATTTATGTCCTATCGTTCCATCTAGGCTGGGTCCCTTTGGTCTCAAATATTTTATTTCCTCTGCTAGGTTTTATTTTCCTAAGTCTTGGTTGGCCCCGTGTTTCATCGTTTAAAAAAAATTGTCGTTGTTTACCATCCGCCTAGTAATGCCCCCTTGTCCTATTAATAAATGTTTTATTTTGTAGAGGGATGAATTTCGCACTACCATTGATCAATTGCCTTCAGATATCAATGGTTTCTCGCCATCGTGTGATCGGGAATTGCAAGTTTTTTCTGATCGCAATATCATGGGTGGGCACCACGTGCCCTTTCTGAAGGATGAAATTTGTGCGACCATTGATGTGATGCCATTTGATCTAAGCCATTCCCCACCATCCCGCGATGACCCCACCACACTATTTTGGTTGATTGTGATATCGCTCGCATGTGACACATGTCCTATCTGGAGAGGCCGAAGGGGATAAAAGTTTGAGTGACCATTGATCAACTACCATTTGATCAATGGTCGCCCACCATTGCATGATCGAAAGTTGCAATTTTTTAATGATCGTGATATCACGGGTGACCACCACGTGTCTCATCTAATGAAGCTGAAGGAATAAATGAAATACTGTAGTACATTAATCCAGCCTTAAATACATTAAAATGAGGGGTACTAAAGTGCTTTCAAGGTGCATGTGTTTTAAATCGATGAATCTATTATAATCTTGGTGGGAAAGTTGCATGCCATTTAATGATAAAGCTAGTGACTATGTTGAACGAACAAGATCATTGATGCTTAAGATCTATGGTCGCCTACCATCACGTGATCCAAAGTTGCAAGATATTTACTGATTGCGATATCGTAGGTGACTACCACGTGGAATTCCTTGGAATTGTATGGTATGGTGGGCCCCTTATTTTCCATGTTGGCGATTAGGTCAGCTTATTTTGAGAATGATCATTCGATAATTTGATTCAACTAAAGGATCAATGACTAGAATTTAAGTTTGAGTCAAATATGGTTGGAGTCGTTCATGCAATGTGCATGTGAGCTTTAATGACAGATGAGGCACTTACTGGCACGATTAAATCAATAAATCAGATGTTGCATTTACAATAGTTTCCAGTTTTAATTTAATGGTAGTTTTAGCGCAGGTTTCTTGTGGTCTTTATTGTTGCATCAACTTTTCTAGGTGTGCCAATTGGCTAGTGATATGTGTACTTTCTTGCCCGATGCTCGTTTGCTCCTTCATTTTCTATAAGAAGGATTTCAAGGCCATAAGTACGAAGAAGGGAGCAAGTTAGATAATTTTTTGTCGAGTCTAGGTGAATTTGTAGAGCAACTTGTAAAGTCTGATGGTTTTAGACATAAATGCAATTTAGGTTTTGAGTCATTCTATAACAAGTTTTGAGTTAATGGGGATTTAATGTTGCATAACAGTACTAGCATTTGACTTAAAATGAAAGATTCAAGCTCATGTCTCTCCATTGTACATGCATATCTAAACTTTGAATAAAATAACTAAGGGTTGTTTTATCCATCTCACTGTTGTGGTGTGTATGATTCTATTTTAGCTTTAATTCAAGTAATTAATTAAAATGCTTGAATGGGATTATAGGCATATATGTTCTATATAAGGATTTGATAAGTAGTATTGAGCTAGAACACATATTGATGAGATTACAAGGTAATGTCGTTAAGGATCTCATATGTTATGTGTTAAATCTGTCATATACCTTTGAATGCTTATGAATTTGACTCCTTCCCAATGGATATATGGCACTGGTGTAAGTTGTAATTACCCATATGATTCAGTATTTGTTTGTCTTTGCCTAGAGCTTTTACAAAATTAAAAATCAACAATTATCTTATACTGTGGATTTTGTTGAAGTTATCTCATGCTCCAGGTAGTTGATATTATCAATGAACAACCAATTATTTTCGATATTATCCTATCATGTTGAGCTATTAAGTGATATTATCTATTATTAGTAATGTTGTTTATGATAATGGTGCAAAGGTTGTAAACACATTAATGGATTACCCTCCGGGGTCTTGCAGAGCCCAAAGTATAGGAGGCTTCTTAAATTCCTCGTCAGTTGGTCCAGGTCCTTCGAGCTTCCCTTGATTAGAATTGGAAACTCCATAGGTAGATTAGAAGAAAAACCTGGTTATAGTTTAAAACAGAACCAACAAAATGGAGACTCTGCTGGTGACAATTCTCATTCACCAGTTGCAGTCGGTTTCCTCATTGAGTCATATTATTGTTTGCCATTTTGATTTAGTTCAAATATTAAAGAATTTCAAGCCTGGAGAAATATTTGTTGCAGTGAGCCTGATTATTTAATGATTTTTGGTGCTCTACTGGTGGAAGGAACTTAGAGATAGATTTATTTGTGAAAGAACTTCATGTTGTTTGAAGTTCGGTCCTCTAAGAAACGAGGTGGTGACTCTGTCAGAAGAACCTATTGATGATTTAAAGAAAAGTTCCAGATCTACAAAATTCTAGAACAATTTGCAGCAGCTGCAACATTTCCAGGTATTCCTCACATGTTTGAACATCCTTAGGAAAGAACTTTGGTTCCCTTATTTATTGAAATTAAGCACTAAAATTAAGGAACGTTGAATATTGTAATGTAATAGTTGTAGAGGGAATAATTTTCATTTGCGAAATGTATGGTTGTTTTAGTTCTCCCTCTACAAGCTATAGTATCATGCCTAGAACATAGCCTTGTCCTCATAGGAAGGTGTTCGATAATAAAAGATACAACCCTTTAGATTTTAGTAAAATCCAGGGTTACCCACATTCTGTCCCAAGAAGAATTAATGAACATTTTCCTAAGTTTAGAGATGATTTTGAAGAATCAGCATCAAGATATGTACAGTGTTTCATTCATTTGATGGAAGATTGTCAAATTGAAGAGGAAGATGTTATCATGAATTTTTTTTAAAAAAATTTAGAAGGTATGGGTGAAGGTTGGTTTACTTGCTTACCAATGCATTCCATAGATTCATGGCATAGACTCAGAACATGTTTCCTTGATACTTTTAAAGATGGGTCAGTAGTGAATGATGAATGCTTGTCTGAAGATAGAAATTTGCATACTCAAGAAGAATTTGAAGAGGACATTGCAAACAAGGTTGAGTCTCAATCATATATTGATATACTGTGTGATATAGAAATATCAAAGGATGAATCTATCTATGATTTTCATGATAGATTTATGAAATTTCTGCTTGCTATACTAGAATTAGAAAGACCTAATGAATCATTTTGCATTGATTTGTTTTGTGAGAAGTATAAGCCAGGTCTGAGTACCATGCCAATTCACTTGAGGCCCCCTAGCCTTAAATGCTTATATCAATGGCTTTGAATAATTGAGGAAATGATAGGTAAATGTGGAAGTCATCTCTTAACTCAATTATGTGATGGTGCTTTTTCAAGATTTAGTCCAATGGATGCAAATGGTATAGTAGAAGACAAGAATGATAGTGCATCATGCAGTGATGAGAATGTTGTTTCTGAACAACCTACAGAAGAAATATGCCCAGAAGAATATTGCAGCCATGATGGTCATGAAGAGATAAATGAAACATGTGAAGTGTCTTCCATTTGCTTTAAAAATACAGAAATAGAAAGCAGACTTTCTATAGCAAATGAAGGTTGCAATGATACAAATGATACTAAGAGTGTTTTCTCCTCTATGGACTCTGAATACACAACTAAAGATCATGATGATTATGATATTTTAAGTTTTCCTGATGAGAACAATGATGTTGTAGATGGAAGTTTGCAATCAGCTGAAAATAATCCTTGTATGGGCGATGAAGAGGATTTCAAATCTATTTGCAGCCCTAGTATTTCTGATTCATTTCAAAAGAAGGAGGTGGAATTAATATCTTTGCATGAAAAGTATTTTAATGAAGATGATGACAATGTTTCTAAAGACTCACAAGAATGAGAAGATGATGGATATGAATTAGACATCTTGTTTGAAGAAGACATGTGTAATCAACAGTACTGTATTATGCTTGGTTATACCAATCTTGTGAGTGTATGTAGCATTGATGAGAGCTTTCATGATGAGGAAAAGGAGTCTGCAGATTTGAGGAATTCTTTTGAGAGCATCAGTGTATCAACTGCAAATTAAAAAGTATGCAGGGATTGTCAGTTAGAGCAGTCGTGTGTGAGAAGTTTCCATGAAGAAATAAATGATGATTTTCTCTTTGATAGTAAGGAATGCAACCTTGCTGATTGTTGCAGCAGTGTGAACAAAGAGAAGGATATGCATGTAGGAGATGTATTGAATGAATCAGTACAAGTAGTTAATAATGATGAATAGGGAACCCCTATTTTGCTTGATGTTTTTCCTTCTATCCCTTTTGCTGCCTTTGAAGCCATAACTGAATGTTTGCATGAGGATACCATTTATGTAGATGTACATGAGAATGTAGATGTAGAAATAAACATTGGTACAACTAGTTACAACTTTCATGATGAGTTTGCACATGAGGAACGTGATTGTGTCTATCATATTGATGCATATGAGGACCTTTTTTCTAGATTTGTAATTCATATTTCCTCTCATGAGCAGTATGTTTTAGATTTTCATGTTGAAGCAGCAAGAGATGATGTTGATTTTGATACACCTTGCATTGGTGAATGTGTCTTTGACACTCACTATGATGAATTTGTTGCAAATGAAAGTTCTGATTCGCATGAACCTGTACTTAGAGTTTCCTTTCATGATGACACATTGAATGCTGATGATTTTGTCTATGAACTTGAGGTAGATAACATTGTTTGGGATGCTGGCATTTATTCTGAATGTTATGATTTGAATGGAGATGAAGCTATTGTGGGTGTTGATAGGCCCGATTTTAAGAATCTTGAAACACATGACAATGCGTTAGGGTTGTGTTGTTGGGATGAGGACAACCTAACCAATTTTGCATTTCAGTTGGAGGAGATACATATGAATGAGCAATATTTCCTCAATGCACAAGAGGATTGCGTATTGTTTTTTAGCTATGGTATCTCCTTTGAGCATGATCATTTTGAGAGGGTTAGTGAATGTGGTCTTGATCGCTATCCTCTTATATTGCCACCTGATATAAAATTAGACAATGAAGAGAGTGGAAATGATGTGCCCTATGTCATTTGGCTACCATGTGATGACAAAGCTAAACAAAGAGAAATTTTTCACTTGCATGAAGGCAGCCTGATACTTATGTTTGCAAGGATGCAATCACTTATGTTGTTGTGGTTTGACAGTGGCAAGCATGAGTTGAGGGAGATCAGTTATTTTTGCATAATTGTGTTTGATAGAGGTAAATGCTGACTCCCCTTTTTCATTTGGTGGCCTAGGGTCACCAAATGGAGTTTGAAAAACAAGATATGACAAGGGATATTCTTGAACTACCAGCTCATGGATAGTTCTTGAAGTTATACTTCACTTGAAGTATTCTTTTCCATGAACGGTAGTTTGGGTTTGTATATTCTGTGTATATTTTGTACATAGTTTGGGTTGTTTTGTTCGAACAATCCATTTTTGGTCTTCTTTTCCTCTTGGTATGCTCTTCCTGAGATTCTGAATTCTCACTTCATTCCAGTGGAATGAACATCCCCAATTGGAACCACTGATGGAACTTCAAATTTTTTCTCCATGTGTCCCATTCTTGCATTTACCTTATGTTACTGTTCTTTCACAGGTCAATTTTTCCTTGGGTTGAGGTTTTAGCCTTATTTACATGTAAAACCCTTGTGTTTATTTTGTGCCCTAGTTGAGATCTTTTTTGATGTTACTTTTTGAGGGGTTCTAATATGACTTATGTCCTATCGTTCCGTCTAGGCTGGGTTCCTTTGGTCTCAAATATTTTATTTCTTCTGATGGGTTTTATTTTCCGAAGTCTTGGTTGGCCCTGTGTTTCATCATTTAAAAAAAACTTATGTCATTGTTTACCATCAGCCTAGTAATGCCCCCTTGTCATATTAATAAATATTTTATTTTCTAGAGGGATGAATTTTGTGCTACTGTTGATCAATTTCCTTTAGATATCAACGGGTGCTTTCCATCGTGTGATCAGGAATTGCAGGTTATTTCCAATTGCGATATCACGGGCGGGCGCTAGGTGCCCTTTCTGAAGGATGAAATTTGCACGATTGTTTATGTGCTTCCATTTGATCTAAGTCGTTCCCTGCCATCCCGCGATGACCCCACCACACTGCTTTGGTTGATTGTGATATCGTGGGCATGCACCATGTGTCCTATCTGGAGAGGCCGAAGGGGATAAAAGTTTGAGTGACCGTTGATCAACGGTCACCCTCCATCACATGATCGAAAGTTACAAGGTTTTTACTGATCGCAATATCGCAGGTGACCACCACATGTCTCATTTGATGAAGTCGGAGGAATAAAGGAAATACTGTGGTACATTAATCTTTCCTTAAATACATTAAAATGGTGGGGTACTAAAGTTCTTTCAAGGTGCACATGTTTTAAATCAATAGATCTGTTATAATCTTGGTGGGAAAGTTGCTCGATGGTTAATGATAAAGTTGGCAATTGTGTTGAAGGAACACGATCATTGATTATTAAGATCTATGGTCACCCGCCATCGTGTGATCCAAAGTTGTAGGATCTTTATTGATTGCGATATCGTGAGCGACTACCACGTGGACTTCCTTGGTAGCGTATGGTATGGTGGGCCCCTTATTTTCCATGCTGGTGATTGTGTCAGCTTATTTTGAGAATGGTCGTTCGATGATTTGATTCAACTGAAGGATCGATGGATATAATTTAAGTCTGAGTCAAATATGGTTGGAGTTGTTTGTGCAGCATGTGGGTGAGCTTTAATGGTGGATGAGGCACTTACTGACATGATTAAATCAATAAATCAGATGTTACGGTTGCAACGGTTTCCAGTTTTGGTTTAATGGCAATTTTGGCGTAGGTTTCTGGTGGTCTTTATTGTTGCATCAACTTTTCCAGGTGTGCCAATTGGCTGGTAACATGTGTACTTTCTGGCCCGATGCTTGTTTGTTCCTTCATTTTCTATAAGAAGGATTTCAAGGCCAGAAGTACGAAGAAGGGACCAAGTTAGATAATTTTTTGTCGAGTCTAGGTGAAGTTGCAGAGCAACTTGTAAAGTCTGATGGTTTTAGAGAGAAATGCAATTTAGGTTTTGAGTCATTCTGTAACAAGTTTTGAGTTCATGGGGATTTAGTGTTGCATAACAGTACTAGCATTTGAATTAAAATGAAAGATTCAAGCTCATGTCTCTCCATTGTACATGCATATCTAAATTTTGAATAAAATAACTAAGGGTTGTTTTATCCATCTCACTGTTGTGTTGTGTATGATTCTATTTTAGCTTTAATTCAAGGAATTAATTAAAATGCTTGAATGGGATTATAGGAAAATATGTTCTGTATAAGGATTTGATAAGTAGTATTGAGCTAGAACACATTTTGATGAGATTCCAAGGTAATGTCGTCAAGGATCTCATATGTTATGTGGTAAATCTGTCATATACCTTTGAATGCTTATGAATTTGACTCCTACCCAATGGATATATGGCACTGGTCTAAGTTGTAATTACCCATATGATTCAGTATTTTTTTTTCTTTTCTTAGAGCTTGCTAAAAAATTGAAAATCAACAATTATCTTATACTATGGATTGTGTTGAAGTTATCTCATGCTCCAGGTAGCTGATATTATCAATGAACAATTGATTATCTTCGATATTATCCTATCATGTTGAGCTATTAAGTGAGATTATCTGTTATTAGTAATGTTGTTTATGATAATGGTGTAGAGGTTGCAAACACATTAAGGGATTACCCTCCCGGGTCTTGTAGAGCCCAAAGTGTAGGAGGCGTCTTAAAGTCCTCGTCAGTTGGTCCAGGTCCTTCGAGCTGCCATTGATTGGAATTGGCAACTCCATAGGTAGATTAGAAGACAAACCTGATTACTGTGTAAAAAAAAGTCAACAAGATTCACCAAATTCCCTTTGACCAAATCCACCTATCCACCTGCATAGTAGGGCCCACAACTTCCTTTATCACTCAGGTGTTCATCAAACTTCCAACCTAGCACAGGTTTTCGCATCTTCACCAACTTGCCTACCCTTCGTGCTTGCAATTGAATGTGTGCATTAATGACCAAAGTTCCTATAAATAGAAGTGTTAGGGCTATCATTTTCATCCTACACTTTTGAAATTTGAAGAGGAAACCAGGAGCTCCTACCTGCACAAGATCCTGCAATGAATTTGAGTCAGATTTTCATTAGATTTTTTTTTGTTCTAGTTACGTTCACATTTAAGTCTTTGAAATGTTCTTTCTATAGTTAGGGTTTTGGGAAAATGTTAAAATCTTTGAAAAACCAAACCCCACTCCACTGCGACAATCTCATCTAACCCTCTCGAGCTTCAGCCCAAGGCCTGCAAGTTTCCCCTAACGTTCAAAACCCCTTGTTGCCGGTGGAAATCACATCCTCGTGCCTAAGCGATATCTGATTCTATCATTTCCATTCATCATGCAATGAAGAATTTACTGTGGCCTGCACCATCAACCTTGTCGTCCTCATTAACGTTGAAATCTTGGAGAAAATGGCTAAGTTATCAATCCTTTGCAGGAATACCCATGCGAGATTCCACCTACACACAATTGCCATCCTTTCACCATTGATTTGTGGTCAAGCCCTAATGCCTTTCTATAGCATGGAATCCACCTTCATCATTGCAATTGAATGAACCAAACTTGACTCTTGGAAAATTTTGCTAAGTCCAAATATCTTGTGGGCTGCTGAGTGTGATTCGCCATCACTTGATCACTGTTGTTTTATGTTGAAGTCACCACATCATCCCATAGTGTGGACCTCACAAATATTTGTCACCCCTCAACTTGAAAACCTTTTGAGTAAGCACCAAGTATAAAATTACTTGCAACAAAACCTATGCAAGGGGATGTTGTCAGAGGTCTGTCTGCCAATGGTTGCTATCTTATGGTCGGGTGCTCGTGTCCTCCCGCTTTGTGGATCCCATGGGGTGGTGATCCTTTTTCTAAATTTTGAAGATTGTGAGTGTGAAACTTAAGTCTAAAGACCATTTGCAGGACCGTCTGTGAAGACCATGGGATGTGGACCGTCATTCCTTAATGGAAAACATTCAATGATGACCCATTGGTTTTCTTCTACACTCTTGCGATCGATCAAAATTCAAGGAATAATACCCAACATCCAAGACCTCTATGGGTTCTGCTATGTAGAACTCCATTTGTGGGCCACTGTCCATTCGATGCCATTATTTAATGGTTGAGATTTAGGGGAATTCCACCCCACAATGCCCACATCCATCAGACCTACAAGAGCATCAAAGCCTAATCTAACAATTCCAAGTACCTTGTGGCCAATTTTTGCACATGCTTAATCATTCTATAAGTGATTTTCTCACTAAGTATACCATGCAAAAATTTGTGGGCGGATGGCTATTTGTGGAACTCTGCAACCCCACTGCCACCCTACTTTGAACTACTACTAATGGCTTCTTTCTAGGGGAGACCCACACCCCTGAGCCCACATTTGCATAAATGATCCAAATAAGCCCTAAGAAGCATAAAATGATGAATTCTATGATCCTTTATAGATGAATGAACTGGTCTAGCCTTGGATTTATAGGATTTAACTGATGATTACCTCCTTTATATGTAAAAAAACTTATTTCACTCCATGTGTCTAGGATATATGGAACCTATTGAGGGATCATCAACAAAGCCCACAGGAAAAATTAACAAGGGAAGGAAGCCTGCAAGAACACCAAGAGGAAAGGAAGAAAAGGAATAAATGAAGTATCAGTTCCATAGGGTGGAGTGCACCTCCAAGCTCACCTCCACTTGGGACATAGTGTCAGATACATACCTAGGACATGTGAACATAGATGAATTTAAACAAGGGGTGATGGGTAACCCTACCACAAAAGATGCACAAAGGATCAATCAAAGTAGCCTCGTGAAGGCAACTTGCTTTCCTCCTACTTTGGTTTCTCCAGAACTAGTCATGGCCTGTCGAGAGTGCTACCACTCCAATAGCAAAATTATTGATAAATATGGAAGAGTATTGGTGGACTTGTTTTCCAAGTCTATTGACAGGACATTTGGGATCCCAAAATTTGATAAAATGGAGGAAAGAGAGAAGGAATTTGCTGAAAACATGTAGAAACTAGACCGCCTCTCATGTAAAAGAACAATAAACCAACATTGGCTAAAGACCAAGAGTGGAAGCTCCAACAAATTTATTTGAAGAATTCCATGATCGGGTTACTCTCTTGAGCAGGGTAATGGACTTGCCAACTGCTGCTTTCTTTGAAGAATGAATGTTCTACTTTGTAGATGAAATCATCCGCCGGGGTGAGGCCAAATTCCACTGGGAAAAGATGATAAGTGATAATTTGCACAACCAGCTCTTAGTCATGAAGAAAACCTCCCAGTTGTACATGACATCATATGTAGTTTATCTCCTTGCAGAGAAATTCCCATACAAAGGACTCTTTTGTGTAGGAACACTAGAGACAAAGAAGGGAGAACTTAAGGTCTACGATTGCTATCCCTAGTTGCAGTACATGAAATTCAAAAGAGAATATCAAAAAGTAAATGATTCCTTCATTGGGCACATAATGAAACTCCTCGGAGGAATTTTGAAAGAAGTACATCGCATAGCGCGAAGGCCTTCATAAAGAGATTCGGGTATCTGTTCATTCAATTCCCAAAGTTTACCTACATCAGAGCATAAGGGTTCTTAGGAAAACCATACCGGTTACCATGCTACCCTAATGTTTGTGTTGAAACCTAAAATTTCCAACCATTTTTTTAAAATTTGATGTTCCCATAACAAAAATTGGATTTCAACACTCAGAAATGCATTTGTAAAAAGTGCCTAATTTAAAAAATCACAACTTAGAGCCTCTTCAGTTTCATGCAAAATCACTTTTCAGATGTTTTCATCTACCATATGTGAGTGAGCACACGTGATTTCAGCTTCCTATGATCGGATTTGACAAAATTTCAAAAGACCAAGTTGAAGGGTTCTGGGAAGGTTTGTTATTTACACAGTGTTAAAATTGCCAAAAGGGTGAACTTTGAAGGACAATGTTAAAAGAAACTAAAAGAGTGTCATGACAAACCAATTCATGTCTTAGATTCTTCCCACCTTGATGTGCTTCCATTCCAATTTTCTGAACCTTAGCTCCTCATTTGGTATTTTTTCAAAATCAAATCCAAATGGGTTTTGCATAGTTTTGTGACTGCACTTCTAGAAAGCTACAAAAAGGTCAAATTTGATGCTTGATATTTGGTGAAGAAAATAAAATGATGGCAAAACCTCTTGCAAACATGTTCATTTGACCTAAATGAACTAGTATCTAGGGTGGTAGCTTCTCAAAATCACATTTGATATTTTTACGAAATAACAAGGTGAATTTAAGTTGGTTTTTTACAGTGGTAGTTTTCAAAAAATACTGAATAAGCAACTTTGGACATTTACAGTTTGCAATTCCAATAACTTCATACCAATTGATCTTGCAACAACAATCCCCTACCATCAATTAACATATTGGTGAATTTTCATGGCTTTGGAAGAATGTATGACCAGTTTTCTAAAACAATTTTGGAGGCTACCTGGATTGTTTTGGTCATACTGCAAAAATCAGAAAACAAGTTTATATCACTACCCATTTCAAGTTAGAGATAAAGGTGTCATGAAAATATGATGAGTTGGAGAAGAGACCTTTAAGAAGTACTCTTGACAAGAGATTTGGATAGCATTAATAATTTGAACTAGGACATGCTACCTTAAAACATGCAAGAAAAGCATTGCCACTCTTAATGACACATCATACTACCATCCCAGTCAAGGCATTTGCAACCATGGAAGTTATCAATGAAACAATTTCAAAAGAAAAAGTCAAACAACTTCTCAAGGTTGCTCAAGATAAGAAATTTGGAGAAGCAGTGCATAAATGATTCATCTGAGAGTAACAATTTGAAGGTTGTGGTTACTGTTGGGTGAAAAGGAAGTCCTTCACTTTTGGTGGGAGAATATCAAATATTGACAATTAAAAAATGCACCATTTCCACCATTAAAACATGATCCTTGTCAAATAATTGCTTTTGTCTCATGCCAACATAAGTGTATTCATCCTCCACACAAAAGGTGACATAAATATAGATACAAGACAAGTGTCATAGGTCAGAGAATCCCCTTTCATGTGCCTCTTATTGGATATTATAGATCTTTTTAGATCTTTTAGAAGTGGTATAGAGAAAAAAATGATAGAGGGGAATCAGGGCCTACTATAAATACCAAATGAATCATAGAAGACATAAATGCAAGACTGCGTAGAGACTCTAGGGCTACACAATTTTTTCAAGCCCATTGCATTTAACATTGAGTTCATTGGAAAGATTGAAAAACCATTGGAAGTGTATTCAAATGAGATTAAAGAAATACTAAAAGTTTTATGTCTTGTGGCGAAGATTAGAAAATACTAAGAGTAACATTGTGAGTGCTTACTCGTCGAAGCTAGCAACAAAATCATTGTAAGACTTATATAATACAACTAAAGAATTCAATAATTTTGAGGACTAAAGGAAAAGATAGTAATAAAGTGAAAGACAATTTCTCCAATTATTTGAGAAAACTTCATCCCACTACCTGAAACGTTATGAGAAACTTTTTAATGTGGTATGTGTGAAAATTATGATGATCCTCATAGGTAAAGCCCAATGAAGTAGATCTTAACTCAACACCCAAACCTCCAAGGCCAGACCCAGTTGACCCAGATAAAGATGATAAAAAAGCATGAGCTCACTTGGCCAACACTAGAAATATAAAGGCAAAGAGCACGACAGGAATAAAATTCTTGTGTAGCCCATAGGAAAGGGAAAAATAGATTGATGGAACTGAAGTGATTGCATAGGACACAATTTGTTACGAAGAGAAGAGCCATATGCAGATATATTGCATGGGATTAAAACCTAACCAATTTGGAAATGTGAACTGGAGTTTGGAAAAACCTGCCTAATAAAATTGCGTTGAATATTGTAGTTAGGTTGCTCCCACGAAGAAGCTTGTGCATACAATTTCTATTGTGTTATGACAAATAAAACACTAGATTCGCAGGCATAAAGGAAGGCATGCTTGTAGATGAATTTCTTTTGAGAATCATGATCATGATGAAACTTCTAAACAAAATCGATAAAAAGGAATTTTAGGAGAAGAGGTTTCTAAACACCGGGATGAAAATGTTGGAGGGAGAGGCTTTTAGAGGATTCTGGGATACAAAACCTTCAACAAAATGTAACCTTCGTGCTGTTATGCTGTGTAAAAATAATGGAGGTGATAAGGAGACATTTTTTGCATTCTCATAGAGTCAAAAGTCAAAAAATCCTAGAACCACTGCAATTACAGTAAATAATTTTATCGAAGGGAAACGATAATATTGGAGAGAAAATATGAGAAGTCCCTTTGAAATCATGAAGTCTTCCCAAAAAATTAGAATGCATAAAAGGGTAAAATGAGCATATAATTGGTATAAGGATTATATTGAACATAATCGTGCATGTTGCTGAGAGTTTTTTTGTAAGTCCCTTCGACAAAAAACATGGCACTGGAAAATTTCCATTGAAGAGAGAAGGCTATATTAGAGTGAAGTTAGCTGAGGTCTCATCGAAATTGATAATTCCCTTGAAGCTATGGAAAAACATGAAGACAAACTCACATGCATGGCGAGAACCTTTTAAGGCGTGAATTATTATTTCATTTCCCCATAATGGCTATGGTAAAAATACATTGTTTTCCAAATGGAAAATGCCAAGTGAAATTTACTTAAAGTAATAAAGATCAAGTGAAAAGTGACATTATAATAAAAAGTGTAGATATATAATATTTTCACCGAGAAGTTTAGATTTTCACCAAGGAGTTAGCCAAATTTGGAATCTTGGAGTTGGTGAGTACACATGAAGGACTTGAAAATTTCATCCAAGAGAGGTATAAGCATCAGAGTGAGATGATTAAAGTCTCTTCAACACTCGACAGGTAGCAAGGATACACACTTCATCAAAGAGAGAATTTAATTGATCGGGTAAAAATATAATTCATGGTGATTAAAGATAAATATTATTTTGAGAGAATATATTTTTTACCAAAGGAACTGTAAAATATGTTTTAGTAGGAAATGAAACATTTCACTGATGGCAAGTGAAATAAGACATTCTACCAAATAAGTTAAAGAATGGGTAAATTATTTTCACACATATAATATATTTAAATAATAAAAGTACAACCGTGAAGTTGTCAGAAAAAGGAAGGACAATTAATATTAATTTTCATGAGAGGCAACGACAATGAAGATTAAAGTGTTTTAATTTGTTAAAGAAAATTAATTGAGCAAAGAGTTGTAGAGGACGGGCGTGCAAAGGGTCATAACCCTAAAAATGCTATGTATATATGTGAGATAAAATCATAGTACCAACCATTAGCAATAGGAATTGAGTAGTAGGTTAGGAAATAACTAGTAGTTGGATACATTGCTCAGTTTCCTCAATAGAACATTATGTTGTGTATTGCAAAATATTTTGAATTTATATAATAGAGAAGAATTAATAAATTTGTGGTCCGATACTGGTGTCAATTATTTGTTGTTAATATTTGATTATTTGGTTGTCTCCGGATTGGTGCTTTCATATTATTTAAATTAGAGTGTCATAACTCAATTTATCAAAACACATTTGATGTTCTTGTGTGGTTTCATTGATTGGTTTCTCTTAGAGAATTAAATATCCTTTTAATAGATCATAGTAATCTGGGAGTATCACTTGGATCAATAAAGAAGAGCCCTATAATCAATAAAATTATCATACAATCTCCAACTTGTTTGTATCTTTTTATTCAAATCTACATTTGATATTTTAGGGCACATTTGCTACTTTTGTGTGATTTAGTTAACTGGTTCCTTCAAAAGGATTAAAATTTCCTATTAATTAATCATAGTAACCTAGTAAGAATTATTTGGATTAATAAAGAAGAGTCTGATAGTTACATTCTTGCATGTTTATACAAGGTATAAACAATCAAAAGTGCCAAGCAATTTAAATTGTAGCCAACAAGTAAGTCACATATCATTCACCTCTTGACTCCATTAGCCCAACAAAAGTAGGAAATGATGATACCCATTCCATTTTAGAATTCTATTAAATCTTATCCATACATTCTCTTTTCAAATTTCAGTAGGAGTAATTAGTAAGCCTTCATCTATTCCACTTTATGCCATTGTGGATAGATCCATAAAGTTAACTAAATCACACAACTCTTAATCTACTTCAACTATTAAGGTCCACCTGCCTATGTTTAGCAGATCCTGAAGTGCAAGGAGTCATCAACCATATAGGTTAACTCCATTTGCTAGTTCAAAAATGTTGCAAGTCTGATCATAAAGCCTATAATCCTCTTAGGATTTGTAACTTGTATTTTTGAGACCTAACAGATTGGCGATTCTACTGGGGAGGAAACTTAGAAATAAATTCGGTTCCAGCCTATCCATTTAAAGATTCAATATAAATTTAACATTTGGCTAATTACTTCCATATTGTTGAGTGAGGAGATTTCACTAGGGTAAACCAAGAATAATTTCAAAATCCATTTCATTTTTCCTACTTTTGGGAAATGTAGATGACGTCTTTGTTAAAAGATTGGTAGATAATGCATAGACATTTTGGAACAACAACACTATTTCCATTAAAAAATAAAGATAAAAAGCTGTAGAAAATTTCTTGTCAAGATGTTAGAAGAAATGAATAGGCAATAGTCAATAAGAAAGAGTAAAGAATTGACTCAACAACTACTATAATTGAGAGTCGAACGTGTTCCAAATACATCATAGAATATACCATTCTACAATAAGGATGAATATATGAATGCAAGTAGACCTTGGACCCCACAAGTTCCTCATAGATATGAAAGTGTTCATCATGCAAAACAAAACATTTATGCACCACAAGCCTCATATCAAATAATCCTTATCTCGTATTTCCTGAACAAAGATAAATTATCTACCAAAACCCATATGGCCCTCCAAAATCTATCTCAGCCATCAATAAACCATTTAACTACAATAATAACCAAGGATACCCAAATCCTTATCCCTGTGATCTAATAGAACTGCTAAAGCATATCCCTAAATTTCATGGAGAATGGGGTGAATTAGCTTGTAAGCATGTACAACAATTTTGGGATTTCATTTTGGACTTTCAAATTTATCTAGAAGATGTCATTATGAGTTGTTTTTCAATATATTTGAGGGATGACACAAGGGAATGGTTTATAAGCTTTCCTATGCAAAGTATCTATTCATGGGAAGATCTCAAAAGACTATTCCTGACCTAGTACAATGACAATTATGAAGATGTATATGGAGAAACTGATCAAGCAATGCAACTAGAAGAGGATACATGTGCAAATGAAGTTTTTTCAGACTTGAATGAGAATGAAGTTATTGAAGACCAATTTTCCACCTTGGAGGATGATTGTAGTATCAAACATATTGTTGGAAACACACTGCTAGAGGAATATATCAGCCATGATTCAGATGGTATGGAGGTACAACCATGTATGCATTGTCATAACATTGACAATAATGCATTAGAATGTAAAACAAAAGGGAATAGTCTACCTTACAACAATGAAGAAGGAAATTATTGTGATCAATCTATAAAGGATGAGTGTGCAAGTGAAAATGATTGTTATGACAACCTGCATGATGAGGATGAAGATATAGAGGGTCTCTTCTACATAACATATTATGACTGCGAATGTTATGAAGAATCCATTGAAAATATAAATTTTTATGAAAATCGTGTGGATTTGCAATTAAGTGATTCTTATAGCTCTTATGGAGATCATGAGGAAGAAGGAATGGAAAATCTAAATACATTTGATAGTGAGCAAATAACACCTCCAACTACAGTTGAGTACCATGAAGACACAATTAATAAAGAAAAAGTTTGTACACCTAAAAATGGTTTTCAATTTTTATGAAACCCATTGTATGATGAAAAGATAGAAGAGGATCAGATGAAATTTTTCCAAGGTGTGCTAGAACATGAATTTCATGTGTATTCAAACCCACTTTATGATGAGGATGAAGCATTTTATGATAATCAGGTTTGTGTACCAATTTGTGAAGCAAATGAATGTGAGATCAATGTAGCTAAATTACCATTTTATGATGATGAAAAGAGTGAAGAATACATAAAAAATGAGATGGATGAAGAGGAATGTTCACTTAGTAGTGAAAAAATTTCAAATCTACTAATAGTTGAATATAAAAAATACACACATAAGAATGATTCAGAAATTTCATCCTCAACATGCATTTGCTTTGGCAGTGAAAGCACTTTGCATGACAATGATGGAATAAATATTGAAGTAGATCAAGATTCTATGTATGTCCCTATTCAAGAGGAAATATATAAAAAAGAATCAGAGATCTTTAAGAATGACATTGATTCACATATCATGGATAATACATGCTCAACATCAGTTGGTTCAAATATACATAATGATGAATGTATTGACCTGAAGCTAATGTCACTACCAATTGATGATATGGAAGATGCTAAACATATCTCAGATGAAGCTATCTCAAAATATGTTGATATGGTAGATTTCTCAGACCCATGTGAGAAGCATTCAAATGGTGGATTGAACAACATAAATAAGTCCCTTGCTGAAAATTGTTTTCCTAGTTTGCATCAATTTCCCTATGATGGTTTCAGATTTTTTATGCAATCTTATGATGATGAGAGACCCAATGATTTTAGCTATATGTGGAACAATGAGTATTCTTAATTTTCATGTCATATAGGAGAGAATTTACAATACATGACAGTGAGAAAAATAATGAAAAAGGTTGCATTAAAAGTGAATGCTCTTTGTATGGTGAAGATGGTAAGAGTTTATCACATGATGAAAAGTTTTAGATTACATCTGATCATGAACTACATAATGGTGAAAGAGAGGTGGGAAAAATTAAACATAGTGTCATTCTAAAAGTTTCCAATGGCAGTGGATATAACAGGGAAAATTTCATGAATATTTTCACGAGGAATTTGATGAAATCATATCAGAACAAGGTATATGATAGAGGAAAATAGGGGACTTTCATTTTTGGTGGCCTTGTACCATCAACTATGGTGTGGTTTTTTCAAAACCATATCAGTTCATGATAGAAAAGAGTTTGAGTTTGCTATCCAATGGACAAGGCATTTGGTCTACTTTCCTAGAGACCTAGATTCTTGCTATGCCCAAAAGAGGCATACATCCCCAGACAGGAGCCAATATTGCAACCTAAAATTTCCAACCATTTTTTGAAAATTTTAGGTTCCCATAGCAAAAAACTGGATTTCAACACTCAAAAATGCATTTGTAAAAACTACCTCAAGTGCCTAATTTAAAAAAATCACAACTTAGAGCCTCTTCAGTTTCATGTAAAATCACTTTGCAGATGTGTTCATCTACCATATGTGAGTGATCAGATCTAATTTCAGGTTTCTTTGATCGAATTTGACAAAGTTTCAAAAGAACAAGTTGAAGGGGTCTAGGAAGGTCTGTTGTTTACATAGTGTTAAAACTGCCAAAAGGGTCAACTTTGAAGGACAATATTAAGCAACTGAAAGAGTGTCATGAAAAAATGATTGTGTCTCAAATTCATCCCACCTTAATGTGCTTCATGCTAATTTTTAAAACCTTAGCTCCTCATTTGGTATTTTTTCAAAATCAAATCCAAATGGGTTTTGCACAATTTTGTGACTGCACTTCCAGAAAGTTGCAAAAGGGTCAACTTTGATGCTTAATATTTGATGACGAAAAAGAAAATGATGGAAAACCCTCTTGCACACATGTTAATTTGACCTCACTGAACTAGTATCCATGGTGGCATCTTCTTAGAATCACATTTGTTATTTTTACAAAATAGCAAGTTGGTGAGTTTTATTTGGTTTTTTATAATGGCAATTTTTAGAAAATACTGAATAAGCAACTTTGGACATTTACAATTTCTAATTTTGATAACTTCATACCAATATTTCTTGCAACCACACTCCCCTACCATCAATCAACATACTGGTGAATTTTCATGGCTTTGGAAGAACGTCTGACCAGTTTTCCAAAATAATTTTGGAGGCTACCTAGCTTGTTTTGGTCATAGTGCAAAAATAAGATAACAAGTTTATATCACTACCTATTTCAAGTTAGAGATAAAGAAATCATGAAAATATGATGAGTTGGATAATATACCTTTAAGAAGCACTCTTGACAAGAGATTTGGATAGCATTAATAATTTGAAGTAAGACATGCTACCTCAAAACATGCAAGCAAAGCATTGCCAGTCTTCATGATGCATCATACTACCATCCCAGTCAAGGCATTCACAACCATGGAAGTTATCAATGAAACAATTTTAAAAGAAAAATTCAAACAACTTCTCAAGGCTGCTCAAGATAAGCAATTTGGAGAAGCAGTGCATAAAGGATTCATTTGAGAATAACAATTTGAAGGTTGTGGTTACTGTTGGGTCAAAAGCAAGTCCTTCACTTTTGGTGGGAGAATATCAAATATTGAAAATTAAAAAGGGCATCATTTCCACCATTAAAACACGATCCTTGTCAAATAATTGCTTTTGTCTCATGCCAACAGAAGTGTATTCATCCTCCACACAAAAGGTGACATAAATGGAGATACAAGACAAGTGGCATAGTTCAAAGAATCCCCTTTCATGTGCCTCTTACTGGATATTATAGATCTTTTAGAAGCCGTATAGAGAAAAAAAATGATAGAGGGAAGTTATTATATGCAAATTTGTAGATTCTACCGTAGTGAATGATAGAACTATCATCCCATCATGATCAGGGCCTACTATCAATACCAGCTGAATCATGGAAGACAAAAATGCAAGACTATGTAGAGACTCTAGGGCTACACAATTTTTTCAAGCCCATTGCATTTAAAATTGAGATCACTAGAAAGATTGAAAAACCATTGGAAGAGTATTAGAATGAGATTAAAGAAATACTAAAAGCTTTTTGTCTTGTGGAAAAGATTGAAGAATACTGAGAACAACACTGTGAGTGCTTACTTGTCAAAGCTAGCAACAAAAGAAATGTAAGACTTATATAATACAACTAAATAATTTGATAATTTTGAGGACTAAAGGAAAAGATAGTAATAAAGTGGAAGACAATTGCTCCAATTATTTGAGTGAACTTCATCCCACTACTCAAAATGTTATGAAAAACATTTTAATGCGGCATGTGTGAAAATTATGATGATCCTCATAGGTAAAGCCCAATGAAGTAGATCTTAACTCAATTCCCAAACCTCTAAGGCCGAAACCAGTTGAGCTAGATAAAGATGAAAAAAAAGCACGAGCTCTCTTGGCCAACACTAGAAATATAATGGAGAAAAGCATGGTAGGAATAAAGTTCCTACATATCCCATATGAAAGGAAAAAATAGATTGATGGAACTGAAGTGATTGCGTAGGACACAATTTTCTTGGAAGAGAAGAGCCATATGCAGATATATTGCATGGGATTAAAACCTCGCCAATTTGGAAATGTGAATTGGAGTTTGGAAAAACCTGCCTGATAAAATTGCATTGAACATTGTAGTTAGGTTGCTCCCACGAAGAAGCCTATGGATACAATTTCTATTTTGTTATGACAAAGAAAACACTAGATCTATGGGCATAAAGGAAGGAATGCTTGTAGATGAAGTTCTTCTGAGAATTGTGATCATGATGAAACTTCTAAAAAAAACCAATAAAAGGGAATTTTAGGAGAAGAGGTTTCCAAACACTGGGATGAAAATGTTGGAGAGAGAGGCTTTGAGAGGACTCTGAGATACATAACCTTCGACAAAATGCAACCTTCGCGCTGCTAAGTTGTGTAAAAATAATGGAGGTGATAAGGAGACATTTTTTGCATTCTCATAGAGTCAAAAGTAAAAAAACCTAGAACCAGTGCAATTAAAGTATATAATTTTATCGAAGGGAAATGATAATATCAGATAGAAAATATGAGAAGCCCCTTCAAAATCATAAAGTCTTCCTGACAAATCATAATGCATAAAAAGGGACAATGAGCATATAATTGGCATAAGGATTATATTTAGCAGACTCTTGCATGTCGGTGGTTGTTTTTTCGTAAGTCTCATCGACAACCAACATGGCACTGCAAAATTTCCATCGAAGAGAGAAGGCTATATTGGAGTGAAGTTAGCTAAGGTCTTATCAAAATTGAAAATTCCCTTCAAGCTATGGAAAACATGAAGACAAACTCACATGCATGGCGAGAACCTTTTAAGGCATGAATTATTATTTCATTTCCCCATAATGACTATGGTAAAAATACATTGTTTTCTAGATGAAAAATTTCAAGTGAAATTTACTTAAAGTAATAAAGATTGAGTGAAAAGTGACATTATAATAAAAAAGTGCATATATATAATATTTTCACCAAGAAGTTTACATTTTCACCAAGGATTTAGCCAAATTTGGAATCTTGGAGTTGGTGAGTACACATGAAGGACTTGAAAATTTCATCAAAGAGAGGTATAAGCATCAAAGTGAGATCATTAGAAGTCGGTTCGACACCTGACAGGTAGCAAGGATACACACTTCATCAAAGAGAGAATTTAAGTAATCAGGTAAAAATATAATTCACGGTGATTAAAGATAAATGTTATTTTGAGAGAATATAATTTTTACCAAAGGCACTATAAAATATGTTTCAGTAGGAAATGAAACATTTCACTGATGGAAACTGAAATAAAACATTCTACCAAAGAAGTTAAAGAATGGGTAAATTATTTTTACACATATAATATATTTAAAGAATTAAATTACAACCATGAAGTTGCCAGAAAAAGGAAGGACAATTAATATTAATTTTCATGAGAGGAAAATTCAACAAAGATTAAAGTGTTTTAATTTTTGAAAGACAACTAATTGAGTGAAGAGTTGCAACGGACATGTGTGCAAAGGGTTGTAACCCTAAAAATGCTATGCATATATGTGAGATAAAATCATAGTATCAATCATTAGCAATAGGAATTGAGTAGTAGGTTAGGAAATCATTAGTAGTTAGATAGGTTGATCAGTTGCCTCAATAGAACATTATGTTGTGTATTGCAAAATCTTTTAAAATTATATAATGGAGAAGAATGCATAAATTGGTGGTCCAACACTAGTGTCAATTGTTTGTTGTTAATATCTTATTATTTGGTTGTCTCCAGATTGGTGCTTTCATATTATTTAAATTGGAGTGTCAGAACTCAATTTATCAAAGCACATTTGTTGTTCTTGTGTGGTTTCACTGATTGGGTTCTCTCAGAGAATTAAATATCCTTTTAATAGATCACAACAATCTAGGATTATCACTTGGATCAATAAAGAAGAACCCAATAATTGATAAAATTGTCGTACTGTCTCCAACTTGATTTTATCTTGTTATTCAAATCTACATTTGATTTGTCAGGGCACATTTGCTACTTTTGTGTGATTCAGTTAACTAGTTCCTTTGAAAGGATTAAAATTTCCTATTAATTAATCACAATAATGTGGTAATAATCATTTGGATGAATAGAGAAGAGTTTGATAGTTACATTCTTGCACGTTTATACAAGGTATAAACAATCACAAGTGCCAAGCAATCCAAATTGTAGCCAACAAGTAAGTCACATATCATTTGCCTCTTAACTCCATTATCCCAACAAGAGTAGGCATTGATTATGCCCATTCCATTTTAGAATTCTATACAATCGTATCCATACATTCACATTTTAAATTGTAGTAGTAGTTAGTAAGCCTTTATCAATTCCATTTTATTCCATTATGGATAGATCCATAAAGTTAACTAAGTCACACAACTCAATCTACTTCAGCTATTAAGGTCCACCTGCCTAGGTTTAGCAAAGCATGAAGTGTAGGGAGTCATCAACCATATAGGTTAACTCCGTTCATTAGTTCAAAAATGTTGCAACTCTGATCATAGAGCTTGGCATCCACTTAGAATTTGTAACCTACATTTGAGTCCTCACAAACTACATCATCTTGTTGGAGGTTTCCTAGTAGTTGCAGACTTCCTGCACACTGTTAAGTGATAAACACCAAGCTAGAATTATGTATCCCCTTACCTTCTGGCAGGGAATGTACTCTTGCCTCACTGTCCAGTGTGTTGAATATTCAGAAAAGGAGTTGGTGGAGTATAAATTGGACCTCCACACAAATTAGGGAAGAATAGATCCTCATGGAAAATTGAAGAAATGGGTTGGGAAGCAATATGCCCACCAACCTCACGTTGAGGAATTTTGGGCCAACTGTAGTGATGATAAAGAGGTGTGAATGCGACACTACATGAGAATGACTTCCTAGTTTATGAAGTGAATTAACCTGTTCCTGATGCTAGATTAAATTGTTGAAGATGATGATATTGTGGATGATAGGTACCATGCCCTAGCCAATGTGCCCCTACCAGTTATAGATTGAAATGAAGAGGAGGTCACTAGCCTCGATATTCTCACCTGACTGATTGAGCACAAAACAAGGTAATGGGTAGATGCAAAAATAGCTCAACTCAAAGAGTAGGGTGCTGAATTGAATTATGGTGAGCTCTAGGACAAGCTTGAGAGAGAAATTGACAGTGGTGTAGCCGCTAGTCATCATGTGAGGCTCCCAAGTCCCCATGGGCCATGATATCTAATAAAAGGAAGGAGGTGCCTGAGCACAAGCCCAAGCACAAAGTGTATTCTTGGAAGACAACCGAGGGGAAATCCTCAAAAGGAACAAAGAGAGGAGTGTTTTTTCTTGAGATTCCTACTATAGAGGAAGATCCCCAACATGAAGAAGAACAAGAAATTGAGTAGTCATGCTCACCACCTACCACTTCCACTCCCACTCCTATTGTTTCTGCCATCACCACTCCTCCCCGCTCTGCTTCTTAATATTTACCGTTCTTGTCTCCACCCACCATGGACATCTTAGTCCACCTCACCTCTGCCTTGTCGAATTCTCTGGTTATGATATTGGATTCTTCCTCCTCTACTACCTCCCCACCGTCCTCTTCCTCCCTCTTGCATCCATTTCCTACATTCTCTACTTTGCCATCATTGATGCTGTCAATTTCTATGCCACCACCCATGTTTCCGCATGCCTTCATATGACATATATGTAGAATGTACCCATTGAGATCTTTGGGGTGATTCTTAACCCCAAGGTCCAAGCATTAATGGATCAGATTGCTACTACCCTACTTCTTTCCCTGCCACCTACCGAGCCACCGAAAATGGAGGCCATAATGTAGATCTCAGTAGAGATGGAGAGAATTCATGTAGAGAAATTTAGAGGAGTCACATAAGGCATAACTGATGAGACCAAGGACTTTGATAAGGATGATTATATTGAGCATTCAAAGGGTGGCCTAAGTATAAATTTAGATAAGGTGGCTTCTGACGAGGAAAGATCACAAACTTCAGAAGAGGATGTTGAGGATCTTGGTGAGCATTACATGATAGAAAAATTAGATTAGGAGATGGATGGATTTCCCAAGCAACATAATGATGCAAGTGAAGAGGTTAATCCCAAGGAGTGTTGCTCTGCATAGGTGAAGATAGACATAAATCCTGATGTGGAAATAATTGAAGAGCCTCCACTAATTGGTAAAGATAAGGGCCTAATGTAGGAAGAAGTGCCTTCAAAAAAGTGGGAATAAAAGGATAAGGAAAGAGAAGAAAGTGCACTAGGAAAGAGCTCTAAGCCTGAGAAAAACATCCAAATTGAGCAATAAGAAGACAAGGAAAAAGGTGCCAAGTCCCTGGAAAGGAGTACTAAAGATGAACCTAAAACAATAGGAGGGGTACAATTAGAAAAGGATGTTTTCAAAGAAAATTTGGAGGTCATTGACCTCGATAAAGGGGAAGCCACACCTAAAAAATTTCCAAGTGAAGAGGAAAAGCAAGATGAAGAAGCTCCTAGTGATGAAGAGGAACGACCTCGAGAGGAGCAAGAAGAGGAAGGTGAGCATGAATCACCCAAGGGAAAAATAGAGGTTCTTGACTGGTTGGAACGATAATTGAAAATAAAGCTCATGTGGTCGTTAACACAAAAGAAAGTCTAGAGGAAATCTTGGCTCGAGCGCAAACAAGGACTCGAAAAGAGAAGAAGCCCAAAATCCAATTGGACATCACAATGGATGTTTCTAGGTTTCAAACACTGCAAATTTCCACCTCAGTAGTTAGTGGAGGTATATGAACTGTACAAGGGTAGAAATATTAGATATCTATGATCAATGTGGGCCTGATGACCCATGAGTAGAAGATAGACAATCTTCAAGGGTCCGTCTCCACCATAATACAATAGATGAACAACAATTAGTGCACAAAAGAAGAATTGAAAGAAAAAATGGTGGAATTGAATAATTACATCCAATATTGGATGTCCATGGAAGAAAAAAACCCAACAAAATCATCTATACTAGCCATCTTGTCCAAAAAAGAGCTAGGTAAAATGGAAAAGATGAAAAACTGGACCAAGTCCACTGTGTTTTGGTTCAACTAGGTAATATACAATAGTGACATGGGCATCCACCATGCTGCTAGGATTTTCAACAAGTTCCAAGACTTAAAAAAATAGCTAGAGGGCATGACAAAGACCTACAATAGGTTCTTCGAGTTGTATGGGATCACCTATTCTAAGCTCAAGAGAATTCTTAAGATTTTCCAAGAAATATGGGAAAAGGAGTTGGAGCTACTAGAGGATGATCATTGGTTGATAGAAACATGGAAAATGGGCCTAGATCATGAAAAGGAAATCCTTGAGAGGGTCTTGTATGAGGTAGATGTTGATCTTGAATGGGTTACAAACCACTGAACTAATAGTGAAGATTATTTGAAGATGATGAATAACTATGAGATTCCCACCCTGGAGTTAAATCTCAAGAGAATCAAGCTATTCTTTTATAAGAATATGGAGCAGGGGGTTGTAGAAACACCGTCACCATATTTTATGGACTTCACTACAAGGGATTTCACTCAGTCTAAGTATGTTATCAAGGCTACACCCAAATGCACCAAGCATTATGAGTAGGTCACCAAGAGATTCAAGAAAATTACATTTCAAATCCTCCAGTCTGACCTCATGGAATGGGACAAGATCCAAGCTATGATCAGGAAGTTCATGGTGTATGCCACTCTCCAGAAGAATGTTGGAAATCCAGTTATTGATGATGAGTATTTGAAAATATAGCTATACAAGTTGAAAATAGCTAAAAGATAAAACAAATACAGTGTAAAGGAAGCTAAATGACAAAATAGACTACATGTCAAAATAGGGAAAAGACAAAAGGTCTATTTTATATTGTCATATTTTTGGGGGTAGGTGAAACCCTAATGTAAAATGAATCTAAGCCACACAATGTAAATGAATCTTTTCCATTCATTTTGATTTTGGAAAACTATAAATAGGGGCATCCACTCATTTTCAAAAGAGAGATGAGTTGTGTAAAGGCATGCTGTAGAAAATTAATGAGAAAATCATAGTTTTGATGGTTTCTTGTGTTTTATTCTCCATGTGTGCATGATTCAATCTCCAATACTTAGATTTTAGCATCATTTTTCTTAGTCTTAAGTTATTGTAAGTTGTTAGTTCATGCTGTGCTTTAATGGTGAAGAATTCTATGGTGTTTTGATGTCTTCTTAGCTTGTACTTTTGGTTGTTTATTGATGATAAACTATTGTGTAAAGTTATTTCGAGAATCATTTACATTGCTGCAATTAAGTTTAGTTGTTATTCATGCTTTAATGGTGAATGAATGGTTTGAAAATTTGTAGACCTTAGAAGATTTCACTAGTTTCATGAGACTATAGGCTACCCTTAGTTAAGTGCAACTTAGTTTTAGGAAGTCTTTCCACTATAGCATCCTTGATTGTTATTGTTCAACATTAGTTGCAGGTCTAGGAAACTTCTAACCCTTTTCCCCTTTTGACCTTTCTTTAAAAATTGAAGTGAAAAATGTTGGAGTTAAAATGACACTGAGAGGGGGGGGTGAATCAGTGTCTTAACAGATTTGACCAATTTTAAAAAATTAAAAAACATAGCTTAGATTTGATCTCAATATTACTCTAATTAATGCATTCATGAGTTGAATGTAATCATTCATAAACAGAATTGAGAGAAGTAATAATACCAACAGTGAACTGAAACAACAACACAGTAAAGCAGTGAGAACACAGAGGAACAAAGAGACACAATTTTCTGAGTGGAAAACCCTCCTGGGGTATAAAAACCACTCCCGAAATGCCTTCCAGGCTTAATCTTTTAATCAACTATTCACAATGCCTTATAGGCTGATTTTTGAGCACCCACTCAAGGAACACCAAACCCTCGTTTAGAGATATCTATCTCAAGGAGTACCAACCCCTCAAATTATGATTTGAACAATAATAATAACTCAGAGGATTTCTCTATTTTCAATTAAGCACATGTTTCTCTGTTTTCTCATCTACAGAATACCTTAAAGATTCAATAATTGAATCCCTAAAATACTATATAGAGAAGAAATTTACAATATCTCTGCATCTTGTTATTCATATTTTATTGCAGACTTTATCCATACATTTTCATACAACCAAGGAATGATAATCTCAGAATTACAAAAACTGAACAGAAAACATAGTTTTCTGCTTCTATTTATTTATCTTTTTGATTTAAATGCCAGAAAACTAACTGTCTTCAGAAGTAACAGCTCAACAACCAACCTGAGAATATTCAGATTGAAGTTAACAGAGCTGTTTATAAAAGAAAAATTCATCTTGTACCTAGCAAGATTATTAGTCGAGGTGAAATTGATTTCCCAATACAAGAGCTGTTTCACCCAGCTAAGAGACGTCCTCAACAAATCTGAAAAAGTATGTGATCATTTTACTGCTTAAAAAGCACAACTGCCCACCACAGAGAAATCTGCAACTCCCATGGCTCCATCAACCACTGTTGAGCTTCTAGCTAGAAACGTACCAAATAAAACTTCCATATACCACTGATAAAGCCATTACAACCAGCAACAACATAAACTAAAATTCTCATGATGGCGGCTAGGCTAGGGTTCCATTACCAGCCAAAAAGAATAATCATGAAAATTTTCCCTAAACTCTCATTTCCATCGATGTAACATTATGCCGAAGGAAATTCAATTGTTAATCATACTTTGGTTCCTTCTATTTCATCATGACCCTTTGTTATCGGGCAGACCCTATAGAGAATTCACTTTGTTTTTCCGAAAGCCCTAGTGATCAAAATTGTCACCATGACACATGGTTTTTCTTGCCGATGAGCCTTCTATCTTATTAGTGTTGGTATAGCATACTGTCATTGGGGAGACCTCTCATAGAATGCTTGAGTCATATCGAAAGTCACCAACCATCTTATGTGTCGCTGAGACAAGACTGATCCTATTCCAACAAAGACCTTTTGTGTTCTATCGGCGAGACCAGAGGTCACTCGCCGAGACCTCTCTTTGATGTACATGAGTCATACCGAAATGATTTATCCACTCTGAGTCACTGAGACATTACAAACTTGCTGTGACCCTATACCGATGACTCTAACTCTTACCGATATAACCTTTGTGCACAAGTCGGTAAGACACCATGAAATCGCTATGACATTTCATTGAAGCCACAACCTTTTTTTATAAGACCTTTTGGCGCATGGTCGGTGAGACAATATGTCTTCGGTGAGACCACATACTGAATACAACACTCCTACTGAAAGACTTCAACATGCATTAGTTGGGGAGACATCACCCTTTTCACTATGACCCTTCACCGAAGCCTTAAAATCTTGCCGATATGTTCCCATTCAACCTCCAATCGGTGAGACAAAGCAATTTCCCTATGACCACATACCGACGGTATAACTTATGCCGATATAATCCTTTTCTGTCGCCAAGACAAAAGAGAATGTTATGTTGATAGATTCTTGTTGATGAATCTCGATCGTTGTGACATCAAATAAGTCTTGCCGATATGATCTTTCAACGGAGGTCGGTGTGACATACCAATTTTTCTTAGACATCATATCGATGCCGCAACTCTTTTTGATATGAAATTTCTTGTGCCGGTCGCCAAGACACAAAGTGCTTGACGAAACAACATGTTGATAGGGATTACTTACACGGATGAACCTCCTTATGTATTAGTCGGTGAGACCCGACTCATTTGGAAAGGCCTCTCCCCAGTGAACAATACTCATGCTGATAGACCTTTCCTCTGTCACCAAGACCATGATCAATGTCACGCCGAAAGCTGCCTGTATGTAAAATTAAATCGCTATGACATCAGAAACATTTTGTCGATAGGAAACACAGACGTTTATCAGAAAAAAAGGATTCGGGAGACCCAAGAATTCTCACGCCGATATGTTCTTTCTTGTACAAATAAGATAACCTAAGACAAGATATAGCAAGAGAAACCAATCTGAAACTTTCAACAAGTAGAATCAATAGAAAGGAATTTTGTCATCAAGGAAAAACCATATGATCACAACTAAGAACCAACAAACTCCCCTTTTGTCCTTGATGGAAAAAACACAAATGACTCTCCCCCTTTTTGCCTCAGTGAAAAAGAATAGAAGAGAAGAATGTGCAATGCCAGGAAACACAACTGAGAAGCCAATCAAATACCATGAGAAACAGCTGCAAGAAGAGTAACAGTGCAACAACCAAGATTGTAGGAGGGCTGTGAGTGAATCAAAATAGATAATATGCTCCCCCTAAGCCAATGCTTGTAAAATCAGAGAAGTAAAGATTGAGAGATAACTCCCAATCGAAGTCTCAACCTTTCAAATAACTCTTTAGCTAAGGGCTTAGTAAAAACATCAGCCACCTAATCTTGTGAGCCAAAAAACTGCAAGCAAACTTCATTAGCCAAAAAATTTTCTCGAAGAAAGTGAAACTTGATAGCAATATGTTTAGTGCGAGAGTGCATAACATGATTTTTTGAAATATTTATTGCACTAGTGTTATCACAGAGAATAGAAACAGGTTTAGGAACTTCAATACCCATATCTAAGAGAGTTTGACTCATCCAAAGAACTTGAGTACAACATGAAGTGGCAGAAATGTATTATGCTTCAGCAGTAGAAAGAGAAACAAATACTTGTTTCTTGTTGTGCCATGCCACTAAACGATCACCAAGAAAGAATGCAACACCACTGGTGCTTTTCCTATCATCCAAACAACCAGCCCAGTCAGCATCAGTATAAGCAATCAAAGAGAAATCATTGCTTCTAGGATACCAAAGACCATAATCAAGAGTGCCCTTAATGTATTTAAAAATCATTTTAACAGCAGTGACATGGGATTCTTTAGGTGATGCCTGAAACCATGCAAAAGTGCAAACTGCATGCATGATGTCAGGTCTAGAAGCAGTTAAATATAACAGACTGCCAATCATTGATCTATATTCAGTTTTATTTGTATCAGGAGAATCATCAACCTTAGTAAGTTTGCATCCATTAACCATTGGAGTGCTAACTGGATGGCATTCATCCATCTAAAATTTCTTAAGCATCTCTCTAGCATACTTGGTTTGAGAAAGAAATATTCCATTTTTGCGTTGAGAGATTTGAAGACCCAAGAAGAAATTTAATTCTCCTAATAATGAAATTTCATATTCAGATTCCATTAGCTGAGAGAATTTTTTACT
This sequence comes from Sequoia sempervirens, assembly GCA_007258455.2. NCBI lineage: Eukaryota > Viridiplantae > Streptophyta > Pinopsida > Cupressales > Cupressaceae > Sequoia > Sequoia sempervirens. The sequence continues at coordinate 24,960,340 of VDFB02047144.1, read as the reverse complement.
CAATGTAACATTGTTGCAGCCAAAGATAGTGTCATCAATGTAAATTTCAACAACTAGAATATCAAAACCTTCAGTTTTAACATAAAGATTGCTATCTACACCTCCTCTAACAAAACCATTTGAAAGCAAATGATTGTCCAACCTAGAGTACCAAGCTCTAGGTGCTTGTTTTAAGCCATAGAGGGCATTTTTCAATTTGTAAACATGATCAGGCTTATGTTTGGACATAAATCCTTCAGGTTGTTCAACATAGACCTCTTCATCTAAATAGCCATTTAAAAAAGCAGTTTTGACATCCATTTGATAAACAGTAAAGTCTCTATAAAAAAAATAAGCCAAGAATATTTTGATAGATTCTAATCTAGCAACGGGTGCAAAGGTTTCACCAAAATCAAAACCTTCTTGTTGAGCATAGCCTTTGCAGAAAAATATTGCTTTGTTGTGAATAACATTACCTTTTTTGTCAAACTTGTTTCTATATATCCATTTGCCTCCAATGACATTCTTGTCATCTGGTCTTGGGACTAACTCCCAAGTCTGATTTTTCTCAATTTGATCAATTTCATCTTGCATAGAATTAATCCAACATGAATGTGTGAGAGCTTCATTAAAAATTTTAGGCTCAAATTGAGTAACTAAACAAAAAGAAATTTGTGCCTTTTCATCAGATTCTGCAACCTTTCTTCTAGTTTGTGTAGACACCTAAAAATGACCTAGGCCTGCAAGCTTCATTTTACCACTTTCATCCTAGCATAATTAAGTCATTTAATTATGTCCTTGGTCCACATTCGACTATTGATTAAATAATTCATAATTATTTAATTAATTCATGTCATTTATTTCTCCTTGATTATTAAATAAATAAATCTTATTTATTTATTAAATACGTCATTAATTATCTAAGTCTTCCTTTAATTAAATAAATTTCTTAATTTATTTAATTCCCCTTTTGTCATTTATTCCTCATGATTATTAAATAAATAAATTTTATTTATTTATCTAATACGTCATTAATTACCTAAGTCTTCCTTTAATTAAATAAATTTCTTAATTTATTTAATTCCCCTTTTGTCATTTATTCCTCTTGATTATTAAATAAATAAATTTTATTTATTTAATTACATCACTAAGCAAGTCCCCTTCTTTTAAAATTAAATAGATTCTAATTTATTTGATTTTTGTCCATTTTCTACTATAATTAAATAATTATTTTAATTATTTAATTATTCATTAACCTCTTCTCTCATTAAATTAAATAAATTTAATTTATTTAATTTGGTCCACTCTCTTGAATTTTGAATTAAATTATTATTTAATTCGAAATGATTCCTTTTGTCACATTCTTCTATAATCTAATAATATCTTTATTATTTAATTATTCACTGGTCACCTGGAGTAATTAAATTTTATTATTTAATTTCTCCAGCAACCTCTTTGTCCGTGCCAATCTTATCTTCCAAATTAATTCTTATCTTTTGACATCTCATTTAATTTCGGCCCTTGATTGAATTATCTTATAATTCAATCTTAGCCATTCATTTCTTATCATTGCCCTAATTTTGACCTAACCCTATTTCACACTGCAACATTCAATCTCGACCATTGATTCTAGGGTATTTGTCATCTTCTCATCCTGGCCACACGTTCAAAATTGCAGTTTTTATAAAATGGCAATTTTGTCCTTATTTTGCTCTCTGAGGCTCATTTCTGTCCATTTTTAGGTTATGGTCATTGTCATATGCAGTCATTGTCATTTTAGTGTGAAGTCATTTCTTTTATACAAATCCTTCAACACTTGCATAGGGCTTTGCCATTTGTCATAGTTGCTCATTTGAAATCTGAGGGCATCTTTATTTACTGCAAGCTAGGAGGTGTAACAAAGGTCAACCATGGAAGATGAGGACTTAGTGTAAAATTGTTCCTTTTGTTTTCATATTATTTCCTTTGTGCTTTGTTATTTCGTTGGAATTTTAATGTTATTGTGCTAACCCCTCTAACAAATCTGATTTTCCCTTGATTACATTGGTGAACCCGACATTGTTTTTCTATTTTTCATAAAGCTTTTTGTTATTTTCTATCGTTTTGTAGGGTACAGGTATGGATCGCCGCAAATGTTTTTTTAAAAAACATTATGACGCATTTGATGCATCGCAACGCATCAGAGAACACTAGTGCCGCAATCGCTCTGACAAGCCGCAACCGCTGACCAGAACGATGCATCTGACATTCCGAGTCGCATTCGAAGACCCGAGAGACGCATTTGCTCTGCCACACTTCATCTGTCTGGTAAAGGTTTCTTTCGGTTTTGTCATTTTGATTTTTAGATTTTCGGGTTTTTCTGGTTTTTGGTTTTCTAATTTTTTGTATTCTTTTTTATTCCTGCATGTTGGCTAAGAGTAGATTTTGTGTTACTAATCCTCTCTTGTAGCATGTGGCGATCCCCATTCGTGTGTTTTCTGTTTTCATACGGTTTTTTGTTGTTTTCTATCATTTTGTAGGGTACAGGTACAGATTGCTGCAAGTGTTTTTAAAAAAACATTGTGACGCATTAAAGAACATAAGCGACACACTCACTCTGACAAGCCGCAACTGACAACCATAATGACGCATCTGACATTTTGAGTCGCATTTGAAAACCCGAGCGACGCATTTGCTCTGCCACGCCGCATCTGTCTGGTAAAAGTTTCTTTCGTTGTTGTCATTTTAATTTTCAGATTTTTGGGTTTTTCTGTTTACTGGTTTTCTGGTTTCAATTCTTTGTTTTTATTCCTGCATGTTAATTAGATTAGGTCTTTGGTGTTACTAATATTTTCTTGTAGCGTGTGGTGATCCTCTTTCGTGTGTCAAAGACCATTACATACGAGACTACTAATATTCATTGTTTACAGATTCGCATGTCAAAGAAGGAAGAAACAAACATTGTGCTTGTTTATTTCTAGATTAGAAAACATTTGTTTTTGGTGCTTATAAAATGAAATCATGTCTTTTATTCTTGATTGTGATTGTGGAATGGTAGGTGAGTATGCTCTCACTTGGTGAAAACCTTGTGATCAGAAAACCAGACCCATTCTTTTCTGTTATTTACCTTGAATTGGTACATCGGAGTATCCTCTCCCCTCGCACTTTCGAGCGATCTTGGTAAGAGAAACGGTTACCAACTCTAGAAATTGGGCCTGCTTGGGGATTTCATCACCCCAATGTGACTCAAACTGGCAATGGAGCTAAAGCCAAGCTACCCCCGACCGGTATATAAATGTAAACCTTAAGGGAAAACCTAAGATTGCGAGTGCGGATGTGTCATACGGACGGAGTTGTACTCCCTTAAACCCTATTGAGCTTATCCTATTCATGCTGGAGTGCCACCTTAATGGTGATTAATCTCTTTCCCCATGTATGGCCACTCGAATGGGGGTCCCGAACTAAAAACTCTTATGTAGTAAGCCAAAATCCTTCTATTTGCTAGCGCAGCACCGGTTGGTGTGAAGGCATCCACACTTTCGCAGTTTGTAGTAGAGGTGATCAGCTCACCATGGGAGTTTCATGGGGGTTGGAAGCTTGGTTGGCCTGAGAAGAGAGTGTACTATAAGGGGGAGCCCGTGCAGCCAAGCTTCTAAATTCACACGCTATAGATATGCGGTTGGGGAAACCCACGTGGAATCTAGCGAATATTGTCATGGTCTAACCTAGGATCGTGCTTATTTGATGTGTGTTTGGTTACTTTATAAAACCCTGTGTTTGTCAAGTGTTTTCTATTTTTTACCACAGTTCAAAACAAAAAATTCATCACACAGATCAAAACTTCCATCAAAACAACACGAAAATCATTTTGAAACCAAAACTGTCATATCTGTCAAACCGCAACTGATATTCTAAAACGCAACTGCTCTGATAAACCACATCTGAGACTTAGAACAACACATATGTAGGCGTCACGATACATCTGATAACATAAACGCCGCATTTGATTAATAGAGCCGCATTTGACAGTTAGAAAGCTGCAAGTGAGAAACTAAACTACATATGCTAAACTGTGACGCAATTGCTAAACTGAGATGCATTTTCCTGTCAAGATTTTAAAAGTTCATAGTCAAAACCAGAGGTCTTTAAACTATCAACCATTTTTGAAACTCTGTCATCAAGAAGATTATGTCAGAAACCTAACTTGAAATTGCTCAAAGTCTTGACCATTAGTTTGCATTAGTCACCATAGGTTTCATACCTCATTCTTTTTTTGTTGCATACATTTGACATTAGACTATCCCTAGGTTCACATTTTGCATAGTTAGGATTAGGAAAATCTTAAAGCACCCCTTGGCAAAGTCATTGTTTTCAAAATTAGACCCTTTTGGACCAAGTTATTAAACTTCCTTTTAGTCATTGTCCTCTTTTGTGAGATTTCTTCCAACTCAAAAGTCTAGTTAGGAAGACTCACTAGTCACTTAGATCTTGTCAACTTGTCATTTACAACAAAGTCCTTTAGCAGTCCAAATCGAAAATAAAGTTCAAGCTTAGAAGTGCTTAGATAACCTTATCTTAAATTGCATACGCATTGCATACCTTATTCACAAAAATCCAAAAATATTAGTCATTCTAGGCGTCATTTTGAACTTAGACTTCCCATACTGTCATACTTGCATTTAGTGGTCATTCTCATTTGAGCAATCTCATTTATGGTTGAAACGAGACTTTAAAAACAAAAGAGACAAATGGAGAACTTTAGACAAGACCCCCCATTTAGTGTCAACAATCCTCCATATGACTCAAACTGGACCTTATACGATCCATTTACCAATCTAGACAATCAACCTCCAACAACAACGCAACCTTCGTCAAACAGTACATTCGACCTCTACTTGCAAAGAGATGAAAATGGTCAACTACTTTAGGAAAACATAGAGGCATTGACACAAGACCCAGAGGTCTATCAGCTTGCTGAAACAATAGCTCATCAGGATAGAGACAGATTTGTAGCCATGCTCTTGAGTGAAGGAGCTAAGTTACCACCAGGATTTGATGCCAACACGCTAAATTTGACACTTCATAACCCTAATGCCAATAATGCACATAACATGTCACATAGTGGTCAACTTCTAAATACAATGAACAATACTTCCTTTGGGACGACAACAACAATACATACCTCGCCCAACATCCAAAACATCTCCAGCACAATAAATGCTACATCCATTGGGGGATCACAATCATCCACAACATCCACAACACTACCCCAATCGGATGGAACCACTCTTGGCTCCTCAACAAAGTTGGAAAATTATTCCAATCCTCTTTTTACCGCGACAGTAAATACCACGGGGGCATCATCAAGACACCACAATCCCCCTTTGACAACTACATCTACCACCATGAACACAACTTCGACAAATCCGTTCGGTAGTAATTCACAAAATCCTTTGGGAGGAGCCACAGGACGTATCTTAATTAAAGGACAAAAACAAAATGTTAACACGACAACACAGTCAAATGCCATTGCCTCCCAAGGCACAAATACAAACGTCCCCCTTGTACAAAACCAAAAATTTACACAAGGTGGCCAAATAACACAACCCATGACATCATTGATACACCATAGCATTCATGGTCACAACATCCCCCAAATAACGACACACATGGCTGGGGGACATATCCCAACATACTCATCCAACATTCATACTCATCAACAGGCACCAAATCATAACTTCCAATACCAACAACACACGTCATACATACCACAACAATCCATACCACCATAATATACCAACATCCACGCACACTAGATGGGAACACATGGTGTACCAGGCAACCCAACACACGGAATGTAAACGACCCTACCATAGATGAACTCAAAGCAAGAATGAGGGATATGGAGAAAACTATGCAAAACATGTACATCTCAGGCAGGGAACCAAAAATATCATATGACCTAGATGTATACCCATTTGACACAAACTTATACATGCCTGCATTTCCACCAGGATAAGTGTCACCCAACTTCACAAAATATAGAGGCAAGACAAATCCCATTGAACATGTTTGCAAATTCGCAATCAACTGTATGGATATCGCCTACGAACCAACATACTTGATGAGACTTTTTTCCAAAAGTTTGGCGGGTCAAGCCCTTGAATGGTTCTCAACTCAAAAAGATATCCAGACATGGGATGAGCTCAAACGAAAATTCATACACAATTATGCCTACAACATTGACATCCATACCTCTATTACTAGCTTGTGTAATCTCACGCAAGAAGACTCGGGTGAGACATTTATTCCATTCTTTCAAAAATGGAGAAGCCTCGCTAGTCAATGTCACATTGACATTCTTGAAAGGGAAAAAGTTGACATGTTCGTCCAAACACTTCTAGGACCCCTAAAATTCACATTACAAATACATTGTTGCACAAATTTCATAGAATTAGTGGAAAAGGGAGTCCAAATTGAGAAAGCCCTTATTGCAAAGGGAGAACTGAGATATGGTTCCAAAAACACGAACACCAAGTAACTCGCTGACAAAAACAAATATTGGGTCAAGAATAAGCATGTTACAAATGACGGTGTTGTGGATGCCAAGACTGCAAGTCCTGTATTGGCCCTGAAAGGGGTCCAACAACAAAACAGACCAACAATGCCATTGACACCTCCTCCCAATACTGCTTCAAACAATCAAAGTGGTCAAAATAGTCAAGGACAATATCGTCAAATGAGACAATTTCCTAAGGGTCGCACATACACCAATTTAGGTGAACCCATTGAAGAAGTCCTTAAGAAATGCATCTAGCATGGGGTCATCAAACTTCCGAAAATCAAACCTTATGACCCCGAACAATTCAAACCAGCATGGTGGAATGATAATGTACTTTGCGAATACCATCGAGTCAAAGGGCATACAACTTCCAACTATCGACAACTAAAAAACATCATAAAATACCTCATCGAAAATCACACCATCGAAGTGGGTGGATCGCAATTTAACTCCAACTCAGACCATACTATCCACAAGAATCCACTGCAGGATCATGGTTCCCATAATGCTTCCACTACAGGTTCGCAGAACCAAGCTAACTTCACCCGAGTCAAGTACGATTACTCTGGTGGACCAATAATAAATAATGTCAGAACTGATGATGACTACATCAATACCATTATGGTCAAGAGAGCACCACAATGCAATGCTACTACGTGAAGTGGCAAGGCCACTATAGCTGGTCCACCTTCCCCTGGACAAACCAAGATCACTATACTGGGCCCGTCAGCTAAAAAACCACAACCTGTTAAATAGACAAAACTTGTTTCAACCCCACAATAGTGGAAACCCAAGAGTCAGTTCAACCTCATTGACCAACTAGGAAGGACTCCCGCGCAAATATCTATCCTTGAGTTGCATCGTATCTCTCCTGCGCACAAATAAATCCTAGATAAAACTCTCCTAGAGTCGTCGGTCCTGAAGGAAATTGATGTCAATTAGTTTGAAACTATGGTGGGATATCTCACCACGCCGCACCATGTCACCTTCTTGGATCAGGATTACTCATCATCTAAAACCAACCACAATGACGCATTACACATAGAAGTGTTTTTCCACAAGCACAAAGTTAGATGGGTTTTAATAGATGGCAGAGCAGGGTTGAATATATGCTCTCTCAAATTGGTTAAGGCTCTTGGATTCTCTGATGCATGCATAGAACCAACAAAAAGTATAGTGATCAAAGCATATGATGACGAGGAATTCTCTTCATGAGTTCTTATCTCTCTCCCTATCAGAGTGGGACTGGTCATTGTAGACACAACCTGCCAGGTCCTGGATTTGGAACTACCATATAACATCTTACTTGGCCGTCCGTGGATCCACGCATTAAAAGTTGTTCCATAGACATACTATCAATGCCTCAAGTTTCCTTTTGACGGCACAGAGGTAACCATATATGGAGACCCCGACCCTTTCCAATATTGTACCAACTTGAGGGGTATCTCTGAAAAATGAGTACCTATTAACCGAGAAGCACCTGGCTCCTCGTCATCCAAATACATCGACCCTTCCACGCTCATGTCATCTGCCACATCCACTCCATCCACATCTTCCGCCGTACCACCACCTTCCACCAACCCTAAGACTGAATCAACTGTCAAAATCCAAGACCTCGACTGCGGAGAATTTAAACTAAATACAACATACAACATAACTACGATACCCACTCCTCCACAGATATATGGGCGGCCATGTTTCAGAATGGAACCTCAAGAAACTTTCAAAGTTCCACCGAATATAGTTTTTATCAAGTGGGGAGACATGAGTGATGAAGACCTTGCTGGCATCACAGGATGGATCTATAAGGATACAGTCGCATTACCTCCATTACCAATTCAAAAATATGGCAAGGGTTACAACATCATGAAGGCTAAAGGCTACGATGGTACTAGTGGCCTTGGAAAAAATAAAACTGGTCGAAGGGAACCCATAGAAACTTTCCAAACTCTGAAGTATCTTGGATTAGGGTTTGGATCACTCAACAATGATGATCGACGTACCTCTGGACTTTCCAATGAGCGAGTACATGCTTCTGACAGTGTCGAGACTACTAGGGAAACCCTAACCGAAACAGACTCCCATGAGTGGGAATTTGGCTCATAACAATCCCTAAGCGACTGTTGTCTTGATGATTTGTTTGTCGAACCAGGGGAACTAACCTCTGAACAATGATTTTGGAAAACATTCAAAATTGAGCAGGCACCAAACAGTCAAAATCCTACTACCACTTCCCATGACACACAACAACCATCATCTGAACCCCCTCAGTCTAATCTATCTGAAGTGTCAGATAATATTGATAGCCAGGGCTGTCAAACCTTCACTCCTTATTATAACAACAAATATGACACTAGTGAAGGAGAATACTGGCTAGAGTCTAATATAGAGTTGGATGATGATAACCTCATCTACAACATCAACGAATCCATCTGCATGCTATCCGCATCCTCACCCCAATTCACTAGCCTTGATGATGGCATATCTTTAGTTTACCCTGAATTAGTCGATTGGGACCAACAAGGACTGCCAGTTCTGGACACATTCAAAAATGATGAAGCCATTGCCGAATTCATGGGATTACGAGAAGGCATACCTAGTGGGGACCACAAATCAGGATTTTCCATTGATTTAGACTGCACGACATACTTCGGTGAGACTGTCCAGTCCTCTAGTCACAAAATTCAAAATAAAGTAAAAAATGAAACGTCTCTAGGTGAAAACAGAAAGGCACCTCTTGACGATAAAATAGCAAAAATAAAGGACAAATCTGCGGGTGAAAACCTCTCTGAGGCACCCAAAGATGGAGGACTGGACTTTCTCCCTATACAATAAGAAAAATCAGCTATGCTTATTGAGGACACAATAGAGGATAACATTTCAACTGCAGAAAACCCCAAGATGGTCCTATTTGCCGCATCATTGACTGAGGAAGAGAAACCAGAATTTCATAAATTATTTGCTGACCAGAAAATCAACTTCGCATGGTCTTATACTGATATGCCAGGATTAGACCCAGAACTGGTTCTGCATCATTTGCCACTATTACCTAACACTAAACCAGTCAAGCAGAAGTTGCACAAAATGCATCCCCAAGTTGCCCTATTGGTCAAGGCGGAGTTAAAGAAACTATTAGATGCCATATTCATAAGGTCTATTGACTCTGCTGAATGGATTTCCAATTTGGTCCCGGTCACAAAGCCAAATGGGTTGATCCGTGTATGTACAGATTTCAGAGACCTAAATAAAGCATGCCCAAAGGACGACTTTCCTTTGCCCAACATTGACATCATAGTTGACCTAACTGCAGGACATGAGATGCTATCCCTCATGGATGGTTTCTCTGGCTATAATCAAATCCACATCGCTCCTGAGGATCAGCATAAAACAACATTCACGTACCCATGGGGTACATACTGTTGGAACGTCATGCCCTTCGGTCTTAAAAACGCAGGTGCCACGTATCAAAGGGCGATGACCACAATCTTCCATGACATGATGCACAATATAATGGAGGATTATGTAGATGACCTATTGGCCAAATCAGCAACAAGGAAAGATCATTTGAAGGTACTTGAAATTTTTTTCAAGAGACTGGAAGAGTACAAAGTTTGGCTAAACCCTAAGAAGTGTGTTTTTGGGGTCACCTCAGGTAAACTATTGGGGTACATAGTTTCCTAAAGAGGCATAGAGGTCAATCCAGAAAAGGTCAAAGCAATCATAGACATGCCTCCACCCAATGGGATCAGTGAACTCAGAACTCTGCAAGGCAGAGTACAATCTATTCGTCGTTTCATAGCTCAATTGGCAGATAAGTGCCACCCATTCCAGTACTTGTTGCACAAAGGTGTCCCATTTGTATAGATAGATAAATGTCAAGAGGCCTTCCAGCAAATCAAAGATTACCTGCTATCAACACCAGTCCTCATGTCGCCTATTCATGGAAAGCCATTAATTCTATACATCTCGACCACTAATTCAGCACTGGGGGCATTACTGGCCCAAAATGATCATGAAGGGAAAGAAAGAGCAATCTATTACATCAGCCACACACTGATAGGTTATGAGTTGAACTACACATACATTGAACGTGCATGCCTCGCGGTTGTCTTTGCAGCCCAAAAACTAAGGCATTATACGCTTAATCATCAGACACAACTGGTGGCCAAGATTGACCCATTGAAATACCTCTTAAGTCGAGCAGTGCTAACAGGCCGGTTGGAAAAATGGGTCATGATCTTAAGCGAGTATGACATATACTATGTTGAGTGCAAGGCAATAAAAGGGCAAGTAATAGCAGATCAACTAGCAGATGCACCGATTCAAGCCACTCATCCATTAGTAATTAATTTTCCCGATGAGTCCATTTTTCATGCAGAACCGACAACACCATGGAAGCTGTATTTTGATGGGTCTCATACTAGTCATGGCTCAGGTGCTGGAATATTGTTCATCACACCACAAGGGGATTCAATTCCTAAGTCATTTCGAATCGCTTTCCCTTGTACAAATAACATTGCTGAATACGAAGCACTAGTTACAGGTCTCAAGTTGGCAATCAAATGGAAAATTCAGACATTGCTTGTATTCGGGGATTCCCAGCTAGTAATCAACCAAGTGAATGATGATTATGAAACAAAGGATGAGAAGTTGCTTCCCTACAAGAGGATGGTGGATAGTTTCCTAACAAACTTCCAATTGATTTCTTTTGAACAAATCCCTAGGGCACAGAATAAGGCAACCGACGCAATGGCCACTATTAGTTCTCTCTTGGACATCCCTAAAAATGTGTCACAATTTGAGTTCCTTGTAGAATAGTTGTTGATACCGGCATATGATATCCCAAAGTCAAAAATGGTTTGCAAACTTGTTGGTCCCAACTCTCCTTGGTATCAGGACATTTATGAATATCTCAAGACTCAAACCCTTCCACCGAACCTATCCAATAACCAAAGGAAGTCCTTCATTAGGAAATCCGCAAGGTATGCCATTATCAGTGATACCCTATACCACCGTGGTTTCGACAATACCCTCCTTAGATGTCTTGACACCGGTGAAGCATGTACGACCTTACGAGAAGTGCACGATGGTATATGCGGATCTCATTTGAGCGGTCCTACTTTGGCTAAGAAACTAACAAGGCTTGGGTATTATTGGCCAACAATGCAAAAAGATGCACTTGAATATGTCAGAACTTGCTGCAAATGTCAAATACATAGTGATTTGATCCATGCTCCAGCACAAGAACTTCAGCCAATCACTTCTCCGTGGCCCTTCGCTCAATGGGGACTCGACCTCGTGGGTAAGATTCATCCAACCTCATCCAATGGCCATTAATTCATTATCACCGCCACTGAGTATTTTACAAAGTGGATCGAAGCCATCCCATTAACATAAATTACTGGCAAACAAATATCAAAGTTTATCCTCAACTACATCATTTTTCGGTATGGCCTTCCACAGTCCATCATCACTGACAACGGGCGTCCATTCAAAAACCAAGACATCCATGAGTTATGTGAGTGATTTCATATCCAACACCACTTTTCATCCCCATATTACCCCCAAGGAAACGGCCAAGCTGAGGTGTCAAATAAAACCATTGTCAAGATTCTCAAAAAGACTGTCAATGACGCTAGCCGCGATTGGCACATACAACTTAACCCTGCTCTGTGGGCTTACCGAACTAGCATTCGTATGCCTACAGGAGCCACCCCATTTGCCCTGGTCTTTGGTGTTGAAGCCATCTTACCCATTGAGGTCAAAATTCCTTCGCTACGAGTCTCTTTGAAGGGTCTAACTAATGAAGAGGAATACCACCAATCACGCTTGCACGAGCTGGAAATGCTGGATGAAAGAAGACAAAACTCACTGAATCACCTCCAAGCATATCAAAACCGCCTTTGTCGCAGCTACAATAAAAAAGGTTATGGTCAGAAAGTTTGACATTGGTGACCTGGTTCTCATGCAGAACCCTAAGAACCAAGCAGACAGAGAAAAGCCAAGAAAATTTGAACCAAACTGGCTGGGTCCATATATTATCATATCTTCTTTTGGTTCTAGAGCATATCAACTGGAAACTCCATATGGAGAACAGTTGACTGAACCCATCAATAGTTTACACCTTCGAAGGTTCTACGCATAGCATCAGAGGACAAAGCTGAAAGCCCTAAAAATACAAAAAAATTGAAAAATGGTAAAAAATTGTCACCTTGATGAAAACCTGGCAAACAGGCGTCTTGGTGACACCAAAAAAATCAAAAAAATCATGAAAATAGTAAAGAGAAAAATAATTCGTCCAACAGTGAAAACCTGGCAAATAGGCGCTTTGGACAGGCATCATGGTGAAAACCTGGCAAACAGGCGCCATGCGTAAACAATCATTGCTTTGCCATCTACTGTCACTTGGTCTAACTTGGCCTAGGATGAAAGATATTTCTACCATTATTCCCCAAATCACCATCACATCCTACCCTACTTGTCATAGTAGACAAATGATTGACATCAAGTCCTGACAACCGTCCGTCTACCAAGTCAGCAACATCCCGTCCATGTCCCTTGAAAATGGCTAAGTCTTAGACCTGACTGGGGGCAAAAATGTTTATCATGAAACTGCAGTAGATGTCACACATGATCAAAAACATTGGCAAAAAAGTCCTGAAAAAAGACAAAAACATCGCAAAATGTCCTGAACAAAGAAAAAAAAAACATCATAAAAAGTCCTGAAGAAAGACCTAAAAAGTGTAAAACATCCTGAAGAAAACATCAAACAAAATCATTAGACCACTCGAAGAGCATACACACTTGGTCATTTCTGGTCAAAGTCAATAATGTTAAATCAGTCTTTGTCATCGGTCCGAACTATGTTGTCTCTGCGCATTTGCTACGTAGGCAAGACTCATACTTGAGTCCTCGAGACATTAGGTCAGTCCTTTTAGGTTTGTCAAAATAAAATCATGACACAATCTTTGCTCAGTAAGACAAAGTCATTGCTCATGTCGAACTACGAGGTCTCTAAGTGTATGACGTAGGCAAGGCCATCTATCGATGAGCCCATGAGGCCGCACTAGGTCAGTCCATTAGGGTTCATGGCACTACACTGGCACACACGTCAAAAGTCTTCAATCAATTTCGACATGGGGAAAACTCATAAACCAAAGTAAAATAGTCATTTGTTCAAACATGGCTGATCTCATCAATACGTCACTCATATCATCATGACAATATCGGCATACAATCAAACACAAGTCAAACTTGGTCAAAACAAGTCAAATCATCATAAACTAGTCAAACTGTCAAATTTTGGTTAATCTTCAGATGAGTCCTTCTGATCGATAACCTCTGTCATTTATGCCTTAGGATGTGTCCTTCCTAGGCGTCGTCATCGTCATTTAACATTTTGAGTGATTCTCTTGACATCTAAAGATCACTCTTCATGACATCAGTATTCTTCAGATGTGTCCTTCTAAAGAACCAACTCTGTCATTTATGCCTTAGGATGTGTCCTTCCTAGGCATCGTCATTATTTTGAGGGACCCCTTACGACCATTAGGGATCAAATCCTCTAGTCATCAACATTATTCAGGATGTGTCCTTCCTGAATTCACCAATTCTCGGCATTTTCCAAAGTCAATCAAAACTTTAAACATTTCGACATCTCGACATTATTAAACATGGCATCTTGGCATCATAATAGTGGATATTCAGACACACTTGGAAAACACTTGACAATTGTCTTTTGATCTTTTATCATGTTATTAGTTTTTCAGCGAGATCCCACTAAGCAGGATTTAGAGAAGCAGCGACGTAGCATGAAAATTGACACACATGACTACTAGCTTCTTAGTGAGGTCCTGATTCTGGGATTTAGAAAAGCAACGACATATCATGATAGAGACTTTTATTTTGGCAATCATGTCACTAGTTTCTCAAGGATGTCCTGGAAACAGGATTTAGAGAAGCAGCGACGTTTCATGATCTGTCCTTGTCTTTTTTTCTTGTGGTAGATTATGACAACAAGACTGGGGCAAGCACACTCCTAGTATGAGTCATGATCCTCCTTGTTTGTGACTGTTTGTCTTAGGTGATGGTACGACCTTGCACACCTTGATCTATGTCATATCATGGTGTTTGTTGGCCATTACAACAGTTTTCCCAATGATGATTAAGAGCAATAAATATTTAAAAGTCCTATGGTCAAGTTTTGAAGGATTTGGTCAAGGGATCAACATACATTTTCATGGGTCTCATGTCTTCTCTTCCTCGATCTGGTCATCTCCTCTCATCAGTCTCATCATCTTCTCTCGTCTATCCCGCGATGATATCCTGTGACATCCAAAAACATAAGTGCATACATAATCATGTACATTGCATTAGGTCCATACATACATCATACATGGCATAAAATCGTATACATAATCACAAGAATTCCATTAACATAATCATCATCAGTGCATATTTTACACAAATACATCATGCACATCATTAACATAATCACATAAATATTGCATCATCATGGCATCAAAATCACATACGTGATATATCATAAATTAGGCATCATACATATCATAAAACATAAAGCAAAGAGCATCACATAACACATATAGGCTGCATCAAAACTGCATCATCATATAGAATCATCTCAAAAAGGGTACAATGCCACAAGATAGAGTCAATGGATATCCCAAAAATGGAGCTCATAGGCTCAAACAATATAGTGTGTCACAATACAAATATGCCCTAGGGAAGGCTCTCATCATCTCCTCGGGGAGAAGAATGTGGCGGAGGCAACTCTGTCATGGGCGCTGAAACAAGGGATAGTCCTGTAGCAGCCTGTTTCTGTGAAGCTGATGGAACTGCGAGTGAAGGCATCATCATGACAGTAGTAAATACCTGTGAAGTCACTGTAGTTGGACTCTGAGAGGACGGATCTGTCACTGGTGGCTGACCCTGTACTGACCTCTGTGCCGAACCAATAGCACCCTGACTATGCCCTGAATGGTGACTTGGAATATGCCTACGGGAATGGTGTGACCTGTGGCCTGACGTGTGTCTTGTGGAAGTCGACCCCCCGACACTGGTATGGCTCCTGGTACCACTGCCACTATCCGATCTATGCCCACTGCCTGTCCTCGTCTGTGATCGGGACAAGGTAGGATCTCACTGCTCTGGCGGCATTGCCTGCTCATAAAGCATCCTGTACTGCCCCAACCTGGTGCTCACCCTAGCAAGCTCCTGGGCCATGTCTCCTGTGGGTCCTGTACATAAAGTTGCAAACTCTGTGCACCACCGCGCCGCATCCTGCTGGCTGATCACCATCTGATCCCGCTCCACACAGGCTACCTCCAGTGCTGACTGTAGAGACCTGACCTATGCCAAGCTGGCATCTAATCTCTGCTGAAGGTCTGCCACTCTTTGATCTGCTGTGGCATTTGACAGCAACTTTGAGGATGGTATCTCCTCCTCCCCCTCCACCATCCACCATCTCAGGAGTCTCTCGGCCTCACCTATGACATCATCCTCCTCATCATCATCATCATCCTGCCCTGCCACCTCCTCCTCCTACCCACCCACCTCCACCTCTATCTCTAGCATATCCTCATGCATCCCTGCCTCCACCTCCTCCTCCTATCCTCTCACATCCTCCTCCTATCCCCTCACCTCTGGCTCCTCCTCCTATCTCCCCTCGCCCTCTCCCTCCTGTCTGGGCTGCTCCTCACCCTCTCCCTCCTCACCAACCTCAGGGATAGCATCCAACGCTACCCTCGCCACCCGCTGTCGCACCCTATGGCCTGGTACCTGGCCGTCTCGTCTCTGCCTCCGGCCGTCTCCACCATCATCCCCACCTCTGGCTCCACCCCTGCCTCCATCATCTCCACCCCTCCCTCCATCCCTGTCCCTACCCCTACCTCTGCGTCTGCGTCTGCCTCCATCCCTACCTCTGCCACCTCATCTGACCCATGGCACTCGCGGAATAACTAACCACTTGTCAACTGGTGCTAGCCCATCTGGATCTGTCAAGGTCATTGGTCGGCGTGCCTGCCACCATAAATCATAAGTTGGTGTAGTACCAGAATCTGCCACTTCTCCTCTCCAACCCCAAGCCTGGGCTACTAGCCCGTCTATCTGCTGAGTCGCAAATGCTACTGGAATGGCTGGCCCCCAGGCATACTCTAGAGAGGACCTCGCATACTCTGCTATCCCCACGGGCACATCCTGATGCTCGCCAAACTGTCTCAATACACGCTCCGGCAGGTACATCTCAATGATCAAGGACGTCTGCACTGTCCTACCAATAAGATATATGTACTATCTACAGAAGCTGAGATGCTCATCCTCATCATCCTAGGCCTCGTAATCCCTGTACGGCCTCTAGATGAACGTCACCATGGTATCAATTCGATGCCGCCACCACCCTGTCTCGCCCATATGGGTCTGCTGTAATGCTCCGGCATAGTAGTAGGAGTAAGGCATCCCCGCGGAAAGCTATGGTCTGTCAATAGGAGGGCAGAATATAGCAATGTGCTCCCATGCCCAGATTATCATAAGTGTGGTCCCACAGAAGATACTCTCTCCTCTCCTGTACATGACATCGTGAAGTTGATGATAAAGCATCCCTAGCAAGCAAGGACCCCATGCATAAACTGTCCTATCCCGTCTCATGCTGACCAGGACGTCCCCCCAACCAATCAGAAATCCATGACCTCGTTGGTCAGGAATCGAGATACCCGCAATCATCGTCGCCAAGAATGCATCGAAGCGCCCATAGTGCTCTGCTAGGAAATCCCAATGGATCTCATAACCCTGAATGCCGAGTCCAACACCCTGATCCTGGTAATACGCATGAAAGGTCTGTTCGCCATGATGTGGATCATACACAATCCGCTCCCCTCGAATAGGAATCCGGAGAATACGGTAGATGTCCTCTAGGGTAATGGTGGTCTCACCTGTCGGTAGGTGGAAGGAACAGGTCTCAAAATTCCATCGCTCACACAAGGCAGTCAATAGTCCCCTGTTCACCCGAATGGCGGGCATGAACGTAGCATAAAATAGACCCAGTCGCATCAATTGCCGCCGCTCTCGTGGGCCCAGCTGATCGGCAAACCAAAAGGTGGTTGGTCTACTCTCTCTAGTATAAATAGGGGCAAGCTACCTCTGCAAAAAGACGAACAATGCATCAGCACTTTTTGGACAACTGACATCATGAAAAGCAACTAAGCTCATGCAAACATCTAAACAAGTTTTATTAAGAAAATAGGCAAGTGCGTCGCAACAAATCAATTGTGTCGCGAAAGGTCAATTGCATCGTTCAAAATAGCATATGCATTTTAACATGTCAATTGCGTCGCGATATGACCTTTGCGTCATGAAATTCAGCGGTTGCATCACCAAGTTGCGAATGCGGCGCGACATGTCAATTGCGACATTCAAACAAGCGATTGCGTTGTGAAATAATGATTGCGACACTTGACCGGTCAAATGCGACTCGGTAGGGCACTTGCGTCGCACGAATTATCATATGCGGCACAAACCACCGGTGCACCTCATTTATTCAATGCACTTGCGTCGCGTCGCATCAAATGCATCAAACACGAAAACAATTGCGGCTTACGCAAACGCATATGCGTCGCGGTGCATTCGTTGACTACCCTAGAAAGCATGAAAAAGCACGTAAAACGATAAAATGACAAAGTAAGTTTAGGGTACATACCGCCGGCTTTAAGCCCTCTGGCCATCTGAAAGTCCTCACGATCTCTCTGTGGTGCTCTGACACTGGAATAACCATCCTCGCTGCTGCGCCTTTTGCTCTGAGCTCTCAAGTTTCGCAAAGTAAATAGTGAAAGTGAATTGACTTTTACCCCTTTGGCAACCTATTTATAAGGTCAAAATGACATTTTTCAATCACAGTCAATACTGGAGGCTCATTTAAACACCTTTGACTTCCTCATAAGTTGCTTTAAACATGTCAGAATCTGAAACCGACTGCGCCGTTATTTTTTTGATCATCGAATTGATTTATCAAGACCCTTTGCAAATTTTTCTGGCGCCGACCCAAAATTTGAAAATTTCCCAAGGGGGCAGTGATACTCTGTACCCTTGCTGGGGCATACCTTTGACTTATTTTCTTTGTCACAACGCGACAAGCGACATTATGACAAAGAGGGGCAAAATGTAGACACCTAAAAATGACCTAGGCCTGCAAGCTTCATTTTACCACTTTTGTCCTAGCATAATTAAGTCATTTAATTATGTCCTTGGTCCACATTTGACTATTGATTAAATAATTCATAATTATTTAATTAATTCATGTCATTTATTTCTCCTTGATTATTAAATAAATAAATCTTATTTATTTATTAAATACGTCATTAATTATCTAAGTCTTCCTTTAATTAAATAAATTTCTTAATTTATTTAATTCCCCTTTTGTCATTTATTCCTCATGATTATTAAATAAATAAATTTTATTTATTTATCTAATACGTCATTATTTACCTAAGTCTTCCTTTAATTAAATAAATTTCTTAATTTATTTAATTCCCCTTTTGTCATTTATTCCTCTTGATTATTAAATAAATAAATTTTATTTATTTAATTACGTCACTAAGCAAGTCCCCTTCTTTTAAAATTAAATAGATTCTAATTTATTTGATTTTTGTCCATTTTCTACTATAATTAAATAATTATTTTAATTATTTAATTATTCATTAACCTCTTCTCTCATTAAATTAAATAAATTTAATTTATTTAATTTGGTCCACTCTCTTGAATTTTGAATTAAATTATTATTTAATTCAAAATTATTCCTTGTCACATTCTTCTATAATCTAATAATATCTTTATTATTTAATTATTCACTGGTCACCTAGAGTAAATAAATTTTATTATTTAATTTCTCCAGCAACCTCTTTGTCCGTGCCAATCTTATCTTCCAAATTAATTCTTATCTTTTGACATCTCATTTAATTTCTGCCCTTGATTGAATTATCTTATAATTCAATCTTAGCCATTCATTTCTTATCATTGCCCTAATTTTGACCTAACCCTATTTCACACTGCAACATTCAATCTCGACCATTGATTCTAGGGTATTTGTCATCTTCTCATCCTGGCCACACATTCAAAATTGCAGTTTTTATAAAATGACAATTTTGTCCTTATTTTGCTCTCTGAGGCTCATTTATGTCCATTTTTAGGTTATGGTCATTGCCATTTGCAGTCATTGTCATTTTAGTGTGAAGTCATTTCTTTTATACAAATCCTTCAACACTTGCATAGGGCTTTGTCATTTATCATAGTTGCTCATTTGAAATCTGAGGGCATCTTTATTTACTGCAAGCTAGGAGGTGTAACAAAGGTCAACCATGGAAGATGAGGACTTAGGGTAACATTGTTCCTTTTGTTTTCATATTATTTACTTTGTGCTTTGTTATTTCATTGGAATTTTAATGTTATTGTGCTAACCCCTCTAACAAATCTAATTTTCCCTTGATTACAGTTTGAACTCCTACATTTTTATCCCCAATAATCTGATCTTTGGGGTGATATTTAGCTAGAGCTTTTGATGCAACCTTTTTAGGACTTGTTTCATTTTTAGGGCTTGCTGAATCAGTATTAGGCTTTGCTGTTTTAGCTCCTTCTGAAATAAATTCTAGTTCAAGTTCTTCTTCCTCATTATCCTGCAAAGATTCAACATACAAATGTGGTCTTTCATCAAATTTTACATTAACAACTTCAAAAATCTTATTAAGCCTTTTGTTAAGGCATTTATAAGCTTTGCTATGAGTTGAGTATCCCAAGAAGATACCCTCATCACTCTTTGATTGAAAGCTCCCAAGGTTATCATCATCTTTCTTGATAAAACACTTACTTCCAAAAATTTTAAAGTGTTTGACAGAAGCAATTTTTCCATACCAAAGTTCATAAGGAGTGTGTTTAGATTTCACCCTAAGTTGCACTCTATTCAAAATGTATACAGTTGTATGAACAACTTCTTTCCAATACATATCAGTCAACTTAGCTTCATCTAGCATGGTTCTAGCCATTTCTTTTATAGTTCTATTCTTACGTTTAACTACCCCGTTTTGTTGAGGTGTTTTTGTTGCAGCATATTGTCTTTTAATGTTGTGTTGTTCATAGTAATCAATAAATTCTTGAGAGGTGAACTCACCTCCTTTGTCAGATCATAGACATTTAAGTTTCAAATCAAATTCCTTTTCAACCATTTTACAAAAATTTTTGAACCTTCCAAAGGCTTCTGATTTGTGCTTAAGAAATGTGACCCATATCATTCTAGTATAATCATCCACAAACAACATAAAGCACCTTTCACCATTAGTAGACCTTGTTCTGGTTGGTCCACATAAATCAATATGCACAAGCTGTAAAGGTTTTGAAGAAGAATGTTCTTTTTTTTTTAAGCTGATTTTAGTTTGTTTACCACTTAGACATTCTTTGCACATAGAATTTTCTGGCTTGCTAAGAACTGGTAGACCTCTAACATTCTGATTTTTACTGATTCTAACCAGATTTTCAAAGTTTATGTGTCCTAATCTTTTATGCCATAACCAATTCTCTTCAATTTGGCCCATTAGACACATACCTTGATTATTGTCATTGCTTGATGTGTCGAGAAGATTGTACACATTTTCTTTTGTCCTCCTTCCAGCCGCAATAGCCTTTCCTAGCTTGTTCTTAATCTCACATACCTATGAAGTGAAAAGAACATGATAACCACTATCACAGATTTGACTAACACTTAGAAGATTATGTTTGAGACCTTCCACATAGTACACATTATAGATAGGAGTGTCTTCATTCAGAAGGTGCGAATCTCTACCTTTAATTTGAATACCAGAGTTATCACCAAACTTAACATAACCACCTACATAATCTTCAAGATTTATAAACTTATCCTTGTCGCCAATCATATGGTTAGAAAATCCATTGTCCAGGACCGATAAGTCCTTTTTCTTGGAATGAAAAGAAGTTTGAACCAACATAGTTTGCTCAATGTGGTTAACAGTCTTAGGTTTCCAAACCTTTTTAATTTTCTGTTGTTTCGATTGCAGATCAGTTCTGCACTGTTTGACAGAATGTCCCAAAGCATTGCATTTAAAACATTTGATCTGTCTAACAAAACCATAGTGTTGCCTAAGACCAAACCTAGGTATTCTAGGATTCATAAGCCTACAAGTGCTCACCTTATGCCCAAATTTGTTGTAGAAAAAACAATAACCATAGAAGAAAGGATTGACTCTGTATGAAGATCTATTACCTCTTAAAGACTGAACATGATCCTTACTAAATTCTGAGTGATTTGAACCTGAACCTTTGACTTCAGAAGAGGGTTTTTTTTGTATTATGAATTGAACATTCACCCTTTTCAAAACCAATACCGATTTTATCTTTATACAACTTCTACTTGCTAAGCATCTCATTCAGTTTTAGAGTGCTTTCATATTTTTCAATTTCCTTCCTAAGACATACTGCTTCTTGTTCTAGTTTTTGAATTTCTTGATCTTTGTAGCTTACAATATCTCGAAGACAGTCTTCAACTCTTTTAGCTTCTTCAAGTTGAGTTTTCAGAGAGACCATTTCTTGATCTGGTTTATGTTCTTGAGCAAGAACTTTTTTTTTGAGTTTTTTGACCTCTTGTAAAGCATATTTCAGCTCACTTTCAAGATCTACTTCACCTTCTTCAACATCAATAGTGTTTGAATCATTTTGCTGAGTAATCTCAGCCATGAACAAAGTTTCATCTTCTTCAACTGATGAATCTTCAGACTCAATATCATATTCATCATTACTAAACAAACTTTCTTCTTTTTGAAATTGAAGTTTCATTTAGGTTTGAAGGCCTTCTTCTTAGGCTATTTTTTAGTTGTCTCGTTGTCACAGATTTGATCATCAGAGGGACACTTTGTAGCAAAGTGACCCATTTTTCAACAGTTAAAACATTTGAAGGGAAGTTTTCCCTTATATTTTCCTGATCCCTTTTTAAATCTTCTAACAAAATGGGATTCTGTAGAATCTGACAACTCTGATTCACTGACTTTGACTTTTTCTTTCTTTTCAGTGTTAAAGGTAGTTTCTTTTCCTGTTGAATTGTTTTTGCTAGTTCTCATTTCATAGGCAGTAAGTATTCCTTGCAGGCTATCTAAGGTAAGCCGATCAAAGTGTTTCTTTTCTTCTAGGGCTGAAACCTTCGATTCAAATTTGGATGGTAAGGTTCTAACAACCTTTGTGACAACATCAAATTCATTAACCTCTTGACCTAGACCTTTCATTGCATTGACAACTTCATCAACTCTTAGGAAATATTCAGCCACTTTTTCATCATCCTTCATTTTCAACTCCTCAAATTGATGTTTGAGTGTAATGATTTTTGATAGTTTGACTTTCTCATTCTCTTGATAAATAGTTTCGAGTTTTTCCAAGATATCATGAGCAGATTTGCAATGCATAACTTTAATGAACACATCTTTAGGTAACCCACACAAGATGAAATTCTTAGCTCTGGCATTTGTTTCATACCTCTTTTTTTCAGCAAGATCACTGGGAATAGAGGCTAGTACATTGTAAGAATTTATAACAATGCTCCAAACATCAACATCAAAAGAAATAAGAAAAGCTTCCATTCTGATTCTCCAAAACACATAATCTATTCCATCAAATAACGGAGCTCTGGTTACAGAGGCACCATCTTGAGAATGTGCCATAAAACAAACTCCAAGACTAAGATCAATCTAAGGTGATTAAAACCTATTAGAGGACCCTACGCTCTGATACCAATTGTTGGAGTTAAAATGACACTGAGAGGGGGGGCGAATCAGTGTCTTAACATATTTGACCAATTTTAAAAAATTCAAAAACATAGCTCAAATTTGATCTCAATATTACTCTAATTAATGCATTCATGAGTTGAATGTAATCATTCATAAATGGAATTGAGAGAAGTAATAATCCCAATAGTGAACTGAAACAACAACACAGTAAAGCAGTGAGAGCATAGAGGAACAAAGAGACACAAAATTTTCCGAGTGGAAAACCCTCCTAGGGTATAAAAACCACTCCTGAAATGCCTTCCAGGCTTAATCTTTTAATCAACTGTTCACAATGCCTTATAGGTTGATTTTTGAGCACCCACTCAAGGAGCACCAACCCCTCGTTTAGAGATATCTATCTCAAGGAGTACCAACCCCTCAAATTATGATTTGAACAATAATAATAACTCAGAGGATTTCTCTGTTTTCAATTAAGCACATGTTTCTCTATTTTCTTGTCTACATAATACCTTAAATATTTAATAATTGAATCCCTAAAATACTATATAGAGAAGAAATTTACAATATCTCTGCATCTTTTTATTCATATTTTATTGCAAAGTTTATCCATACATTTTCATACAACCAAGGAATGATAATCTCAGAATTACAACAACTGAACAAAAAACATAGTTTTCTGCTTCTATTTATACATCTTTTTGATTTAAATGCCAAGAAAGTAACTGTCTTCAGAAGTAACGGTTGAACAATCAACCTGAGAATATTCAGACTGAAGATAACAGAGTTGTTTATAAAAGAAAACTTCATCTTGTACCTAGCAAGATTATTAGTTGAGGTGAAATTGATTTCCCACTACAAGAGCCATTTCACCTAGCTAAGAGCTGTCCTCAACAAATCTGAAACGTATGTGATCATTTCACTACTTAAAAAGCACAACTGCCCACCACAGACAAATCTGCAACTCCCATGGGTCCATCAACCACTGTTGAGCTTCCAGCTAGAAATGTACCAAATAAAACTTCCATATACCACTGATAAAGCCGTTACAGCCAGGAACAACATAAACTAAAATTCTCATGATGGCAGCCAGGCTAGGGTTCCATACCCAGCCAAAAAGAATAATCATAAAAGTTTTCCCTAAACTCTCATTTCCATTGATGTAACATTATGCTGAAGGCAAGTCAATCATTAATCATAAAGTCAATCATTAATCATACTTTGGTTCCTTCTGTTTCACTGTGACCCTTCGTTATTAGGAAAACCCTATAGAGAATTCACTTTGTTTTGCTGAAAGCCCCCGTGATCAAACTTGTCACCGTGACACATGGTTTTTCTTGCCGACAAGCCTTCTATCTTATGAGTGTTGCTATAGCATACCATCATCGGGGAGACATCTCATAGAATGCTTGAGTCATACCGAAAGTCACCAACCATCTTCTGTGTCTCTAAGAAAAGGTTGATCCTATGCCAACAAAGACCTTTTGTGTTCCATCGGTGAGACCGGAGGTCACTCGTTGAGACCTCTCTTCGATGCACATGAGTCATACCAAAATGCTTTATCCACTCTGAGTCGCTGAGACATTACAAACTCGCTGTGACCCTATACCGATGACTCTAACTCTTACTGATATAACCTTTGTGCACAAGTCAATAAGACACCATGAAATCGCTATGGCATTTCATCGAAGCCACAACCTTTGTCGATAAGACCTTTTGGTGCACGGTCGGTGAGACAATATGTCTTCGGTGAGACCACATACCGAATACAACACTCCTACCTAAATATTTCCACATGCATTAGTCAGGGAGACATCACCCTTTTCGCTATGACCCTTCACTAAATCCTTAAACTCTTGCCGATATGTTCCCATTCAACCTCCGATCGGTGAGACAAAGCAATTTCGCTGTGACCACTTACCGACGGTATAACTTATGCTGATATAATCCTTTTCTGTCACCGAAACAAAAGAGAATGTCATGCCGATAGATGCCTGCAAATGAATCCCGATCGTTGTGACATCAAATAAGTCTTGCCAATATGATCTTTCAACGGAGGTCGGTGTGACATACCAATTTTGCTAAGACATCATATCGATGCTGCAACTCTTGCCGATATGAAATTTCTTGTGCCGGTTGCCAAGACACAAAGCACTCGATGAAACAACATGCCAATAGGGATTACTTATGTCGATGAACCTCCTTATGTATTAGTCAGTGAGACCCGACTCATTTAGAAAGACCTCTCCCCGATGAAATATACTCATGCCAATAGACCTTTCCTCTGTTGCCAAGACCATGATCAATGTCACCCCGAAAGCTTCCTGTATGTAAAATCAAATTTCTATGACATTAGAAACGTCTTGCCGATAGGCAACATAGATGTTTATTAGAAAAAAAGGATCAAGGAGACCCAAGCATTCGCACTCCGATATGTTCTTTCTTGTACAAATAAGATAACCTGAGACAAGATAGAGCAAGAGAAACCAATCTGAAACTTTCAAGAAGTAGAATCAACAGAAAGGAATTTTGTCATCAAGGACAAACCATATGATCACAACTAAGAACCAACAAAAAAAAGGTTCTAGCATCACCAAAAATCCAAATTTGATGGAAAATATGGAGTTTTAGATTGCTGTCCTGAACTTGCAACAACTATCCTTCATTTCCAGAATTTAGAAAACTCCTTTTACAAATCCAATTCCCTCCATGCTTAGTGAATCAGAAATTCCCTTTGTGATTACCAAAAAATCACATCAACCAATTGAACTATTCCAAGATTAGTCATGACTTGACACTTGAGAGACCTTGGAGTGATTTCTAAAACTTAGTTGCAGAAATTACATTTGAAGAGAGGTAGGATACTTGTGGGCTGCCTGTGTTGAGGAAGTGCAAAAACACCCATCAACAGAACTGGCGCTAGAAGGAGGGAAAATATAAGCTAGATCAAATTAGGTCTTTCTCCCCTCAAAGGTTTCATAGAGTGCTAATATCCACACCATACAAGGGAGAATTTCAAGAGATAAAAACTCCTACCAAGGCTAAGAGAGCCAAGCAAGGGGAAGCATCTACTTCGGCCTCACCCATTCGACTTCCATCTCCTTCATCTCCTTCCTCCCCTACGCTCCTGATAGGACTTCCATCCTTCCATTCACTCCAAACAACATTTTCACCCCTCACTTCCCACATCCAAGGTGTTGTCCTCATCCCTGTGCCTCACTTCCAAGGTGCTTCCCCAATGATAGTCCCACTTCAACCCCAAGTTACCTTAGCATAGCAACTGCAAAATCCACTCCCCACAATGGCTTGGCTGGGAAACAACCCATCCAAACTATCCTTCAATGACTACCACGACATGCCAAAGAACCTGGAAGGTTTCTGTAGCAAGTTCCATCCATGTGATTCGTAAAGGATAGAAAAATAACACATCAAAATCTTTCAAATGACATTGAAGGATATGCAGATTGAACATGAAGATGTGGCTTTTAGGATCTTCCCTTATTCATTGAGGAATGATGATTTTTATTGCTACATCCATCTTCCAACTAGATCCATTACTTCTTGGGATCAAATGAAGAACACCTTCTTGTAGAAGTTCAAACTTCCTGTTAGCCCCACAAAGTTATATCAACAATTCATGTACGTTAGAAGAGAATTAAATGAGCCGATCAACTACTTCAATGACATATTTCATAGAGATTTTATGAAGTTACAATTGCCTTATGTGGTTGATATTCCCTATGCTAGGCTTGTCTATTATGCTGCCTTGGATAATCTTACATCCACCTCAGTGAAAAGGATGCACCCACCACTTGCTAGGTTGGTGGATGCATATGCAAAGGTAGTCACAACAAGCATGGACTTGGGGTAGCATATTGCAAGTCTGCTACCCTCATTGGGGCCAACCACTAACCTAACTCAGATTCAAGGGCTCACTCATGCCTTGACCCATCAGACACCTATGCTGAACCAAGTTCCTCAGTTGCCAATAGTGCCACATTTGTGGCAACCATTGAATCAAGTGCCATCAATGCCTCATTACCTGCAACCTCTACAATAGTAGGTTTACTCCCAATAGCCCCAAGTGCCTACATACCTGCAAAATTCAAAATTCCCCCCTGCTCAACATGTGAACCCCAATCCTAGACCTGCACAAACATAAGAAGCAAACAAAATGTTAGATCAATATGCAAGTTAGAACTAAGATTCCCCATGAAATTCATCTACAATGCTCAAAATAGGAAAGAAATGAAGAACAAAACCAAAAAAGCAATTAAATCCTATTTAAACATGAAAAATCTCAATACCATGGGGGAATTGGTGCCAATATGATGTGGAAAATGGCCCTTTCAACAAATAAAGAAGGCCTCTATTTATAGAAAGAAGGATGGAGGATTTGAAAGATATAGAGGATGTGGGACAAAAGATAAGCCAATGATAACACACCACTTGTCATCATGCTAATGGACAAAGTTTGAGCACATTTTGGAGAATGTGAAAAGAGGGGGGAGATTCAAATTCAAAAGATGGCTTGAAGAATGAGGTGAAAGGTGAAGTTAATGCCACATGGCTCAAGAAAAGGACTTGTAAGAGATATTAAATGCCATGTTTGGAGGACAAGACCTTTTGGGGGGAGATTTTAAATTTCAGGAATATTCCATCTTTGATGCTTTTTTGAATGAAAATAGAGATTTATTAATTAATTAAAATTATTTTCATGAGCAAGTGGAAAAAGCTAGAGGATTTGATGGTTTAAGACTAAGATTAATCAAGATTTGATTAATTTAAAGGAGATTAGCTGATTTGACCATTTTGACTTAGATTTTTGGATTAATTTAAATCAAAATGAGAGGAAAATGATTTTAGACTTAATTAAATAAGATATGGTTTATTTAATTAAAGAGGATGGTGTTAGCTTTAAATCAAATAAAGATAAATTTATTTAATTTAAATGAGATGACCTTAGAGATTAATTAAATAAAATGAATTATTTAATTAAAAGAGGGACTATAGGATTAATTAACCAAAGTGATTTGTTTAATTAATAGGAGATGACGACTTAATCAGATAAAATTGATTTATTTAATTAAAAGACGAAATATGATGAATTTAATAAATTAAAGATTATTTAATTAAATGACTAGCAAATGGAGATGATTCAAGACAAACTGGTGTTAGTAAATCAAGATCAGGTGTATAGGGTCAATTGATACATTTTACATGTCTACATTTTGTCCCTCTTTGAAGCGATGCACTTGTTGCGTTGGTTCAAAGAATAAACATGTCTTGATCAAAAGCCAAAAAAAATCAATTTTGAAAATGCCCCAATCCTGCCTCAGTGGACAAAACATGTTGCTATACTGCCCCCTCGAGAGATCAGACAAAAATTTCAACTTGTTGGGTGATCCCATGGAAAAAAGAGGACAAGGTGCTCGATAGGTCTAGAAAGGCTCTGGAAGGTCAAAAACATGCCAAAATGATGCAAAACAGCCCACAGATGGATAAAAATAGGCTCGGGGGGCCAAAAACCTAGCAAGATGGCTAAACAAGGTTTAAAAACCCTAACTTTTAGGCTTAATATAGGCCTTTGGGGGCCACTTTCACTTCATTTGCACACATAGCCTACAAAGATTCTGCCACTAGAGCTCTGAGCATTGATCAAGATGGCGCAATGCGTGCTTCGACGACACATTTTAGATCAAGTACAAGTGTACCAATGACATCCAGATGTAGGACCTCTAGTGAGTGATCCTAACTTGATCTCATTTTTCATGTTTAGGTGCATTTATTAGGCCTAGAAAGCTAGTTTAGGTCCAGCGGTGCAATATAGTGCCACTGCAAACTCAATTTCGATGTCATGTGGCCTCAAAATGCACCGCATATCCATGTAACACCGTAGTAGTGAAGTTTGTAATTTAGGGTTTTAGTTCAAAGTGCGTTGTGTATGTGCAAAGCGCCGCAACAGTCATGTTTGAAATTTAGGTTTAGTGGCCAAATTGGGTCGCGGATAAACTACACTGCAGCGATGAAGTTTGAGGGTTCAAACTCCTCTTGCGATGTAGTTTGAAACTTCCAAACTATGTTTCCTTTTCAAATAGCAACACATATGCTATTTCAAAGGAAAAAAAGCTCGACTGGGCCTAGGAGTTTTTCAAGAAACTTGACGTTGTGACTTTGCTGGTGTAGGAGGAAACCGGGATACTACACTCACGAGAGCACAAGATTAGAGTTATGTTTGGCATTCTATAGGGGACGCACGAGCGATTACATGAGCACTTGGGAGATTTGGGATTATGGTACATCACCTACGCTCGCCTAGTCTGCACTCACTTGGGTATGATGACTGCATTGGTCGAGCGATGGTACATCGAGACATCTTCTTTCCTTTTTCCCACTGGTGAGGTGATGATCAGTTTGGAGGATGTTTGGTGCATTCTGAGACTACCAATCCATGAAGAGCATGTCATCTATGATGTGGAGGCTAGATAGGAGGCCTTCTATGATTTGATGGGCCTCGATCAGATTATTTTAAGAAAGGGCTAGATTGAGCTGGAGTGATATAGGTTCATTGTTTCACCATTTAGATTAGTGGTAGCAACCATTATCTCATGACTTGTGGCACCAGATCGGTGAGGCTGAAATTTTAGTGTCAGATGGGGGCTCGCGTAGGAGAGGATGATCAGCTTTAGGACTTTCTTTGCTTGGGGTCCAGTGCTATTGGCCTCTCTTTATAGAGATCTGCATGAGGTAGTGTATCTAGACAACAAATCCATCAAGGTTGGCGTTACTCTCCTACACATCTGGGCATGCGAGCATATCTCAGTGTTGCATTCTATCAAAGTTGTTCTCATAGCTATGGAGCCAGATGATCAGTGGTGTGGCAATATAGAGGTGGAGTTTCTTTTGTTGCAAGGTGTGACCCTTGGTCTTCCTTCCAGCACTAGCACTTTGGTTTGTGACATGGTCTAACTACCTCCTTTGGTTCTTAACTGAAGCTTGTATTGGGAATTGACAGGTTGATCTTTTGGTGCAACGACAAGTCCAACAATTGGTATTAGAGCTGGTCACAAATTCAAACCCCATGCTTGTGTTGGGGGGGATTGTTGCAAGGTGTGACCCTTGGTCCTCCTTGCAACACTATTGCTTGGGTTTGTGACATGGTCTAACTGCCTCCTGTGGTTCTTAACTGAAGCTTGTATCAAGCATTGACAAGTCGATATTTTGGTGCAACAACAAGGCCAACATATTTTTCACACACTAGCGAGCATGGGATCCCTCATTAGAGGAGGGTGATAGATGATATGCACTTCACCTAACACCATACCTTGGATGGTCGACATGGTATGATGATGATCAACAAATTTTCTTCGCCCACCAAGACTGACTTATGCAGGGGCAGGAGAACACCATGCTAGAGAGATACGTACGAGGTAGAGTACAAAGGTAGATCAGGGAGCCCCAGGATAGGCATGATGACCAATATGTTATGATATTTGTGCATACGATGAGTCAGGACTCATGGGGCTGATATATCCTAGCAGACGAGGCGGTGCATAGTTTCATGCAGCTAGTGGCTAGGCCATGGCCATATGCCCAGGGTCCAACCATTGCAGGCACGACACAAAGTTATAGGGATTGGTTTTGGGTGCCTTTGAGATTGACATTACCAGGTGCAACAGTTCCATGATGAAGGCCTAGGAGTCAAGCAGGAAAGCACCATAGGGAGGCCGAGGGGGTAGCAGAGAGTTTGGACGTGGGGGAGGCGGGGGTCCACAACTAGAACATGGACCACCTCCCTGGGATGGAGAGCAGGTAGATGGGCCACCCCAATAGGATGATCAGGATCAAGTCCATTAGGACCAGGACTAGGGACATCAAGACTAGGATCACGGGCACCAAGATAGGGTTCTAATACTGCCATGAGATGGGGACCATGATCAACCACCCGTGTAGCCACCCCTTCATCTAGACCCCAGGGATCGTCAAATTCTCTAGCCACAGACACAAATACAGGTACTTATAGCTGAGAGGGATCAGTTACGGGTAGAGCGGAACCAGACAGTCCAATAGAGATAGACTGCGGAGCTGCAGGTAGCAACAGAGATGGGCAAATGACAATAGATAGAGAGCATGTTTGCATCCTCCTCCCAGAGCATGGTAAAACTTTGATCATATAGGGAGGCCATCAAGGAGGCTGATTACTACAGGATGCATTATTATCGGGCCATGTCGAGACCAACTCGAGTCCTAGACTTTTCACAAAGGATAGGCCACAGATCTGTAGAGGACCACGGGGAGAGAGCAGGTGGTGAGGGGAACAACTAGTAGGGTTAGCTCTAGTTTTGATCAGAGACATATTCTTTCATTCTTTTATGCTTCACAGACTCATTTTTGATAGCCCAGTGGGTGATTGTACTGTATTGACATACACATGTATATTTTGATCCAATTTTATACCATAATAGTGTACATTTTGA
The DNA here is from genome assembly GCA_007258455.2 of Sequoia sempervirens. Lineage (NCBI taxonomy): Eukaryota > Viridiplantae > Streptophyta > Pinopsida > Cupressales > Cupressaceae > Sequoia > Sequoia sempervirens. Next base: position 24,928,559 of record VDFB02047144.1, on the reverse strand, counting down.
TGATATATATGATATGATGATTCAATGTGATATGATGTGTTCTTATTCTATTTATGCATTATGGATGGCGTTATTTCTATATGCTATGCAATGTGATGCAATAATGTTATGTGATGTTATGATGTACATTATGTTCTATGTGATGATGCAAAATGCAATGATTGTGCGACTAAAAGATCTATATTATGCCCCTAATGGATGATGATGAATTGCGATTTTTTTCTCTTTTCATTATCTTTTCTTATGCATTATATGGTGATGTATTTATATGATGCTTATGTCATGATGATCTTATGCAAATGAATGATGCTTATATATGTTCTATGGATATTGTGACAATGTTTATGATATGATATGATGAATGCAAATGATGTTTTATATGATCTATGATGTTATGATGCAAATGTGTAAATGATGAAATGCTTAGAATAACCAATCTATACTATGCAAATGATGGAAATGAAATGCATGTCATATGATTTAATATTTCCTATATGATATGATATGCCATATGCAGTATGCTACCAGTTTGTGGATGCAAGATGGATGCATATATGATGATTTGCGATTAACTGTCATGGTACCATGTTAGCATGGAAAGAAAATGGAAGAAAGAAGAGGATCCAACAAGATAGGAGATGATGGTGATGATGATGATGATTCTCTTATCGAGGAGTTGGGATTTTAAAAGGGCCAATTACCTTATGTTTGATTACACACACATGCATGATGCATCAAGGTATAAAGAACTAGGATGGTGTTGCACCTAGTGTGATGGAATTTGACTCGACAATCAGATAGGAGTACTCTTGTTCACACTTGGCATACATAACCTTATTTAAAATTTAGTTCAAATATTTCAGACATCTCAGACCAAATCATAGTAATGCAAGACTTCCTATGTAGTCAACAAGATATCTAAAACACCTCCCCTACACCCAAATAAAGCACACATGACCAAGTTATATTACAAGAATATCCAACAAGCACAATAGATAAAAAGATAATGATCATTTCCCCATTCCTATCTCTCTAAATATTTTTGTTTAGACATCATCGAGAGGTCCTTCGAATGAGCACAATAAGATAAACCAACAAGATAAAATCAAGTAAACAAACAAGCTAATGTTCTTCATATCGCTAGCCAAGACTAAACTATGGTGATGACTAATGTTGATGTCCATTGTAGGAAGGATGCATCCTAGGACATGATGTTATTAGATGATTGATTTGGGACTGATTGGATGATAGGCTATTAACACAAAGAGTTGACCATCTTGTTTAAGTACTGACCTAGACTTGAGACCTTGATGTTTGAATTTTCACTTTTGAACTACTAGACTTGTTTCTAATTGATTTATTATGAGTGATGATTATTGTAGGTGAAAGCGAGATGAGATGGATTAATTTTTTAAATATTTGGATGTTTTTGGAGCTTTTTAAATGTTTTGAGGCTATTTTTGGCATTTTTGGGATTTTGCAAATGTTTTGATTTTCAAAATTTTAAATGTTTTGGGGTTTTCTGAGATTTTGGCCAAGAGACTAACCGAAAGACCTATCCTAGGGGCCTCGACGGCTAATCAACAAATTATCCTTGCCTACGTTATACACGCAGAGACCATGTATTTCAATTGACATAGACTTGATTATTGATGAAATATGAACAAATGGATTGCCACTTTATTATGATAGACTCCTAAAGGAATGACCTAAGTGTCTCGGGGGATGATCAAAGATCAACCTTGCCTACGTTCAAAGCTTAGAGATGACATAGTTTGACAAGATGACTCTGTTTTTAAATTTTTGACCTTTTGACCTATTTTTGGGATTTTGATATGTTTTGAATGTTTTTGGATTTTTCTGATTTTTTGATGTTTTTGAATTTTTTGATTTTATGATGTTTTTGGATATTTTGATTTTCTGATGTTTTTGGATTTTCTAATTTTGGGATTTCAAGAACATACATTAATCCGATCTGATGAGAACATGCCCCCAACATGAAGCAATAGACTACTCCGATAAAGGAAGCACAAACTTGCCTTGAAAATGGGTCGAGTAGTACTATGAGGGATCATGACATGAACAAAGGGCCAAGCTATGATGCAGATGCAGATGGGTGATGGATGGAGATAGAATGCGATAGATGATGAAAGCATGATGAATTGATAATGTAGAAAAATACATGGAGATCTTGGTAAATGGAAAGTGCTTATTTACATAAGGTGCCTGTTTTCCAGGTTTTCACCAAGGTACTTGCCCAAAGCGCCACCGAAGTGGTTTTCACTAGAGGACGATTTTTCTCTTTACTTTTCTTATCCTTTTTCTAATTTTTTTGCATTTTTCTTTTTGATTTTTTTATTGTCACCAAGACACCTGTTTGCCAGGTTTTCATTAGGGTGACCATTTTTTCAGGACATTTTCTAATTTTTTTATATTTTTGGTTTTATACCCTAAAAAATTTAGGCATAATTTTTTTGAGATGGGAGCTATTCATGGGCTTCTACAGAGGTTCCCCTTCGAGTATTGATAACTAATATGCCCTTGAATTATAGCATATTGTGATGATGAATGGTCCCAACCAGTTGGGCTCAAATTTTCCTTTGCCATTTGGGTTTGGGACGTTCTTCTGATTCTTCTTTAGCACAAGTTCTCCAACTTGAAATGTCCGACTCCTAATCTTTTTGTTATAACTCCTTTTGAGTCAGTTTTGATAGACTTGTAAATGATTTAAGGCATCCATACATTGCTCATCTAGTAGCTCCAACTCATTCAGTCTTGATACTCAATATTCCTCATTTGTGATGAGGTTTTGAAGTGATATTCTCAGTGACGAGAGCTCGATCTCGATGGGTAATATGGCTTCTGATCCGTAGACTAGGGAGAATGGGGTGGAACTTGTGGGTGTATGAATGGTAGTTCGATAGGTCCAAAGGGCGGGATTTAGCTGCAAATGCCAATCATGACTTGTGTCATTGACTTTCTTTTTAAGGATCTTCAGAATGGTTTTATTAGTGGCTTTTGCTTGGTCATTGCCTTGGGGATAATATAGGGTGGAAAAGTGACGGATTTTGAATTTGCCGCATAGGTCATGAACATCCTAATTCTTGAAGGGTGTCCCATTATCTAAGATAATGGCTTGGGGGACACCATAGTGACATATTAAATAGTTTAGGATGAGCTTAGATATCTAATTTTTGGTGATGTATGTCATGGGTATGGTTTCCACCCACTTTTTGAAGTACTTAGTGGCGATAATGATAAACTTGTGGCCACTAGATGAGGTGGGGGTTATTTTTCCAATTAGATCAAGCCCCCACTACAAAAAGGGCCATGGTGTGATGATGGGATGAAGTTCTTGAGTGGGTGCATAGATGAGGTCCCCATGCTGCTAACATTGTAGACACCTTCTAACATAGCCATGTGCTTCTCTTTCCATTCTAGGAAAATAATACTCCGTCCTCAGCAATTTCTTGGCCGAGATCATACCACTTGAGTGTGAACCACATATGATGTTATGCACCTCGGTTAAGGTGGTCAATGCCTCCTCAGCGTTTAAAAAATGTAATAGGGTTCCTTCTATGCTCCTACGGTAAAGAGTTTCTTCTAGGATGGAAAACTAGGATGCTTTCTTGATGAAGTTTTTCTTAAGGTTTAAGGTTATGTTAGCTGGGAGAACTCCTATTCTCAGATAAGTGTATATTTCATGGTACCAAAGATCATGAAGACCAACAATTTTGCACACAAATTCTGACTCTGGTACCTTGAATACAGGCACGAGAAGCTGCTCTACTAGAAATTCATGCCTTGGGACATTGTGAGGGATATCTAATAGGGATCCAATTGTCGCCTTGGCATATACTGCTCTGTTGTTTTCTTTAGGTATTTTCTCGAATGCGATCTCAATGAAGGACTCCTTAAGACTTTCCACAAATTGCTTGTATGGAGTTAGCTTGTTGTCCTTGGTCTGGTACTCATCATTCACTTGATTGATTATTAGTTGTGAATCCCCATATACCTTGAGAGCCATGATATGCCACTGTATTTCTATTCTAAGTCCTATGGTTAGAGCCTTATATTCTACGATATTGTTTGTGTAGGGAAATGCTAACTTGTAGGACCTTGGTATACAGTCTCCCTGTGGAGTGATGAAAAAGGTCTCAGCTCCCAATCCATGTTGTGTGTAGGAACCATCAAAGTACAACTTCTAGTGGTCTCCTATGCTCAAATTGAAGATGGATTCATTAGGGAACTCTAAAATAAATGGATTCTCTGAGTACATTGGCGCTTCTACTAGTTGGTTTGCAATAATTTTCTCTTTGATAGCTTTTCACTCTACGTACTTAATGTCATACTCTAATAGGATCATGACCCACTTGGCCATCCTTCATGTGAGCATTGCTTTGGAAAGAAGGTACTTGAGTGGGTCAATCTTAGCAATGAGTTTGATTTTGTGTGTTAACATGTAGTGTTTGAATTTCTATGAGGCAAACACCACTGTGAGACAAGCATTTTTTATGAAGGAATAATTTAATTCATGCTCTACCATGGTTTGAATGATGTAGTAAATGGCCCTTTCTATTCTATTTTCATCATGTTGATCTAGGAGAGCACCGAGAGCTACTGTTGTTGCTAATATGTAGAGGATTAGAGGCTTTCCTTGGATTGGTGGCATAAGCATTGGAGGTGTGAGAAAATATTCTTTGATTTTGTTAAAGGCTCGATCAGATTTGTCATCCCACTTGTACGCTACCCCCTTGTGGAGTAGGTGAGAATATGGGATTGACTTGTCTACTAGCTAAGCTATGAACCAACGGATTGATTGGAGCTTGCCTTGTAGGCCTCTTAGCTGCTTCAATGTCTTAGGTGCTTTCATCTCGAGGATTTCCTTTACTTTAGCAAGATCTATTTCAATTTCTCTCATAGAAACAATGTATCCCAACAACTTTCTTGATTGTACACTAAAGATACACTTCTTTGGATTAAGGCGAACCTTGTATTCCTCAAGTCTATCAAAGATGTCACTTAATGCTACTATGTGGTCCCTTCTTTTTCTCAATTTTTCCAATATGTCGTTGACATAATCTTCCATAATCTTATGGATCGTGTCATGAAAGATTAAGGTCATGGCTCTCTGATATGTTGCTCTAGCATTCTTTAGGCCAAACGACATCATGTTCCAACAATATGTCCCCCATGGACAAGTAAAAGTTGTTTTGTGTTGATCTTCTTTGGCTATCATGATTTGGTTATACCTAGAGAATCCATCCATCAGTGAAAGCATCTCATGTCCTGCGCTCATGTCTACAATCATATCAATGTTGGGAAGTGGGAAGTCATATTTGGAACATGCCTTGTTCAGGTCTCTAAAATTTTTGCATATAGGGATGGCCCCATCAAGCTTTGAAATAGGAACTAGATTTGATACCCACTCTGGATAGTCAATTGGTCGTATGAACCCTGCATCAAGTAGCTTCTTCAATTCCATTTTGAATTACAAGGCTATCTAGCATTTTTCTGAGTTTCTGTCTGACAGGCTTTGCTTCAGGATAAACTGCTGAGTGATGGACCACAATCTCCGGATCAACCCCAGGCATGTCAGCATACACTAACTCATTTGAGTGCAAAATCTGACAAATTTTTTTGACGAAAGATGGATAATTAGATGTATTGTTGGGTACTAGTGATATTTAATGTGAAATTTTCATTTTTTTAAAATTTTATCCCTGATGTTCGTCAAAATTTTGATGAACCTATTTTTTTGTCGAAATTGTGACAAAGAGTTTTCGTCAAAATTTCGACGAACATGTGAAGTCAAAATTGAGGCCGACATAAATAAAAAGTGAGCTCAACTATTTATTGCAAAAGCATTTTTCTATACTTACGAATTTTCTCTGCTTGTGAGTTTGCTATACTTACGATAGTTTGTGGAGAAATAAGGATGATTTTCTTGGAAAGAATAAAAAAAAATTCAAGAAGCTATCGCTAGGTTGACGATAGTCATTGTCCTTTCCTAGAATTCATTTGTGAAGTCAGATTTGTACTTCTAGGTTTGAAAATCATATTTTAAAGCAATATCTCATCAGATTTCGATTTTAGACTTTTGCATTTTCAGAGTTGCATTTTTAGATTTTGTTGTGCAAGTTCAATATTCTAATTTTAGGAGTCTAACGGTTGGAAATCATAGTAAAATAATAATTTAATAAGTTTTAGAATTAGCATTTTAAAGTGTTTTTTGGGGTCATTAACTTTAGACTATCTTCTCTTTTGCAAGGGTGGTTGCATGCCAAATTTTTTTGGTGTAAAATATCAAAATTATTAGATTTTGTTACCTAGATATGAATAAAAATTATTGGAGTGTGAGTTTGATATTTTTTGAAGATCTAAATATTCAAGCTTGGTAAAGAAAAATCATGTCAGATAATATTAGTATAGAAAAAAATGAAGAGACACTTGATAGATTGTGGACTAGATTGAAAAGAAAGGGTGATGGAAAATGTTATTGTCCTTGCAATAATTGCAAGGGCTTAAAGACAATATGACTTTTAATCACAACAATTGAGAAACATTGTAGGTAGCATGGTCACATTGAAGGGGGGCATGATTATTGTCCATTGGTAAGTTGTTCATTATATGCGTTTATATTGATTGAATTTGTAAATGTTTATATCATTTTAACATTATATATATATAATCACTTGATCATGATCATGGTTTATTTGGGGCGCCCTAGGGCACATGATATGGATTATCACGACTCAAAGAATGTGGTTTTGCATGTGGATGAACATGGAGCTGTGAATATCGAAGATGAAGTTAATGATCCTATGGAAGAAGATGATTATGCACCAGAAAACATAGTTGAAGATGATGGTACACATACATTGATCCATGACACATTTAGTGGTAGAGCTAATTCTAATGATTGAGATGAATTTTATGATGTTCATGATTTACCTATATTTTAGAAGGCATACGAGCCCCTTTATGAAGGCTCCCAAACAACTCTTCTCTCTGCTGTATTGTTGTTGTTGAACTTGAAGGTTATGAATGGTTTATCAAACATAGCAATCTCATTGATGTTAAGGTATGTCATATATGTCATCTTTTTTCATCTATTTTAATTGTTGTTAGTTCATCACTAGTAAATAAAGGATGAAATGTGTACCATTAATATTTTTTATATTAACAAATTATTTTTTGTTGCAGATTGATTGGTGAATTTTTGTTACCACCATCAAATATATTACCTCGTTGATACTGAGATTTATTTGGGGTTATGAAAGATATCGAAATGGAGTATCAAGCAATAGATGCATGTCCCAATGATCATATTATATATCATAAACAACATGAATTTGCAACAGAATGCCCAGAATGTCATATCAGTAGATATGGAATAGATCAACTGACAAAAAAGGTGCCTCGCAAGGTTCTTCATTATATTCCCATTATTCCACATATGCAACGATTATTTAGGTGCAAAATCTTAGCACAATTTATGGATTACCATGCACGAAATAGAAGTGGAGATGACATTCTTTGAATGCCTCAAGATGGTTTTGCATTTAGGGACATTGAGGAAAAATGGCCACACTTTAAAGAAGAACCTCATAATTTTAGGCTTTCATTGGCAGCGGACGATGTCAATACATTTGGAGAGTTGAGATCTATTTAATCGGTGTGGCCTATTTTTGTTATCAACAATAAAATTCCTCCGTGGATGTCAATAAAGAGGGAGCACATAATGTTGTCAATGATTGTTCTAGGTATTTGTTTACATCAATTAAATTTAACATAGTAACATCTCATTTGTCTTATTTGTTACATAATGACTTATATTTTTTTCATTCAATAGTCATGTACATTAATTTATATATATTGTAGTAAAATGGTTATAATAATTATGTAATTTTTATGTTCATTCAACTAGGTAAGCACTAAATTAAAGATATGTATGTATATATCGAGCCTCTTATCAATGAGTTACTAAAGTTATGGAATGGCGTCACTATGTATGACGTCTCTAGACCAATAGGACAAAGACAATTTCAATGCCATGCAATGCTTGAATGGACAATTCATGATGCCCTAGGGCTAACACATTTTTGTGGTATGTTATAACGGTTCACTGCACTTTAACAATATTTAATTTTATGAAGTAGATATCATGCATATTTTTAAAATAATCTATTCATTATATATAATTATAAAAATTGACATATTTAATCCAATTATAAATGTGTTAGAAACCAAGAACAGATTTGCAAACCGAAAAGACCTTCCACAAAAGATAAAATCAGAAAAAGTGGAGAGGTTGCAAAAGAATGCACAACATAATATTATTCAAGAATTCGATAATTACAATATAATGATTTCATTTATAAAAGAAAAGATGCATAACCCTAATCTTAACTTGAGCAACAAGATAGCTCAAAAGATAATGATGAGAATAAATAAACCTAGGAAATAAATAATACCTAAGTAAAGTTATGCAAGTGCAATTAAATATTAATTACACCAACACCCCCCCATAAGTGCAACTTAGGGAGAAGCAAATTATTATGCAAAGATGAGTCCTGACAACAAGTTCTGATCAGGTACTCATGTACAAATGCAAAGATGAGGTAGAGAAGGAAAAACCAGTGGGACAAAACCCCCTAAAATGAGATGACTATTGCAAAGAAGTGCTGGAAGAACACTATGGAGTAACACTGGAACCACAATCTGACAAGACAGGAAAGATACTTTTGTCTACAACTAAAACCAAAACCAGAATCATGATAATGTGACAACAAACCTAATGCCACAAAACACTAGATAACTCACAAATTAGAACAACCCTGGAATATGTGAAGCAATAGTAGATGAAATGATGACAAAATCTGGAAGCCGTGTATCTCAATGCCGATGCCAAACTGTGACTGGAACTCTTCCATGGGAAGGAGTACCAAAAATAGACTCTAGAACATTAACCATAAAAATATGGCCCTCAAACTAAGAAGAATCTAAACCAATGAGGATCAAGAAACATAATATCTTAACTGAAGTGTGAACCGATGAATTTGGTATGTGTCAAGCTATAGCAAAAATGTGGCCAAAAGAAACTAGGAAACCAAATAACCCATACGAGCTGCCAACAAATCAAAATGGATATGGAGATCAAAGTGCATGCACACTCTAATCAAATTATTATGCAAGAAACCCCCTTGATGGAACTTTATCTTAGTTCATTTATTACAATAACCCAATGATTGTAAGAGGAGAGAATGCTAATGCGTGCATAAACAGTAAATAACATGATGTGGTACTAAGATGGAGTACAGATATACATGTTTCACTTTTCCAACTCCCAAAACATCCAAGTAATCTCCAAAACACCCATCGGGACAAATCTGGAATAATGAAAAACTTGGGATAGATATAGAAAAAAGTGCATGGACAACAATATATAGCTCCTTAATACCTTTCCAACGCCTCAAACAAGACGAAAATCAGACATCGTGGCAAAGAGTTATGAGCTCGGAAGTCCAAAATAAACATCTGACTTCAAACAGAAATAAATGTAGATAAAAAGAAAAATACTAAAAAGTAAGCAGCACCACTGGAAAGTGCTTGGAACCAAATTTTTGACGATATCTCATTTGCCCGATTTCGATACTGTATGCCCAAGTTATGACTAAAAGAAAAAAACTGCTCCTTTAGGAAAAATCAGGGCTAGGAGGGGGCAAAGAGGCCGTACGGCTGATGACATCATGCTGATGTCAGCACTTCATGGCAAAAAATTTGATGGCCATCTGGCCGTCGGTGCAAAAATCTCCCCCCTGGAAAAATTTGACGGCCGGTGGAATAATATTCTGCATGGAAAAGGGAATATTCCCTGTGTACGGTTTGAGACTGTGCGTGAGACCCTAGTCGCCGATATGACTAGGGCTGGGGGCTCAGACCGGCTAGGGGCTGGATCTCAGTGCCCGAATCTCCATATGGCTGTGGTGGCGTAGAAGGTCCTGCGGGGTCTAATTGGATGGCCCCTGGTCCTCCATGTGACCGGGGTGAAGCAGACAGAGCCCGCGGGGGCTGGAGGAGCTGGCGGTTGGAGGGCGGTGGAGACCAGCGGCGGCGGTGGGCTGGTGTCTGTCGAGTGGCGGAAACCTTTTTCACTGTAGGCACCAGCTCAAATCCTAAAAAAACACTTTTCTTGATTTTTTTTTGTGCGTTGGGAAGCGTGTTGGGGAGGTCGTACGACCTCCCTGGCAAATTGTTTTTGCCTTAGAAACAACTTTCACCAAAATTGATGAAAAAAAAGGTGATCTTAGGGTTTTTAGCTGTTGTGAACATGATGGTGACCTCCGTTTGTGCTCAAACTATTCCAAAAATTCAGCTACACCTAGAGCTTGCAAAAAAACTCTGAGCTTGAAACCCTCACAAATATGGAAAATGATGGCCAAAATCTGCAAAACAAAAGCCAATCTTGACTTTTTCCAGTGCTCTAAATCCAATGGTGAGGCCCAATCTAATCCAAAACACTGCATCAATGAACTCAAGGCATGATACCCTCGAGGAATCCCGAACAAACCCTACAATGATTTTCTCAAAAATTTCAGAAGGGGCTGCAAATCAAGGCTCTGATACCATGTTAGAAACCAAGATCATATTTGCAAACAGAAAAGACCTTCCATAGAAGAGAAAATCAGAAAAAGCAGAGAGGTTGCAAAATAATGTGCAACGTAATATTATTCGAGAATTGAATAATTAAAAAATAATGATTTGCTTTATAAAAGCAAAGATGCATTTCCCTAATCTTATCTTAAGCAACAAGATAGCTCAAAAGATAATGATGAGAATAAATAAACCTAGGAAATAAATAATACCTAAGTAAAGTTATGCAAGTACAATTAAAAATTAATTACACCAACAAAATGATCTTGCAGGTCTTCAAACAGAGGGAAAATTTGCATGTCCAATTTGTGGTTCAAAAATGAAATCTCGTTGTTCAACAAGTTTAGGAAAGCAGGTGTTTAATGAGTATAGGCGCTTCCTCCACATAAATAATAAGTATCAAACTACTTAAAAACATCTTTTCAATGGGAAAGAAGAGACTACATCAAAACCATGAAGAATGACACATCGCCTATGGAAGTTGGAATATAATAGAATTAATCGTCAAGGTTATACATTGGATCAAATTGTTTATCTATCATCTATGATATGTTTTTAATTTATATTTTTATATTGTGTTGTGTTTACTCATGCTATAATTGACAATGATTGTCGTTGTTAATTTTTTTAACTTATATCCTTCATGAAGGTCATCAAGGCATTAATGGCCAACTTCCACAAGGACTTAAAATTTGTCCCAAACAATTTAGTAGGTTTCCTTTCTATGAGCAACTAAAAATTGTGCATTTGTTTGATACAATGCATATCAAAAATAATATAATAGAAACATTATGGAAAATATTGGATGGAAGACATGACAAAGAAAAAATTGTCAAAATCTGTAGTGACATTCAGGAAGCTAATCATGCAATGAAAAATGTCATTCAATTAAATAGTGATGGAGACCAAATTAATATAAGCGCCCTTCCTTGGTTATTAATGGAGCAGCAAAGCAATGCTATAAAAGAAGTCATACGAAAAATTTGATTTCCCATAGGATTTGCTATGAACATAAACAATATAATAACAAAGAAAGGTGAATTTGGGTCAGGGATGAAAACACATGATTGGCATACCTTCATTAAGGTAATTATTCTCGTATATTATATACACTTGTATAATGCATGTAATTTTTAAGGTATTATGTTTACTACTTTTGGAAAAGTAATGAAAAGATCGTTTTATAATTGTTGCAATACATTCTACCTCTATCTCTCCCAAAAAAAATTGACAACAATGTCAAGCAAGTTATATATGATCTTGGAAAATACATGAGGTAAGTAGTGATATTTGTTCAATTCATTGTATAGATCCTATAATTGACATTTTTTTTACTTGTTATGTAATATACTGCATATTTTTGTTAAATCTTGTTAATATTTTTTTTCCTTGAATCACTTGTAGATGGTTGTCATCTAAAGAAATCCATAAAAAAGATATAAATTATTGGAAGAGAAAAATTCCTCGTCTAATGTGTGAAATGCAAAAATGTCTACCTTCGACATCTTTCAATGCACAAGAACACTACCTCATACACCATGTTGAGGAGATTGAATTGTGTGGATCTATACACACAAGGTCAATGTGGATGGTTGAGAGGCACTTGAAATTTTTGAAGGCTTTGGTTAGAAAAAGAGCACATCTTGAGGGTTCTATGGTGGAGGGATATATGGTATACCAGACCATGGTATACATTAGTGAATATCTTCCTAAGTTTGCAACAAAGATCCATGTAGATCACATTTGGGATCCCAACTCCATTAACAAATTCGAAGGGGAGTACCTAATGGTGAAAGGTAGATTGAGGAAAGTTAGAGGTAATTATAAGATGGTCATGTAGATTAATTGGAATACATTTTACATATGGTTTTCATGTATATTGTACTTATTTAATTATCAATCTTCAATATACATCAATTATAAATTAAGGTCGTATACTATGGTATTTAACTAATTATACGCCGTTTGTGAATTTCAATTTTTTTTGATACAGTTGGCAGAGAGTGGGATGCACTACATTTGTATGTCACAAACAATCTTCATTGGATGACGGTATGGATTGAATGATGTCAACAATCTGGTCACACATTAAGATGGGAAGGTGTGGCTTCATTGGTTAAATAAGCTCACCATAATGGAGATTCCAATGTTACACAAAGGGAAATTGATTTAGCATATGGTTTAAGAGATAAACAAATATGTATAAATATATTAATCACCCATATTATTTAATTATTTTCAATTATATTGATGTATAAATATGTTGAGATTATTTTCTTTGCATACATTTGGCCAAGAATAAATATTTTTATCAACTGGCAATATTGAAATAATTTTTACATGTTTGACATATTGTAGGTGAAACACCACAAGGCTATGTGGTGCAATGGTCATAAATTTTGAATCAAAAAGTTGGATGACATGAAGAAAACTTGTGAGTCTAGTATAACTATAGTCTTTCATGTGACTAGTGTTTCATCTAGAAGTGACATACATCCAGAAGTCTCAAAAAATCGATACTATGGGATTTTGGATGATATACTTAAATTTTAATTTAAGTCCTTTAGATTAATTTTGTCCGTTTTCCTATGGTACATGCTACGATTGAATGAAAATGATCTCGAGAGAACTGTTATTGAACATGATAATAGATTTACCATGGTTAATACAAGGTCGATCAAGCAAGCTAGAAATGAGCCCTATGTTCTTCCAAGCCAATGTGAGCAGGTATTTTACTCAGAGGTTCTAGGTAAATCGGGTTGGTCATTTGTTGTTAGACATGATCCAAGAGGAAGGCTAGTAAATATAATGTGGTGGAAGAAGAAGATACCGAAGAACTAGAAGATGATGTAGATGATGTCCATGAGGAAGATGTCGAAGAGGAGGAACTAGATCATGATGATGTAGGAGTTAATGTTCATGAAGATGATTTCCATGTGGATGATGACATTATCAAAACTGATATCAATGATGATGATGATGATGATATGACCAATCCTTGCAATGTCGAATCTGTATTGGATGATACAGACAAAGAGTTGGATGAAGAAGAAGATCAATGACATTGAAATGTATGAATTATGCGATTATATTATCTATTTGATATTAATTTCTTGATAGAACTATATTTGAATTATGTGGTTACATAATTAATTCATGATGTTTTTAATTTTTATTCCATTACATAATTAATTTAATGATGTGCTTTTTAATGTTTGAAAGGTAAAAAAATTAAAACATTTCAATAGTGATGTTAACAACCTTGGAATTAGTGTGTTTTATGTTTCATGTGATCATAAAAGATTAAAAAGTCAATTGTAGAGGTGGTTGTTCAGTGGTTGAGGTGTAAAGGCCTTTAAAAGGCATAAAGTGATCATTGTAATAGTTGTTGATGGTTGAGGATTTAAAATGCAAGCTCTTGACATTTGAAAATCTATGTTTTTCTTCAAAATTTCTATATTTTTCTTGTTATGTAGCACTGTACGGTCATATGCAGCCATATTTTGATGTGAAATCAATTCCATGTTCTGAAGATATGTGTTAGCTTTGATTTGAATCTAATTTAAGGGCTTAAATAATTGATTTGAGTTAGAAAGCTTCATTTCTTTGCATATAGCTCGGTTACCTTATTTTTGAGGTTTTTTCCAAACATGATATAAAGGGGCTCTTACACTTTTGTGATTACTGTTGCTTGTGTAGGAGGCCCCATGGATACTATTGTAATTGTAGGATTCATGAATAGGGCGTAGGATGAGAAATAAATAAGGTATAGTTGTTGTCCTCAAGAGTTTTGTGAAGAAAAACATGTGAAATGAGAGGTTCAAGCCTAGGTTTCAACAAAATATGTATGGGAGATTTGATTTTATGAATTTTTATCCATGTGAAAACCTGATGGGTTGTTTTTGAATACTGAATATAAATGATCAATATACATACACACATACACACATAGAGACAAATATATATATATATATATATATATATATATATATATATATATATATATATATATATATATATATATATATATATGTATGTATGTATGTATGTATGTATGTATGTATGTATGTATGTATGTATGTATGTATGTATGTATGTATGTATTTTTAAATGTAAATGTAAATGCAATTACTAGATGCTCTCCTAGAACAATAAATGCAATAGATCATAATTAAAAGAAATCTATATCTATGTATATAAATGTGTATTTCTAAATGCAAGTGTAAATGCAAAGAGCATATGGTTTTGTAGTGTTATCGATACAACATATCCATAAATTAATGTAATTGAAATTTCAAAGTCTTCAACACATATAATATGAAATCCATCAAACTATTAAACTACATGAGAAATAAATGAAAACAATAAATGCATATGTATGTGTATTTGTAAATGTAAGTGTAAAATAAATAAGAATAATGAAAATTATAAAAGAATACAAGGGGAGACCAATGCCTTATTGGGTATATGGAGTCTAATGAATATCTGCAAATGTGAATTTTAATAATGGCAATAATTCAAACTATCAGGCACAAAAATTGTTTACAACTTGTGTAAACGTGCAAGTGAATAATTGACAAACTCTTCTTGAGATAGAATGGAAATTCTAGTTATGTGATTCTTCTTATTAATGCAACTAACACTTCCCAATTGATGTGATTGATTAAAAGATTTTAATCCCTACTTGAGATAACCGAATAACCAGATCACACATATATAGCAAATGTACAATGATAAACTGAGTATAAAATTTTTATATCAATTTAAACAATATAGAAGCATCAGAATGGAGACAATAAAATAAATGCATAAATTTAACAAACAACTAATACCAAAATATTAATCCATAACTTAGATATCTTCATTTACTCCATCAAAATACGTGCATCTGAGTCTCTGTATATGAAAGCATTTTGCTAGAAATCTATCTACTAAGTATCTCCTAACGCCTATATCTATTGCATTACTATGGAACATATATAAATACATCAAAACTTGGAAGGGACACATCCCTTCACAAATGTTTTATTTTACTTAACTAATTAAAACAAGAGATTAGGCTCTATTTAGCCATAGATGAACATTTGATAAATGATCTAGATAATCCTGTCGTTCATGAGTATCAGCATCTCCTAATGCATTCTTGGCTGATATTTCCACCTTTATCATCCTTACATTGTGCTTGTAACTCTCTTCCAATGTCGAATCCTTCCCTGTAGCATTTTCCAAAATTCCCTACAACATCAATTCACATTCTTTGATCGACTTGGCTTTCTCTTTCAACTTTTCTCCATCTTCAAATAGTGTAGGCAGACCCATATTCGTAACATCAATAACCCCTTTGCATCTTCTCGTAGTTCCTCATAATAGTCCCTATGTTTCTTTATAATTTGGTTACCCATAACAATGGGCACACTGTCAGGAACATCTATTTCATTTAATTCTTAGAAATTTTCTTCAAACCTTCCATCAATTCTCTTGTGTTCCTGCCCTGTAACATGGTTCTTTGAATATGCCCCCCATAGCTTATTGAACCAAATTGTTAAGTTGGCCTACCTTTTTCAGATTATTGCAGCGAGTGTATCATATTTACCTTGTGAATATGCAGTTGACTCCTCCCAATGATCTTTTACCTGTGAGCTTTAACCATGTGCTATTAATTTAGGAGGTCCCATTGTGACTCCTAGCATGCCCTTCAAATGATCATTTTCTCTCATGATCCTTTCATTATTCATTTTGTACATTTCCTTTTCTTTTATCAACATTTATATTTGGGCTTTATTCGGTTTTTCCACATTAATCCCAATGTCTGCAGTTGCCATAGGATCTACCTCTCCAACCTTCAGAGTCATGGCATGTCCAAATGTCCAAATGCTTTCTTAGTATCAATCACCACTGAATTTATATGAGGTGAATACAAGGCCCATATCTTGAGTGATCCTTCATCTAGGTTATATTTGGATCCAACATATATTTTTGTCACCCCCTCCAGACTAAGCTTGTGTGTGGCACTATAATCCTTTAAGAATCTATCAAAGACCAATGCATAATTCAAATCCAACCCTGGAAAGATCATAAATCCAACATCCTCTAACATTTTCCTTCCTTTGTTGGGGGTCATAATAGCCATTTCTTTATCCACAATTAATTTCAAATTATTTAGTAGTTGCTCCTCATTGCTTAGTGTAATATTATGAACTGTGTCCCTTATCTCCTTTCCCTTTTTCTTATACAAGAAAGATCTGAATTCTAAAGAATTCACAAATTCATTATCTGCTACAAATGACCTATATTCCAAATGTCTGGTGTCTGTATCTTGGCTCTCTTCAACACTTAGTTCTCTAGGAGGGTAGTTGTAATGTTGAGTTTTTAATCTGGAAATCCTATAGGGTAGGTCTCGTGGCATATCTTCTCTAGTTTCCTCATCTCTAGAAAAAGGGAACCCTGTATCCGACAACCCTTGGTTGTATTCCTCCACCACCCTCTTTGCTTCCTCTACCTCCAAATTTCTAATCATGTCATCAAACTGATAAGGCACATGATCATATCATCCAAATTTTATCCTTTGTTTGGAAAAATTGATATATCCCTCTAGATCAAAACCTTCTCTTGGTGGACCCTTATTCATATTATACTACATTAATTTTTCAAGGATCAAATCATATCCTTCCTTTGCAAGCACAGTAAAATCACCAAAGTATAGAGTACTAGGCATAAATGATTGTTTTTTGAATGAACCAAAATTCATGAAACTAGAAAAATCCATTTTTCTTACAATTTCCAATTATGTAATCCTATCTGGGACTGTTTTAAGAAAAATGAATGGAGAATCCTCAAAACCAAACACCCTTACCATAGTAGCATCTTCCAAGCAATACCAGTCTCCCCAATTGTGATCAATTGGTCCATTAAAGTTTGTAGGTCTAAGGAAGCATTTTATTTCAATAGACAATGAGTGCGTACAAGGATGACTATAGAATTCATATACTAGCTTTAACAAATATTCTTCAAAATACAAGAAACTAGAATTAGCAAACCTACTGTCCCAAATGGCAGTCCACAATTGAATGGGTAACAATTTTCCCTCTTTATCAAAATGTGAAACCTTCAAATTTTCTGTCCAAATCCCTAACTCTTGTCCGAAGTACAATACTAGATGCTTTAAAAGAGAATAATTCCTAAGGTGCAGAATAGGGGATTTATTCTTGATTGCCACCAATGCTAAGTCGAGTCCCTTGGAGACAAATGAAGCATAGTTGAATAACCTAGAATTAGGACATTGAATGTTAGCTGCAATTACCATGGGAACAATGGACATATAATCAGGAACTTCCATACCCAACACTTTTCCTACTGAGAAATAGGTATATCTCATATAGGGCTCGAATAAGTTCACATGGAATGGAGGCCCATCACCATCGTCAAGTGGGATAGTTTTACCATCTTCTTTAATTCTATGTAAGGGAAACCTCCAACCCTTGTAAGTGGTGTCCATTCTCCAAAACTCCTTTCCGACTCTTCATTCACAATTTTCTCACTATACCACCCTTCCAACTTAAAAACCTCACATATTGAAGCCTCTGATATGTATATGAATGGTTTCCCAGATGGTCTGCATATGGCCTTATGTTTTGAGTCATAGTGGGTGGCCAACAATTTTACCAGCTCTATATTGACAAACACTTAGGGAAAACCATTTTTCCAAAATCTAGACACCACGGATTACAAACTAGCTCAAAATGATCTCTTCATTGAAAGTGGAATCTAAACAACTCATAGCCTTTGATTGGGGTCTAAATATCTCCTATGTGCTTGCACTTGTCATCCTATTTATCCTTTTCCACCCTCAATTGCGTGGAGCGCCTATTTCTAGACCCAGAGCCAGGTAATTGGTCAATTAAATCCTGATTCAGCTTTTGTTCAACACCCTCTGGCTCAATTCCACACTCAACTTTCTACTTCTTACTCTTACGGTGACTGCTCTCAATTTGTTTTCTACCTTTCAACTTCCCTGAGCTGGTGGATTCCATATTACTCGCTTAAAATTGCAGAAATGAAAAAGTTAAAATGTAGAGGACTTACTAGTTTTGATTGAGGTCTTTCAACTAAAACAATTATCTGGCCTTTTGTTTGTCTCCTCGTTTCCTTCGCTACCAATTAACAATAATGTTCATTTTGCAATGATTTCCTTTCAATATATGAAATTACCTGTACTCCATGGCGCCATTAATGTTTTAACTCCAGGCATGAATGTAACAGATTTTCAAATTCCTTACTGTCACATCAAATGAACTGGTTGGTAAGACACCTTCAAACTTTGGGTGATCTATACATTAGGCCCCAACCAATGTTAGCTGAATACTCTACTGATTGGGGTAACACTCTACACATCTGACCGATGTTAACATTTGTCTCATATACATCACCAAGAGTCACCCCAAAAATCATTTTGGTTCATTTGTTTCTTCATCATCCTAAATTTTAGTATCACTAATGCATTCAATGGTTCCTACGATGTTATAAGTCTCGCTGATAACTTTTCTTTTGGTCTTGAATATGTCACCAAAACTCTTGTCAATATCCTCTTGTTAGTGTAACTTAGTGTCGGGTGAAATATCAGGATTTACACCGATGGCACATGTCTCGCCAATATATTCCTAGTGGTCCTGTGGGTGAAAGAAATGATGGTCTCGCCGATGAAACATCATCACTGAGACTTGTCTTGCCGATAGATTCCCTTCATCGATGAGACCATAAGCCAATCTCCCCAATATGTTTTCTTTAGTAATCCTAGATTTAAACATGAGCATAGGTGATCTTCGAATTTACCCAAGTGTTGTCACATCAAATGTTCTATTGGAAAGACAATTCAAAATTTTGGCGATCATTTTATTTAGGTTTTACTAACATTCATTAAACATTATTTTGGTTGGGGAGACATTATGACGATATCACATAATCTATCCATCTGATTTATATAAATGTTGCCAAGAGTCACCCCGACAACTATCTTGATTTGTTTGTGTCTTCATCAGCAAGACATGGTGTATTGCTAAGACATTCAGTAATTTACCCGATGTTATAAGTTTCCCCGATGATTATTCCTTCGATCTCATGTCACCAAGACTCCTAATACAACTCCTTGTGCTTTGATCGGTGAGATGAGAGGTTTCTTGCTGATGGAACTTCATTAGTGAGACCTATATGCTTGGTATGACCTTTTCATTTCACCCCGATGGAACTTGTCTTGCTGACGAATCTCTTTATCGGTGAGACCATGGACCATCTCATCCTAATGTGTATCTTCTTATGTAATCTGATTGTGTGACATTTTTGTTCTTTCGTCGATATGCTAAAAATGAGAATATAATGATTTATGAATTAGAGAGACCTGCAAAAATTCTTGCTGATATGGGCTATTTGAATACTATATTTTGGAGGTTTTTCATGATATCAAATGGTCAACAAAGCTGTGATCATATGTGACTATGATGTTTTATACTCAAGATAAGGTTTTCTTTAGGGAATCAATGAGTGCAAAATCACTATAAAATTTGAAAAATAACTTGTACTTTCCCTTGAAGTATGTTTAATAACTCCAAAATGGGTGTCTAAAACCATCAAGGGTTTCTCTAGTGTTTTGGGAAAGTTTTGAGTTATCGGGCAAAAACTAGGTTTGCACTGTTACAAGGATTCAAGGAGTCAAAGTGTGAAATTTGACTTTTGTTCTTTGTCAAGCTTTGAGAGTTGTTTGGATTTTTTAAATTTGTCATTCTAAACTTGTTGGAAGCCTCTTAAAAGTAGGTTGATAGGTTGGTTGAGTTGAACCTACTAGGTCTAAATCAGGTAGTTATTGCTAAGTTGGATCACTCCTTTCTGGAAAGGCCATACACTTATGATTGGGTCAAGTGTTCTTTTCTTTAGAAAATTCCTATTGCATTTTTGATAGGTTATGATATGATTAGATGGGTTATGAAGCACTTATTTCAAAAAAATATCTTTATGAAAGAATTATATTGGCATGAAATTAAATATGATTTGTATTCCAATGTAAAAACTACAAAGAATGGAAACAATTCTTTCAACACATAAACTATTATGTAGTAGTCAATTAAAATGAAAAATATTATTCTATATTAGTTAGGATACACAACTAAGAAAATGATCTAAAGTGACTTATTTATCCTAGAGGAACTAAGCATATAGTATACAAAGAAAACCAACAAACCCACAACTATCCCTATTTTGAAGGAGTTTAGTTTTCTCCCCTTCCTGATCTCACTAATATTGTCTAATTATTTTAAAGAGAGGAAGGGTCATAACACAAACTTATTCAACCCAATAAATAGCTTGGTTAATGAAACTTGACAAAAGTAACAAAAAAATTGCTACATTTGGCATTTCATGTTGAATGAAGAGTGGTAACAATAATCTACTTATAGTTTAATAAAACATTATTTTTATAAGAAGGCTTGACATTAGAAAGTAATAGTTTAATATAATATAGTTAGGTGGATAGAAGAGAGGGAGAGATATATGGGGTGAGATAGAGAGATAGAGGGAGATGGTGAAAGAAGAGAGAGATCGAATAGAGGAGAGATAGATGGATAGAAAGGGATAGCAAGAGAGAGGAGGGAGATAAAAAGAGAAATAGAGATAGAGAAGAAGTAGGAAGATGGAGGGAGAGGAAGAATGAGAGAAGAGGGAGAGGGAGAGATAGGTCAATAGATAGAGGGGGGAAGAGGGAGTGACATAGATAGTGTGCAATGGGTACATTGAAGAGGTCTTAAAGGAGAATTATCATATCTTTAATCAAATGGCATGCTACCTTGTGCATAACTCCCCAAGGATACATGCCATCCTTGGATTGTTGACATGAAACAACCAATCAAAATTTAGTTTCTCTCTCTCATATTAATATTATATTAATATATATTACTATTATATTAAATATATATTATATTAATTATATTTTGTATTATATAAAAATATACTTATTATTAATTATTAATTATAATAATTTTGTTAAAGAATATAATACATAATTATAATAAGTTGAATAATTATATTATTTATTATGTAAAATATAGCTAATATATACTTAACTATATTGTAGAATACTAAAACCTAGATAAATGGAGCCATAATTTTCAATTTAATTAACATACTCTAAAACCTAACGAAACCAGGTTGTAGCTCATCAAATTGGAGAAGTGAAAGGTCAATACCAGTGCCGAGGAAGAGTTTGGAGTAGTGAAAACAAGGTCAATTTCAATGCTGAGGAAGAATTTGGAGTTAAAACAAGGTCAATACATAATTATAATAAGTTGAATAATTATATTATTTATTATGTAAAATATAGCTAATATATACTTAACTATATTGTAGAATACTAAAACCTAGATAAATGGAGCCATAATTTTCAATTTAATTAACATACTCTAAAACCTAACGAAACCAGGTTGTAGCTCATCAAATTGGAGAAGTGAAAGGTCAATACCAGTGCCGAGGAAGAGTTTGGAGTAGTGAAAACAAGGTCAATTTCAATGCTGAGGAAGAATTTGGAGTTAAAACAAGGTCAATACCAACGTCGACGAAGATTTTGGAGGAGTGAAAACAAGGTGAATATCAGTACCGAGGAAGAGTTTGGAGGAGTGAAAACAAGGTCAATACCAGCATCGAGAATGAGGTTGAGGGCACTCAGGGAAAATTGATGACCAAGGGACAATTAGTACTGTAACTTTGGCACCCCTGTTCTCTTTAACCTGCAATTTTCATGCCTAGTT
Organism: Sequoia sempervirens; assembly: GCA_007258455.2. Taxonomy (NCBI): domain Eukaryota; kingdom Viridiplantae; phylum Streptophyta; class Pinopsida; order Cupressales; family Cupressaceae; genus Sequoia; species Sequoia sempervirens. Next base: position 24,906,117 of record VDFB02047144.1, on the reverse strand, counting down.
TCCAAAGATCTTCTCGTACATTGGCACCCCAATTCTCATAAAATGGTATAAGATAAGATAGAAATAATAAAATAGCTTAGTATTTCACATTTTTATCGACCAACCTCAAGTCTTGGCAAAACTCCCATAATCTACCCACATCTTGGTTGAGGTCTAGGATTTCATCACACATAGCCTTCATCGCATGAGTCTGAAGCAATTGTAAACTTAGCCCAAGTATATGCTAGGCTAAGCTAGATCTAATGAATGGAAATAGAGGCATACAATTCTTCTTTAATACCTCCACCACAAACATATGCAAGGAAAGGTCTCCTCCCTTCTTGGTATTGATAACCTCCTCCACACACAACCCTTAAAAATTATGAATAGAGGAATATAATCTTTGAAGAAATCAAAGTTGATTCTCTCCTACCTGATGCAATTAGTCATTTTATCCTTACAAACATTTATAGTGATTACTAGAGGCACATAGACCAATTCTTCATAATAGAAGAATTTGATCATACTTTTCCAATGATGGCATTATGAGAAAACCTTAGGTTAAATGAATAATTCCTAGCTAAGTTGTTTAAATCATGTTCAACCATATAAGAGAAGACCGCTGCTATGTGTACTTGGATACCATGGAGAAAGGCTCTTTGGGCTCTTTCATAAATCAAGGTATTGTTAAATTTTAACACCTAAAAGAGGGAATGAAGAATCTTTCCTAGGATGGTGGCCATCCCATTATAGCTCTTAGAGTTGTTAGAGATATTTTTGTTTTGAAGTAGAGATATTTTAAGTTATCAAATACTACCATCAGACATAATCAAAATTTTGTTTCAAATGACTATGAGCACTAACTTTCAATATTTGAAGATGTTGAAACCTTGTCATAGAGAACTAGAACATTGATGCAACCACTCATCCTACCTTAAAACATACCAAAAGTCTCCTAGCAATTAGACATAGGAAGATTTAAGATGACTAAAAAAAATTTAGTGCCAAAGCATAAACTTATGATGACTTAACCAAGCATAGTACACACTCCCTCCCTATTAACCACTTAGACATATTTAAATTAAATATAAATATTTTGCTATTTTTAGTCATGTAGCTTTCCAATAAACCACTTGGTGGTGTTTCCCTTCAAGTTTATTTATTTGAATGAAGAGAAAAAGTCCTTTGATTACAATTAGAGAATAAATTTGAGGCCTTGGTTGTGTAATTGGTGGACCATAGTCACATTTAACACTTGTTACAAAGCTTGGGAGTTAAAATGTTAAGTAGATTTGATTTGTGATGGACACATTTGGATGGTAGTAACAATAAGTTGCAATCTATCAAGACTTGATTACCTTATAACCTGTGAAATTCTAGCGATGAAATGATAGATTAATCATAATGTCACCTTGGGATCACATCACCATGAAAGAACTTCATCCAACATCCTTAGGAGTGCAAGTACCACCAAATAGGTATTTGTCAGATCTATCTTCCTCGAGCAAGGGAAATTCAGGAAGAGAAGAGGAAAGCGAGACATGTAGTAGGTCTAAAAGAGGGAGATCAACTAGAAGTCAAAATATTAGAAGAAAATTCCATAAACGCATGGAATTTTTTCTTGTTGAAGGGGGTTCATGTTCTTATGATGATGAGAGCATAGGCAACATTGAGGTTCCCTTGAGGTACAAACATCTACGAAAACAATGGGTACCCAAGGAACTTCCTCCAATAAACACTAATTTTTGTCTCAACGAGAGGGTATATCGCATAGCACCATCGTCATTACATGGTTTGGGCCTATTTTGCATGGATGGCATAAAGGTTTTTTATGACAAAGTTACTAAATTGATGGAGTATGTCATATCATGTTACAGTTACAAAGATTGGATGCAACTGGTTCGATATACATGAAGTATGTGTAGGTATGCACTATTAGAAAATTATATACAACTAAAAGATAAGGATAAAAATAAAGGAGTGGCTATGTACATTGATGGAAGTCCAAAAGCATTAGGGAATATTGTAGGGTTTATAAATAGTACATGACCTGGGTCAACAAATAAGCAACCCAATTACATATTCGAGGCATGCAAGGGAAACCGTGTATTCGTATGTGTGATAAAATCAATAACTGCAGGGGAAGAGTTGCTAATCAATTACAATTTGAATCGCTTAGTTACAAACACAGTTACTATGGGGGTGATATGTACTATGTACTATTTTACCCAACATCAATTAATGAATCCAATATACCATTTTATTCTTTTGTTTTTTTTCGTAAGTCTATTGGTTTCATTTCAGTAATGTTTTTTTATATTCAATTTTTGTCACAACGAGACATTGATCGTAAAAGGAAGTCTGTAACCCAGAGCACAGATCATGATGCATCTTTAGGTGCTTCTACCTGTCAGGTTTACCTCATTGTAATTGTACAAATAAGATACGAGAAAAATGTTTTATTATTATGTTCTTTTCATAAGTTTATTGGGTTAATTTCTATAATGTTTTTAATATTCTTGTTGCAATCGACTGATTAGGGAAAGGCACTAGCAGTAGATGAGATCATCCATAGGGGGGTGTAGTCAATATTATGTGATGATGACATTGCTTATTCAGCAAACCCTCTCGATATGATAAGGAAGACCCACAAAAAATGCAATGAATAAATCCTTAAGTTATTATTCATAGTGCCTCAAATAGATGAGGTAAGAGAGAGGATTAAAATATTCACTGAGAGAGCACAAAATTTGCAAGTTGTCATGAGGTCTTTAATTATAACATAAGTTCATTCATGGTTTTATATTTTTTACTCTTTTTTGTCATGAACTAAAATATGTGTTGTTTTTATAGGATTTTTTGCATCCTCATGATGCTCCTAGCCATGATCAGGGTACTGCAAGTGTTTCCCGAGGAGTAGGGGTTGGTACAAGTGTCCATCCTGATCTTCCTACACATACATCACATCATCTGTCCCCATCATTTGTTCCTATATTGTCATCTGAAATGTTGGCAACACATACCATGCAAGCATCCATTACTACACCCTCTAGCAACGAACACATGCTAGAACATGCATCAGGACATGTACCTGGGAATGTAGAGGCCACTAGTACTGGTGATGTTTTAGCAGCATTTCCTATATCTTCCCATATTAATAGTATGGGAACATTTCCAGTCACATTTGTGGTGACCGAGGATTTCATTCCCATAAAGATAGAGAAGGTCCCAGGTAATTTAAAATGTTTTAATTATGAGCATCCCCCCATGATTTCGGAGAGGGAGTGGAAAGACCTGGTGTTGGATGGAAAGGAGAAGGCTAAAAAGAAAAAAGGAAAGACACCACCAGGCCAAGGAAGGTATGTGATACTCTCAACAATATAATTATATACTGATTACTCTTTCCTTTTACATAATCTAGCGTATTTCAAACTTTTCATAGGCTGCCCAACACATCGAAGGCAACAAAGGCAAGACTAGAAAAAACATGGGCAACACAAACTTAGCTCTGGTGGTTATATGAAATTAGCTACACGAATTGTAAGTATCAATAAATGAAATATTTCATCCAAATAATAAATTACAATTTTTTTTGGTTTTATCACACCATAGAAGAAAAATTCATGATCTTATGAAAAAATGAAGGGCTCTAAATTCAACAGAGTTCCCATAGAAGAGGACCTGAATATTTCCTTCCAACAAGGCTATGGAGTTATGGTTGAACGCCTAAGAGTCTTGACTGGGCAAACACAATCTTCCACTGCATTCGACACATAGGTAAATAAACTCAATAAAGTTTATTTAAAATTGAATACTTGTGCAATCTATTCAATATTAATTTCCACCATAAAGTAATTACATTCCTATTTGTTTTAAACATACAAGCAATGATAATACTGCACATGACATTGGAATGTAGCCTGGTGAGGGTGGAGCACAACCTGCAGATGAAGGTCATGGTGTGCATCCTGGTACTAGATGTATTCATGTGCTATACAAAACACAGTATGGATTAATACAATTAAACATCTTTAATTGCAATTGGTGTATTAATTAATGTAACCTTTTTAAAAAAAATTTAGAGCATGTAGAGCATGATCAACAAGTTGAGCATGATCATGCTAGAGAAGATCACGAACATGATGTGGCCCCATCAGGTAAAGAGGACCACTCTAATATTCTTTTAAACATATTTAATTTCAATTGGTGTATTGATTAATGTAACCTTTCATGTTTCAACTTTAGAGGATGTAGAGCGTGATCAACGTGTTGAGCATGATCATGCTAGAGAAGATCAGGAACATTATGTGGCCCCATCAGGTAAAGAGGACCACTCTAATGTTCTTTTAAACATATTTAATTTCAATTGGTGTATTACTTAATGTAACCTTTCGTATTTCAACTTTACATCATGTAGAGCGTGATCAACATGTTGACCATGATTAGACTAGAGAATATCAGGAACATGATGCGGACCCATCAGGTAAAGAGAACCACTCTAATGTTCTTTTAATTAATGAAATACTTGTAACAATAATAATAATAAAACATATCAATTTAACATTTCTTTGTTATTGCAGCAAACCCCCCCTTGCAACGGCATCCACGTCGTGAGCACATGACTAGGCGTACATTAAGATCACGAGCAGAGGGGATAAAATCTAAATGGGGGACATATGATTTAGAAAATGATACTCCACTTCAGATTTTTTTAGCTTTAAAAAAAAACAAAAAAAAAGTTATTGTAATCATATCATGACAACCATATTTTTGATAATATGTAAAAACTGAAAGAATGAATGTTATAGGTTAATGAATGAATGTGAATATGTTAATGAATGAATGTTATATGTTATTAATGGATGAATGAATGATTAATATTATATGATCGGGAATTGAGAGTGATGTGAGTGGGGGGAGGGGCCAAATGACATTCCACCATCATGTGGTTGGACTTGTTAAGTAGAGAATATTAAACTATTCTCAAAACAAATATAAGCTCAATAAGGTTGATGAACCAGGTCATTGGAACATTTTGATCATACTTTTATAAATACTTTGCTATTTTTATTATGCTAAAACAAACATTCAGTCTATTTATGCGATAGTATATAGACCTTTTTATGACTTAAATATGATGAGTATATTGTGATAAGAAGTCCCATGATTATTACCTTTAATGTTTTATTAGTCTAATAAATATTTTATGGCTCGTTGTGATCATAAACCTTCCTGCAGCTTGCACTACCAAGACTTCCTGCAGCCATATTTGAAAAAATGTTTTCCTTAGTTTAATACTTAATGAATGAATGAATAAAGTAATGGATTGTCTTAAAGGATGAACATGTTGAGCTAACCTTCTTCCTCAGGAAAAGATGGTGAGATATTTTGTAGCTACCACGATTGAAGGAAGGGAATTCAATTTCCACTTGAAGAATTGAAGACCAAATCCATAAAGACTGGTTCAATAGCAAAAGATGAGGAGACAGTTTCAACTCATCTGCCATGCAGGGAGAGTGTTCCAAAAATTTAGGCCAGGCGTCTTGGTGGTGCATGAATCCAGGATGATGGCACTTTAATACTGCTAAACCAATTTGACTTAGTTCTTCATTGTCATTCACCTCTTTACTTAAGTTGGTTAAATGTAATAAATGTCTCCCATTTTATAAGGGAAGGTTGGTTAGTAGTTCGGATCAGTTTTCAATAAATAGCCCATTCTCCTTCAGAGAAGGGGCTGAAAAAAATCGCTATTGTAACAAACTTTTAGTTTTACAAATTTAGCCAAGAGATTGTGCCATATACTTGCTTGCATTGAATCAATAAAGCTTATGAAATTTTTCACCTAATCGGTTGTCTTCTTTTGGCACTACCTAAGGGGGCCCACTTAGGGAACTGTCCATACTTTTATTTTGCAAGTTAGAATAGTTGCATTTCCCTTCATAGAAGTTAATGTGATTGTTCCTACAGTTGGCAGAAACACAGAGCTGTCAACTATTCCTGCAGCCACTAGGAACAAAATAGGTTATCTTTCAAGTTTTTCATTTCCAAGCAATGTTAAACAGTAAAGTTGTCTCTAGTGCTTAAATTCTAGTATAAGGCATTTTAGGAATCATGTATGTCTGGAAGGGTGATTAGTGCATATCTTGTACTGTCCCATTTCAATTTTACGTCCCTGGGTTGATAATTAAATAAGGTTCTTTAGTAGGTCATGACTGTCAGTTGTGATGTTCAATCCCTGAGTAGAGGAATTCATGTTCCTAGTTATTTAGCTAATTAAAGAACACTACATTTTTGGTGCCGTTGCCGGGGATGGTGTCAAACTAAGAACCTATTATAGGAATGCTAGTAAAGAGTTTAAGATTTCATTCTTAGTATTTTTAGTTTAGAATTCTGCATTCCAACATCTCCATAGTTAGTTTACTTTTGCTGTATGCATAGAAGAAGAGACCAATTTGGAAGATTCCTTCCTGGAAGCATAGATATTGAAGAGATTGAACCGAACCTATTCCAAGATGACCCATATCTAGATGCTGGCCAAGAATTAGTTACTTCATCTTCTTCCTCTGAACTAAGCTTTAACCTATCTGAAGGAACAAAATCAAATAATCCACTTGCTCTTATAGTTCATCAACCAGAAACTAATCCAAGAATATAACCACGAATGACAAATCCTATTTTTCCATTTCCAATCCCTGACCTACATGACAACAATAACCTCAAGAACATCCCTTCCTCCTTACTGCCAAAGTTCTATGGACTTATTACTGAGTACCCTCATACCTTCTTGTTTGAATTTGACATCCTTTGTAGAAGCTATGACTATACAACCTCAGCACACAAGCTGAAATTTTTTCCCTCTACTCTAAAGGAGGAAGCCTTGAGATGGTTCATCGGATTGGGAAGTAATGTAGCTAACACTTGGGATGAAATGAAGACTTTGTTCTTGAGTAAATATAAAGAGTATTGTAGAGGAAATGATCTGAGAGGAGATGACATCTTCAAAATGTCACAAAAGGAGGATTAAACCTTGGAGGATTATGTGTCAAGATTCTTGTTTAGTGTGCAGAAGAATACTCATCATGAGCTGAATGAGGAATCTCAAAAAATTATCTTCTTAAAGGGAGTCAATGATACTTGCAAGGAGGCCCTTGACCTCATGGCAGGAGGTGATGTCACCCAAAGTGATTGGGATGATATCAAGAAAATCTATCTTAATTACTCCAGAGTAGCTGTAAAGAAGGGAAGGGGGTTTAGACCCTCTTCTATAAAAGGAAGTGGCTCTGGAGTATTTAAAGGGGAGATTACCAATCTCTTGTCCAACTTCAATAAGGATATCATCAATGATGTAGATACTCAACTGGATACTATGCAAGCTAGAAGGAAGAAAGAGGAAGCTGGGGCAATGTTAGCTAAATATTGCCCCCACTGTCGACAAAGAAAGAAAGACTGCTGATGCAAAGAAGTGGCCAATTTGGAGGTACAACATCTCCCTATTGAGTTCAAAACCATTGAAGGAGAGGAGGAAGTGTTCTTTGTTGCTCAGCGCAGGCCATGGGCCCCAGGACAAGGTATGCCTTAGGACCCTTTGCAAAATTTTGGTTCATCTAATAGTCAATGGAGAAACCAGTACCCTCAAAATGCCCAACAAAACCATTGGAAATCCTCACAAGGGAATTGGCAATCACCACAACAAAATCAGTGGCAGCCTCTGCAAGGGAATTGGCAGTAGTCTAACCAATGGAGAGGAGGCCAACAATGGTCAAATCCACCCACTGGTTTCCTACAACAACTACAACAGCAATCCATTATGCCACCTCCCGCAGCTAATCAAGGTCAGAATCCAAAGCCAACCCAACTACCTGCTCAAACAACACCCAATCCAAATAACTAGCCACCGCAGTAGCAATAACAAGTCTATTTTTCCGATCCTAATCATCAGCCTGCCTATGCTCTAAACTTGAATAATATCAATTTACGTTCAGGAACTGTGTTGCCCACACCATATCCGCCCATAATCTTATAATTTCCATTTGAGGAGACTGACCAAGAAGAAGATACCAATGACCAAGCCCAACCAAATGAGCAGGTTCAAATTCCATCATTACCTAAGGCATCTGATAAAGTGTCCTTTCCCACAAAGGTTGGAAGGTGAAAATGTAAAAAAACAAGAGGAACCTACCTTTGACATCCTTGACCATCTAAAGCATATATGTGCAAAAATTTCCTTGTTCCAAGCGATCAAAGAAGTACCTATCTATAGCAAGGCCATCAAAGAGGCATGTTTGAAGAAATCGGGGAAGAAAAAGAAAGACCCTCAAACTATCCATGTCATAGGCCAACTCTCTGACTTAATGCTAAGGAAGCTTAGCATCCCAAAATATTTAGATCCAGGAAGCCCTGTTGTGGAGATCAATATTAATGGATTGCAAATTAAGAATGCTTTAGTAGATCTTGGTGCAGCTATTAATGTCATGACAAAGACCTTGGTTGTAAAACTTAATATTTTAGACCTAAGGGCTACACCTACAATATTACAGCTTGTTGATAGCTCAACTGTCAAACCTGATGGGGTAGTTGAAGACCTGGTAGTCACCTTGGATTCCTGGGAGTACCCTACTGACTTTATGGTCTTATCTCCAAAGGTATCATTGGGGGGATACCCTGTCATACTAGGAAGGCTTTGGTTGGCTACTGTTGATGCTTACATTGGTTGTAGGTTGGGTAACATGACAATATCTGATGGGTATAGCATAAGAAGCTTACCCTCTATTCTCCAGCCCAGCCCCAACTTGAGTTTGGAGAGGTTGTTTGGCCAGATTTGGGAGGAAAGGAGGAAGTGAACTTCATGGCCAATTTAATGATGATTACCAGAGAGCCTTTTATTACACAACAAGAAGAAGAAGGTATAATATCCAATATTCTATTGAATAACTATGGTACTGAATACTTTCATTGTGAAAAAAATCCATGTTCCTTGCAGACCATTCTTCCTTTGCCTACATCAACTCATTATCCTGTACCAATTGACTGCTTACACACCTTGCTACCCCACGAGGTAGAAATGCCATTTCTGCTCTAAGTATCTATGGTAGATTTAACCTCCCAAGTTGAGGTAGCCACAGGAAAAACCTTGAGCATCAATAAAAACCTCACCAGTGAGCAACAAGAATCTATGGTAAAAATGCTTACCAGTCATACGTCAACTTTTGCTTGGGAATATGGTGACATGAACGGTTTAGACCCAAAACTCTGTACACATCACATATACATTGACAGTGAGTTCAGACTTGTCAGACAACCTCAAAGAAGAATCAATCCAGCTTTGAGAGAAATTGTTAAAGAAGAATTGCAAAAAATGTTAATAGCTGGCTTTATCTACCCAATCTTGGATATTCAGTGGGTTTCCCCATTGGTTATTGTTCCTAAGGAGGAAAATGGAGGGTATGTGTAGATTACAGAGAGCTCAACTTGGCAACAAAGAAAGATTACTTTCGTCTTCCATTCATTGATCAAGTTCTAGATAATTTAGCTGAGAAAAGTACTTCTCATTCTTAGATGGCTTCAGTGGGTACAATCAAATCAAGATTGCTCCTGAGGATCAAGAAAAGACTACTTTTACATGCCCTTGGGGAACGTTTCCTATTCATTTTTTCCTTTTGGTCTTTGTAATGCACCTGCAACTTTCCAGAGGGTAGTCATAAGTATCTTCTCAGACATCTCATATGATTGCACGGAAATATACATGGATGAATTTACTGCTTATGGTACAACATTTGAGGAAGCTCAAGCCAACTTGAATAAAGTACTACAGAGATGTGAAGATCACAACCTATTGCTGAATAGTCAAAGGTGCTTCATGATGATGCTGGAGGGAATAGTGCTTAGTCACTATATTTCTGCTGTAGGAATATGTTGATCCTACTAAGATTGAGGTCATCTCTAATCTACACTTTCCTACCAAGCAAAAAGAAGTAAGGAGCTTTCTAGGGCATGCTGGATAGTACAGAAGATTCATCAATGACTTCATCCAAACAACAGGCCCCTTATGCAGTCCGCTAAAGAAAGATGCAGATTTTTCTTGGACAGAGGAATGTGAAAAAACATTCTTTGATTTAAAATTCTCCCTTACACAGGCACCTATTCTGAAAGGACCTGATTGGTCACTTCCATTTCATATTTGTACTGATGCATCAGATTATGCCATTGGAGCTGTGTTAGTGTAGAAGAGTGGTTCAACAAAAATTGCACTCTACTACATAAGCAAAAATCTGCAAGGGGATGAATTAAACTACACTGTTACAAAAAAAGAAATGTTGGCAATCATCTATGCCCTCAATAAATTCAGGCATTACATCACTAGTTATCAAATATTTTTCCACACTGATCATGTAGCAATTTGGTATTTCATGAACAAAATCTCAATAGCTGGGAGACTGGCAAGATTGTTATTGCTGATGCAGGAATTTGATAGTACAATTGTGGACAAGCTAGGTAAAGCCAATGTGGTTGCTAATTTCCTTTCTAGAATTCAAAGGCAAGATGACTCTACACTTATTGAAGACTCCTTTCCTGATGAGCACCTATTTGCAATCAAGGTTATTCACCCATGGTATGCCGATATAGAAAATTATCTAGCCGCAGGAAGAACTCCTCAATTCTCCCCTAAGGAAAAGAGATTATTGGTAGAGAAAAGCTTTAACTTTTCTTGGATTGTAGATTGCATGTTTTATACAGGGCCAGAACAAGTTATGAGGAGATGTGTACAAGAGGAGGACACTCATGATATACTACATGCAAGCCATGATGAGTCGTGTGGTGGACATTTTGCTGCCAAAAGAACAACAATAAAATTTTTAAATATTGGCTACTATTGGCCAACTCTGCATAGAGATGCATCCAAATATACCAGGAGATGTGACAGATGCCAAAGGATGGGAAGACTAACTTGATCTGATGAGATGCCTCTATTTTCACAAGTTGTTATTACACCCTTCGACAAATGGGGACTAGATTTTGTAGGACCAATTGATCCACCTTCCAATGGTAAGTCCTACATCCTTGTATGCACAAATTATGTGACAAAAAGGGTAGAGGCTAAACCTATGAAAAATGCTAGGGATAATAAAGTAGCTGAATTCCTCTATGAGGAAATATTCACCAGGTTTGGTGTCCCTATGGAAATAGTGACAGATACACTTATCACAGCCTTAGTAAATGAATACAATATACGGCACATGAAATCAACTCCTTATCACCCCCAGGCCAATGGCTAGGTTGAGGTCACCAATAGAGACATAGAGGCCATTTTGACTAAAACTATAGATTTTCATAGGAAGGACTGGGCCGCAAGGTTACCAGAAGCTATATGGGCCTACCATACTACCTAGAAGACTACTACAGGATATACACCTTTTGAAATAGTATATGGTAAAATAGTTGTGATGCCAATAGAATTCTAACATCAGACTCTAAGAATAGCATTGGATATGGACATGGATTTAAAAAATGCACAAAAGGACAGAGTCATGCATCTCAATGCTCTAGATGAGCTCCGAAAGAATGCCCTGCAGCACACTGAGATGATACAAAATCAGAGAATAAGGTGGCATAATATATACATCAAGGAAAAGAAATTCAAAGCAGGAGATTGAGCTCTGCTTTATGACTCACGATATAAGGACAGTCCAGGAAAACTATAAACCAAATGATTGGGTCCATATGAGATAGAGGAGGTATTCACTAATGGTGCTGTTCAATTAAGGACCATTGATGAGGTCCGATTCAAGCTACTAGTCAATGGGCATCACCTAAAACTCTATTCTAAACCCATTGTCAAGGAAACATTTTTGAGATAGTTCAAAATTGAGCAGGATAGCAGTGATCTTGCAGCCAAAGGAATTGAGCCTAGGCTCAAATTCCTAGGCCATGCATAAAAGTGCATACCAAATCATAATAAAGGGGTTATCTAATAAGATCCCCATTCCATTCATTCACTTCATCCACAATCCGTACTCACTCTCTCTTCCACATCATCCACCTATCATTTCCCATATCATCCACGTTTCTCCATGTCATGTATTGTAATGAAGAAGGAGGTCACATCAGATAATTACGACGATTCTCTCTAGGTATGCTCCACTTCACTTTAAGATTGCTTCAGTTAATTTATTTCTTGCATTTAATTTAGTATTAATTAGCATGAACAATTTCCTATATGGTTTGCATTTCCTTTGGCTCATTCGTGCGATTGAGCACGTTTTTCTATGATATTACTTTGCCATGTCCTTATTATCACCGCCATAAGCTTGTCCCGTCAGTTGTCAAGAACCCTCAATATATGAAACCTATAATTAATAATCAAATAGTCTTTCATTCCTACAATAATGAACCTAAATGTATTTTGATTATCCATGATTACTCTCTCCCTAAAAAAAAGATTACATGATCACATTGTTTTCCCTATTTTTCTATCACTTTTGAAAAGAGGTTCAAAAGTTTCGGTTGGGGGGAGGGGTAGAGTGCTGTAGAATTGCAGAAGGGTTCATTAATTGGGTTACAGGAAGTTCAGTTAGAAAAGCTAAGTGAGCATTGCTTAACACATTTAATTACAAAAAACCAAGGAAATGGGAGGTCAGCTGATTTGGCATGAGCCTACAGACCATAGCATCCTGTAGCAGGATGTACTGCATGTGCCACTATTCAGACAATATGGATGGCTCAATTACTTCCTGAAGCTCATAACTTTTAATACAAGCATTGCAGAGGAATTCACAAGGACATTTCATGATGGGGAAGCAAAAGTTAGAGGCATTATAGTCAATGCGTCAATTGATAGAATTGTTGAGGTAACAGGATTACCTCAAGTCAGAGAACCATTTCCCAGATGAAGAGATGCAAGAAGCACCAAGGCTGAGTTCTCTTGGCCAAATAACCCTCCTCTATGGGTAGACAAGCAAGGTGCGCAAAGAATGAGTCTGCCGCAGGACTGGGTGTCACGGGCAGGGTATATCATCAAATACATAACCTATGAAGGTAGGTTTTCAGTCCTGCATTCTCATCACTTCAAAATTTTGTCTCATTTATGCCATGGATTGTTGATGAATATTCTCAAATTTCTTTACAATTTGCTATCCAACAGTGCTACTGAATTTAAAAAGGGTAGGGTTAACTCTGTATCTCACCACTGCCTTATTAAATTAGTTGTTGAAAAATCAGTTCAAGACGCATCAGGAATGACCTGGGAGGAATTCATGGTCCAATTCAACCCTAAAATTCAAAATGTACGACCTAGGGGTGAACCTCTTACCTTTAAACAATGAACCTCCTAGTCTGCAGGCCAAACCTCTATTGCTATGTCCTCTCCTCAAGAATCATCCAGTTCACAGGATGATGTTCCTCTTTCTGAAAGAACTCCCAAGCAGTCGACACAAGGTCCTATCAAAATTCATGAGACGTCTCCCAAGGATAGGAAAGGAAAGTCACCTATTGTAGCAACCCCTGAGCCTGTAAAAAGAAAAAAAAGGGAAACTTCTTTGTTCTTGTAGCAAAACCTTCCAAAAAGCATAAAACAGTTCCTACTTCCATAAGAAGGAGCTCTAGGCTCCAGAACCAAGCAGCTCGCCAATCACTTAATACTACTCCTGCCACACCGCCTTCAGATCCTTCCAGTCCTGATCTAAGAGAAGAAGAACCTGTTATTGAGGAGGTTGTGAGTACACCTGAAGAGGCTTGCCTGAATAAGTTGGCTGCCATTGTAGAGAAGCTACAAGAAGATATGGAATGTGATGAGGAGGAAGATCTAGGTGTGTTTCCGTCAGAAGAAGAGGATGAAAACATTGGAATGACTGATGAGATTCTTGCTGGTCAGGAAGAACAGGAAGATCGGTAACAAGATGGTGATTTGGGATAGGATAGTCCTGAGAAATCACATAATGTAGAGGTAATTGGAGAAGAAGAGCAAGATAAGGTGGATGTGTTTGAAGAAGTACAGGAGACACCTGCGGTGTGCTATAATCATAGACCACCACTCCATGTCACAAACTTTGTTGCAGGAATGGCATGTTTTCAAGAACTTTAGCAACATCAGACTGCTTCTGCACTTGAAATTGAGAGACTACAAAGGGTAATCTAGAACAAGAATCTAGAAATTTCTAACTTGAATGACACTCTCAACCAGTTGGTAGAGCTGGTTCCACAACTGATGCAATGTCGTGCACCTCCACCTGTCTACGCAATGTATCTCAAGGAGCAGTATTTGAACTTCCAACTAATTAGAGTATGGAAAGGTAGGAATCCTTCTTTGGATACCTCTGAGGAATTTTATGAAGCATACAGGGATTCACCTCTGCACATCAGGAACCTCTTGTGTGAATTTTATCTGCACAATTTGGCTGTATCCCAAGATAAGGAATGGAATCCCTTATGTTATGTCGATGATATTCATATTAGTGCTCTAATCTCCTGGATCACCAATGAAATAAGCAGAGGAGAACAATTTGATAGCCATATGCATGATGAAGTAAATATGCCATTGTCTGTAAGAAATGAATCTAGAAATGGAATGGGTATTTACTTTGATTGGAAGAAATTATGGAGAGATGAAAGAGCCAGGCCACTGATTGAGCCTCTAATACAAGAGGTATTTTCTCAATACTCCCAAATTATAAATAGTGATTTTAATGCTGCAACCCTGCACATTCAGAACAGATGGGAGCATCTTTCATTTCAATTAAAGAAAGTAGAACCACATACTCCCAATACCTTGTATGCAACAACCAGAAGGGCAGAGAGGTACATGAGGAATGTCAGAACAAAGAAGGAGAATTGGGTGCCCTTGGTTATGCAGCTGCCTATTCTCCTATGGCCATTATTGGCTATACAGGGGGATAACAACACTTATAATAGAAGTTTTGAAGATAATAGATGGCAAAGGCTGGAGGCAATGCGAGCTCACTTCAGGAGTTTCCAGAATGGTGAATGTGGACAACTACTGAGTGTAGATCTGAGAGAGTTTTCCAGAAGAAGGAATGCTAGACTTGCTGAAGGGTCCAACAAGTAGTTGGTTGAGGGGAGTGATGAGCCAAGTCTTTGGCACATTTTGATCATACTTTTATAAATACTTTGTTGTTTTTATTATGCTAAGACAGACATTGAGTCTGTTCATGGGATAGGATATAGACCTTTTTATGACTTAAATATGATGAGTATATTGTGATAAGAATTCCCATGATTATTACCTTTAATGTTTTATTAGTCTGATAAATACTTTATGGCTCTTTGTGATCATAAACCTTCCTACAGCCTCCACTACCAAAACTTCCTGCAGCCATATCTGATACAATGTTTGCCTTAGTTTAATACTTAATGAATGAATGCATAAAGTAATGGATTGTCTTAAAGGATGAACGTGTTGATCTAACCTTCTTCCTCATGAAAAGAAGGTGAGATATTTTGCAGGTACCACAATTGAAGGAAGGGAATTCAATTTCCACTTGAAGAATTGAAGACCAAATCCATAAAGACTGGTTCAAGAGCAAAAGATGAGGAGACAGTTTCAACTCATCCGCCATGCAGGGAGAGTGTTCCAGAAATCTAGGCCAGGCATCTTAGTGGTGCATGAATCCAGGATGATGGCGCTTTAAGACTGCTAACCAATTTGACTTAGTTCTTCATTGTCATTCACCTCTTTACTTAAGTTGGTTAAATGTAATAAATGCCTCTCGTTTTATAAGGGAAGGTTGCTTAGTAGTTAGGACCAGTTTTCAATAAATAGCCCATTCTCCTTTAGAGAAGGGGCTAAAAAAAATCGCTATTGTAACACACTTTCAGTTTTAGAAATTTAGCCAAGAGATTGTGCCATATACTTGTTTGCATTGAATCAATAAAGCTTATGAAGTTTTTCACCTAATCTGTTGTCTACTTTTGGCACTACCTAAGGGGGCCCACTTAGGGAACTGTCCATAATTTTATTCTGCAAGTTAGAATAGCTGCATTTCCCTTCATAGAAGTTAATGTGATTATTCCTGTAGCTAGCAGAAACAAAGAGTTGTCAACTATTCCTATAGCCACTAGGAGTAGAATAGGTTATCTTTCGAGTTTTTCATTTCCAAGCAAAGTTAAACAGTAAAGTTGTTTCTAGTACTTAAATTCCAGTATAAGGCATTTTAGGAATCATGTATGTCTGGAAGGGTGATTAGTGCATATCTTGTGTTGTCCCATTTCAAGTTTACGTCCTTGGGTTGATAATTAAATAAGGTTCTTTAGTAGGTCATGACTGCCAGTTGTGATGTTCAATCCCTGAGTAGAGGAATTCATGTTCCTAGTTATTGAGTTGATTAAAGAACACTACAAAGGTAATGAAATTTTCAATATAAGAAATGCATTGTTTGAAGCATGAAACCAATACACAAAGATGAAAGAAAGTGCTAACTTTTCACTAGGGTGGCAAAAAAATGATTCTTTATACCTTGAATCCATGCTCTACATCATAATTTGAAGTTGTTTCCATTCCAGTGTTCTGAGTTTAGTTTGTTTGTATGTCTTTGTATGAATACCACATTGTGTTGTGTGTGGATTTGGTTTCAAAGCTCAATTTCTTCTATTTTTAGTGGTCACATAACTCTAAAATTTGACTTTTGTGCATAACAGGTTAGTGGAAAAATTTATAGCTCTAAAGGGTTTAGAGGCTCAATTCAGATAGATACACAGATATTTGGATCTTATTGTTGATGGGAGGCTTCCACTTAACCATGAAAGTTTGTACCATCTGCAGGTATGCAAAAATTTCTCTACTTAGATTCGTTCTTGATCATAAATGTTCTAAATTATATTAATGCTTCAAACTTAAGATTCATTTCATTGTTATAATGATAAAAATGTTATACTTTGCTATAAATTCAAGAATTCTCTTGCCCTCTACCATTTTCTCTCTCTCCCCTCCTTTTAAGAATTTTCTTTGTCATAAAAGATTCACATTTCTGTCTCATTTACACAAATTTCTTTGAAGATCTAGGAGTGAATAAAGATATGTAAAAGATGATGGATTATGTCTAAACAACAACTTTCCATATTATAGCTAATTCAATCCTTAATATTTGAATAGTTTAGTGCTTGAATAATGCTTTTATATTCATGCGTAGCAATAAGGGAGCCTATGTGAAGATTGAAATTTAGAACATCACTTTGGTATTTTTCTATAGGTAGTGAAATGATATTTTGAGTAATACAAACCTACACACACATTGATATTTTACAGCATTGCATTGAGGAAATTGTTTTCTCTTATACCTACCCTCGACTAGACATGGAGGTATATAATATCAGTTTTTGAGTTTTTTCTATAAGTAGTTAATTTCACAGAGGAAGACTAAAATCTTCTTAATGTCCTGTCAGGTGTGAAAGCATATGAATCACTTGCTAAAGGCACCATTTTGTATTCATCCAAAAACTGGTTTGTTCTTTTTTTTATGTTTCTTGCATGTTTTTTTTAGGCTCTAGAGATGTAGCTCGGCTCTTTCCTTTGCACTTTTCATCTATTTTGATGATTACAGTAGTTTTTCCTCATAATTTTTATGTAGATCTATTTGTAACCTTATTTTCTACCAATCAATTTGCAAACCAGTCACATATTAAGGACCATTTCACTAACTTGTAGTCATCCATTACTTCATATGTTGTAGGTTGTGTGTGTGTGCCAATAAATCCTATGATTGCGAACTTTTAATCCTACAAGTGTACCCATTGTTTCTCAAGTAAAAGTCTTACCTTATTTTATAGTACTTTAAATGGTTAATTGAAGGTGCTTCTTTAGATCTGAGATAGTTGAAGCCTGGATTAAAATATGGTATTAAATGGGTAGTATAATGATAAAACTGAGGTCCATTGAACACAAATTATGAACATAATTTATTGGACTATGAATAGTTTTACAATTATAATTATTTCTCCTTTACCTACCTCTCCATTAATGAAAAAGATAGCAGATATTGGAAGTTCATTACATGTCTCATGTATGTGTTAGTATTTTAATTTTATTTAAGTTGTTCAAGAGCTTGATTAGGTCGAGAATATGTTCTACAAGCTCTGTTCTCTTGACACTAATCAACATTTTCGCTACACATTTTCTCTTCAATCTAGACGTTTCTTAACTCCTTCCCTTGTTAGCCCTTGGTTGTTCTCAAGCGTAATGCTTTTTCTATGCATCTTGCAGTCTGTATGTATGATCAGTCATCTCTTATGAAGCATGGATAACCTTTCATGGAATTTTTGTTGTGATTAGACAATTTCCATTATGAGAATAATCATTTAATTTGAATGGAAGTAAGTATTTTTCATATTATTTGACTTGGTATTGTAAACTTGTCTTTGCAGGATTCTCTAGGGGGAACAGTAGAATTTTGATGATAGGTAGAGTTGTACAACACCATAAATCATTTGGCATTATCAATATATTGCTTATAGAATACTCTATGCAAGTAAAATTGAATGTGCAATGACAATTTGTCTCGAATTCAAATCTGAATATAAGTACATTACACAAGAAGATGGTATCTATTCTATGATTTAAAGAACCCCAAAATAAGAAAATTAATAGGTTCCATCTGTTTACTTGCTCTTAGACACTTGTTTAATCAACGAGACCCTCAAAATTTCTTGTTGATAACCAACAGTGTTCAAAACTCCTGAAGAGGTTAGATCGGTGTGACATTCAATCTATCTTGCTGATGGAAGTCATCGACAAGACATGGACTATCAGAGTGAGTTTTCTATCCTATGGTGATGATTGATTTCTCACTGATGGGTTGGATTTGGTGGTCATCACCAAGAGTCTCCGTGATGACATAGTGTAGGTCTATTTAAAAATCCTGAAGAGGTCAGATTGGTGTAAAATTAGATTTGTCTTACCGACGGAAGTCATCGGCAAGGAATGGACTATCGGAGTGAGTTTATTATCCTGTGCCGATGATTGATCTCTCACTGATGGGTTGGCTTCAATGGTCATTTCCAACAGTCTCCGCAATGACATGGTGTAGGTCTATTTAAAACTCCTATAGAGGTCAGATCGGTGTGACATTGGATCTGTCTTGCTGACAGAAGTCATTAGCAAGACATAGACTATCAGAGTGATTTTTCTATCCTATGCCGATGATTGATCTGTCACCGATGGGTTGGCTTAGGTGGTCATCACCAAGAGTCTCGGCAATGACATATTGTAGGTCTATTTAAAACTCTTGCAGAGGTCAGATTGGTGTGGCATTGGATATGTCTTGCCGATGGAAGTCATCGACAAGACATGGACTATCGGAGTGAGTTTTCTATCCTGTTATGATGATTGATCTCTCATCGATGGGTTGGATTTGGTGGTCATTGCCAAGAGTCTCCACGATGACATGGTGTAGGTCTATTTAAAACTCCTACAGAGGTCAGATCGGTGTGACATTGCATATGTCTTGCCGACAGAAGTCATCGACAAGACATGGACTATCGAAGTGAGTTTTCTATCCTGTGGCGATGATTGATCTCTCACTGATGGTTTGGATTTGGTGGTCATCGCTAAGAGTCTCCACGATGGTACATTTCAACGAATATTATTTAAAAAAAATTACATTGTTTCATCGCAATTTCAATGAAGGAAACCGATGAATAATTGAAAAGGTCCAATGAAGTTGCTATAGCTGCGATGAAGGTTTTGTCATAACTACTTGCCCATTTTGTTGAAATGGTGAAGAACTTCTAGTGTTGTTTTGACACTTTGGAAGAGGAATTGCAATTGTGTTTTGGTTATAATTCATCGGTGGATAGAAAAAGTTGTCATCGATATTCCAATGAACAATAGAGTCATTTTATGATGTGGACAACTAATGAATCTGGGCTATTATTTTGATTTTTAATTCTTTGTCTGAATTTTGACAAAAAAAATGGTGACGAAAATTATTTCGTTAGTTCATCGATTGTCTAAAAAAATTTTGTTGAAAGAGCAATGGATGTTTGTCAGAAAATGGAGTCAAATTCAATAGTGATAGCTCCATGAAAAGTTGAACTTTCTCTCCCTTAAGAAAGAAGCTAGAAGCTCTTGCTCTTTTGACATCAATGATTCAACATAAAATGTGATATGTGGAGTTTCCTCCTTTACCAAGTTGACTAGGTTGCACTTCTTGACTAGAACCATTGACCTTTCCTAGTGTAAAACATTGAGGGGAAGATTGAATCCTTCATCCTTTGGCACCTTAGAGAGGTTTTCACCATCGAATACGTCATTTATTTTTACTATTTTAGGGTCAGAGAGTGCCACAGTGTGGTTTTCACTCAAAGACCTTGAGATTATTCTCAAGTTTTCTCTTTTGCGACTAAAGGATTCAATCATCTCCCTGTAGTAAGCTTGTGCATCCAGAATGATATCGAACGCAACCTTGTGATCTCCGTATGTCTCTGCATCCCACAGTCCCATGAATTTTGAGAGCTCTTAATTTTTTTTTAAAGTGTCTAGAACCGACGGTCCTCTTTGGTTGTAATCAATGAGCTCGGGGTAGACTAGGTTGATTTCATGGGTTTGACTGGTTGACTGAAATGACATGATACTAATCATGAGGAGGGAGGAATTCTCAAATAGCATAGGTAGGTTAGTTATGGAATCTTCCTATCATCACTACTACTGCAGACATCAATTATGTCAAATGTGAAGTTATCTAAAGGCAAGCTAGTGGATACGAGAAATTGAAGGGTAACTGTCATTTGCTGGGGAGTTTTGACCTTCTTAATTAGGGGATTTTGGCCACATATGGTTATACTCGGAGGGGTATATCTGAGGCCAATATTTCTCATTCGTGTCTCATGAATAATGGGTATTAGAACCCATTTTCATTTTGTCCAAGATTTTTGTTTCTATCATAGCCCATGGCGAGCATCATTTGTAACCTTTTATTGCTATCATCCATAGGTAGATCAGCTGTCAGTCTATTGTCTTGGTATAGGAGATGGGATGGGCCCTCTTCTATTACTTCCCGCCCGAAATCTCCCCAACTTTTGAAGTTAGAAGATCTTGCTGTGAATGTTTGGGATGAGGAAGCCTCATTTGATTGTGGTAACTCTCCTACCACAAAAGAATTTTTTGGAATTGTATAATGTCCATACCCATTGTCCTGGATAATGAATTTGATATCAAAGATGGTAGGGATGACAGGTGTCTCTGTCATAGAAGTGGAGGCAAGAGTAGCTAGATCAATGTATGGAGTTGATGGGCCTTCATCATTTTTAGGTACTTGGGGTATTTTATAATATTTTGCTTCTTGGCTCTCGTAGTAAGAAAAGGGTTCAGGATCTGCATGGATAGTGACCTCTTGGCCTTGGTATGTGAACTTGACACATTGGTGGAAATTTGATGCTACTACTTGCATCCCGTGGATGCATGAATGTCCTAGGAATGTTGTAAGGAAAATTCAGGTCTAGGACCTGACAGGTGGTTTCCATAATTTCCAACCCTACTTGAACAGGGAGTTGAATAGTTCCCTGAGATAGTCTTTCTTGATCGTCGTAAGCCTTGATTGTGATGCCTTTTCCTTTTTCAATGGAATACTTTGAGATTCCCAAATTCTTTACGAGCTTGAGGGAACAAATGTTGAAACCTGCACCTCCATCCACCAAGACTCTCTTGACTTTGTTCTTATGCACTTTGACCTCTAGATGGAGTGCACAATTGTGAGATGGTTGGGCAGGAAAGTCTTGATCGAAGAATGTAAGAAGATTTGGAGTAATGATGTTTCTGAACATAGCTTGGAATTGTTCAACATCAAGATCCACGGAGATGGTGGATGAAGCCAATGCTTCTTCAAGGATCTTTCAATGGGCTGATGAAATTTTCAGCAACTCCATGATGGAGATCTGAGCTGGGGTTCTCTTCAATTGGTCAAGGACATTATAGCCACTAGGAACAGATCTTGGGTTGGAAGTGGGTGCTCAAGGAGGCTGAGATGACCCTACAATGGTGATTTTTCCACCTCTTGTGGTGACTCCACAATTAGTTTGGGCTCCTTTGATGGTGATAATAGTGTAATACTCATCTAAGGATCTGACAACATGGTCGTACACATGATTCACAATTTTAAATGAACCCTTCCCCTTATCATTGTTATTGTTCCCTTTGTTGTTATGATTGGGCATCAGATTCGTGTAGATATTAAGATTTTGATTTCCTGCTGGTTGTTCCACATTTATGATTTTATCATAAATGAGGTCTTGAATTAAGTTTTTTAACCTCATACAACTGGCAGTTGTGTGTCCCTTGATTTTGTGGAAATCACAAAGGTGACTTTCATTGTACCACGATAGTTTCACCAATGGTTCTTGATAGTTTTCATAGGTGGGGATTGTGATGAGTTTTTTTACCACTAGCCTCTTCATGATGGATTCAGACGATTCCCAAGGGCTGTGTACTTCCTCTTGGGGGAGTTTTTGTTTCGCTGGAGTGGTCCCCTTTGATCGTTCACATTATTGATTGTTTGATTGCTCCACTACTGAGTTACAATGATAGCTTGATGATTATTTTGATTATTGTTTAGGGGTTGTTGTTCGGGTGCTGGTGTGTTTTGTCGAGGAGCACTGATGACAACTTTGGTGTCAACAACACCATCATTGGTAATATTTCTATTTTTTTTCCAAGTGTGAGGTTTATCATTATAACTAGTGGATGGGAGATTTTTTTGTTGTACAGGATATGCAGGTGTCCCCCCTTGTGAGATAAGGGCCAGTTCAATGCTAAGTACCTTGGAGATCAATTGGTCGTATGTAGTGATACCTTACACCTTAAGATGGAATTCCAAGGCTCCTTCGAGATTCGAGATGATGGTGCAAACTTGTTCTTTCTGCATGGCCCATTTTCTCCTCTTGGCCTTGGATCACCATCGTTGTAGGAAGGAAGCAAATGATTCATTTTTACCTTGTTTCGGAGCTAATAGTTCCTCTAGACTGACATCCATACCGATATTGAATGCATAATTTTTTATGAACGCATCTACTATCTCTTGGAAATTTTTGATACCTAGAGGAAGGGGAGAGAACCACTCCATGGCTTGGCCAACAAAACTTCTAGGAAATAGCCGCATCATATATGTATCATCATATGCGACTTCCATGCAATGCACTTGGAATTCCCTGATGTGATCTTTAGGGTTTCGCGTCCCATAGTATTTATCAAATTTGGGGATCTCAAATCCCTTTGGGAATGGTTTCATTGCAAGACTCCTATCAAATGGATAAGTGCACAAGTTGTTGGGTGTCTTCATGGTTTTCCCTGACTGAAGATCAAGCACTTGTTGCGAGAGCAACTTGATTTGTGTTGTCACATCATTTTGTGGATTAGGGGGAGGAGTGAAGATGTTTTAAGGTGGTTCAATTGTCACCAAGATGGGTGGATTTTTTGTTGTGTTGGTGGATGGTGCTTGCAAATTTTGCTGTACCAAGTATGCTTGCAATTGTTTTTGTACCAACAACACCTATTGTTGCTCTTGTTGTTGTTGCACTAATAATGCCTGTTGTTGAGCTTGTTGTTGTTCTTTTGCCAACAACACTTGTTGTTGGGCTGCTAATTGGGATGCTTCTTGATACTCTTGGTATTACTTCAATGCTTGCTGGTATGCTTGTTGTTGGGATGCTCATTGTTGTGTGAGGTATTGTTCTTGTGCATGTGCTTGTGCTTGTGCCTATGCTTGTGCCTGTGCTTGTGCTTGTTGAGCTTGGTATTGGGCTTGTGCTTGTTGGGAAGCTTGTGTAATTTGTGCAGCTTGCACTACTTGTGTGGTCTGAGTAGCTTGTACTGCTTGAGTAGCCTAAGCAACTTGTGTTGCTTGAGTGGCTTGTTGTGCAACTAATTGTGTTTGCTCTTGCTGAGTAGCTAATTGTGCAACTTGTTAGTTTTAGATTTTTTGGAGTGAATTTTGATAGGAAGCTTGTTGAGTAGCTTGTAACGCAATGCTATATTGGTTTTATATGTTTAAATTGGGTGGCGGTGGTGGTGGAGGTGGTGGCAGATTCAAAATGGTTTTCATTGTTGTGGTGATGAGAGACACCATTGTATTGATGATTGGGATTTGGGTGGTGGATGGTGTGATTGATATGCTTGGTCCTTGAGAGACTGTGTTTTGAGATATTTTGGGGATGGCTAATGATGTGATGGTGGCTTGGGTTACTAGGATGGTTTCCATCTGTTGTTATGATATCGATGGAAAGATGGGAGGATTTGATATGATGATTTGATTGATGATCGGGGGGTTGGTTTGATTTTGTTGATTGATGCTTGGTAAAGGGGGAAGCCCTAAATTGAGAGGTGGTGTGGATATTGATGGCAAGGGTGGAAGTGGTTTTAAAGTGAGTGGCATAATCCCTTGGGGAAATGATGAAGATGAAGGGTCAAAGATGCCCCGTGGTCCAAATAAGCCACCTTCTCCTTGTGAGGTCATAGGGAGAGAGGTTTGAGGTGTTGCCTGAAATGATGATGATGGGTCATTGGGATCATGAAAGGTGAGAGGGACATATGGGTGTACTGGATTTTGGGGTACATTTTTCCCCAAGATAATGTTTGCATCCAAATCTTGATTTATCACAAGGGGGTGTGTTTGTAGTGCATTGTGAAATGCACTTCCTTTGTTAACAATAGGTTGAGTTGGAGCAATGGATGATGTAATTTGGGGAATGATTTGAGTGATGTTTTGAATTGGGGGTGTGGATGAGATTGGGGGTATGGATGAAATTGGAGGCATGACCCCAAAAGGTGGTTTCACAATGGTGCTCACATCGAAATTGGAAGGGAGTTTAGCCCCTTGTTTTTCTAATTCAAGCATATATTGTGAGGTATGGAGCTTCATCATGATGTTGTCAATTCTATGATTTTTGGGATTTTGGACCATTTTAGTGATCTCATCTTGTGTCATTCCAAAGGAATTATTGCTGATGTCCTCTACTTGACCTTCCTCTTGAGGATTTTGGGATGATGAAGGAAGATTAGTTAGGGGATTGCTTGATCCAACGAGATTCATTTTGGAATTTGTTTGACTTAGATCACTTGAAGTTGATGTTTCTTTGTTGGCTTCCATGCTCCTCTTGTGTTGAGATCTAGTTTGAACCATAAAATGATGTTCAAAAGATAATATCTAGGATGATTAAGGATCAAAGGTGTGGTGGTGAAAATTGTGAAAGGTGAATGATGTGGATGATTAAACTCTTAGAAGATATTGAGGGGGATGCTAGACTTTTGAGACTTTTTGGATTCTTAGATTTATTTTGGATTCTTGGATTTTGATTTTACCTTGATTTGGTTTTGGATTGTTTTGATTTTGAATAATGAACAAATAGATCCCAAGATGTTGGATGTCACCTATGGGATAGACTTTCTCACAAGATGATAATTTGACTAAGTGTAGGGAGAAGGATGCATCTACCCACACCTAACCAAACAAGATGATTTGATGATAATTTAACTAAGCATATGAAGAAGGATGTATCTACATATACCTAGATAAACAAGATGATTTGATGATAATTCAACTAAGCATATGGAGAAGGATACATCTACATATACCTAGTTAAATAAGATGATTTTGATGTTTGATTCAAGGATTTTCCAAAAAGTCTAGCATGAAGGATGATTTCAAGATTTTCAAGAGTTGTTGGTGAGATGGCTTTGGTTGGTGTTTGAGAGATGGATGAAGGTTTTGATTTGATCCTATGTGTACCTAAAAAGACTCTTGTTTACAAGACCTCAGTTTTGAAGAACACACTTTACAATAAAAAAGATGCTCAAATTCTCAAAAAAGATTTGGATTTTGACAATAATAGAATGAGTAAAAATTGGGATTGTTTCTTGAAGCTCTTCTATAAAAGTTGAAAAGAAATTTTGTTCTGAATTTGTAGAGCATTGAGAGATGCTTTTGATGTTCTTTTGGATTAAGAGATTTTGACTTTGTTTTCCGAATTTTGATCTTGCGTGAAATCATTTGAGACACATGTGTGGGGTTCAATTGTTCTTAGCTTTGCTTAATAACTTCTTTTTACCACAAAAAATTCTTGATTAGGTTTCTCTAAACTAAATATCTAATGTCCTAACTTCTTATCATCCCATAAAGTTTGTCATGTGGAAATCAAGGAAATTAAGGAAAAAGTTTCCTATTGTTGACTTTAGTAAGCAAATTGAGATATAAATTCAAATGTTTAGAAACCTCTAAGGATAAAATCCCAAGGGCAAGCAATAAAACATGAATTTTTTCAAAGATATTTTCTTCCTAAAGGGTTTGAAGTTTGATGAAAATGTTGAATGTTTGTTTTCCCAATTTTTATGAAAAAGAAAAGTGTTTTGTTTCCAAGAACAAGCAAGACCCTATGGATATGAAAGACTATATTTGTTGAATCTCCACTTGGACAAGTCCAACTATGCCTACTTTTAGTGAATGGTTAGATGCTTGAACCCACTGGCTACCCTCCACGACACCAATTTATACAGGCCAACCAAGCATCAGTACCCATGAAACTCCCATGGCATACTTTCCATTTCTACTAAAAGTCGTAAAAGTGTGGGGTGGCTTCAGAACGACCATTCTACCAACAAATAGATTAATATTTTTGGCCTTTTCTATAAAAGGGTTTTAATGTGGGAATTATGTTCATGGGGGACCATCCATGCACTGAGAAACCATTGCTTCCCTTCTCATCAGAATAATCCTCATGATACTAGCCTTTGTTCCAGTACCCACATTTATATCCCATGTGGAAGTCACTTGGCTTTAGCATGTTCCCGATTGGATCATTCCCTTGGGTGATTACTTTTTCCCACAAGGCAGGCCCTCTAAGATGAAAAAAAATTGAGCAAACATATCCATAGTTTGATCGATCTTTGTTGAGAAACAAAGGGAGAACACACACAATATATTCCACTCACACTCACAAGTTTTGTCCAATTTTAATAACCCAAATGAAGTGTGAAGGTAATCACTTACACAACTTAATATCACAAAAATCCTTTTGATTATCAAGATCATTGTGAGGTGCGAGAGAAGCGCATATGTCTTTTAGATGATATTACTTTGGATAAGTGATTACAAAACATAGAGGTAATATTCATTTTAATCTTTGAAAACAAGAATTGGATTCTTTTTAAGCACCAAAAGGAAATGTGAGATTTTTTTGTTCAATTGTTAAGCCCAAAAAAAAATATAGTAAGTTTGTATAAGATTTTTTTTAACACCTTTGTTTTGTTCTTTTAAAATCAAAATTGAAAATTAGTAAGTCCTAAAGCTTGAAAGATGACAAATCCTTAAGAATGGGATTATAATTGCTCCCAAAGTGTTTAAAAACACTTGTTACAATCATGTGATAATGCTTTTTATTTCATTTTCATACTCCATGATCCTTTAAAACATATAATACAAGCTCCAAATGTTAGATTAAATCAAGAAACAAGAAGATATGAGGGTTAGATAAATGATTAAGCATAAAAACCCTAAAATTTAGACCAAGTTTCATTGTGATTTGACATTAGGTGAAAATTTGAAAATTTTAACTCTATCAAAGTTGAGAAACACCTACACCATTAGATATCTTATGAAATTATACCCCATTTCAAAAAAAAAGTTCTGAAAAAGACCAAAAAATGACCAAGGTGCGACCATTTTAAGACTGAGTGCAAAGGAAAGAAATCAAAGGTGACACCCTTTGAACTCAAGGTAGCGGTGTTGTTTGGGTCCAAACAATGACACTGGAACAAAAGAAGCATTGTTTAAGGATTTGAGTGGTGCTCTGGTGAAACTAGCGATGCTATTTGGAAAAACAAAGACCACAAATGCATCGCAACTTGAACCAGAGGCGTTGTTTGACTTGAAAAGACAAAAAACATAAAAAATAGTAAAATTTGACCAAAAAAACATGTTAATTTATCAAGATTTTCCCTCCTTCTAGTGCCAGAATGTGAACCCCAATCCTAGACTTGCACAAACACAAGAAACAAACACAATGTTAGATCAATATGAAATTTAGAACTAAGATTCCCCATGAAATTTATCTATAATGCTCAAAATAGGAAAGAAATGAAGAACAAAACTAGAAAAGTAATTAAATCCTATTTAAACATGCAAACTCTCAATCCCATGGGGGAATTGGTGCCAATTTGATGTGGAAAATGGCCCTTTCCCAATCCCTTGTAATCTTTGTGATGACTTGATAAAGAGTTGATGCTTTCCTTGGAGAAATTCCAGCATAACCTAGCTATGAGATAATAAAAATGGATGAAGAATGGATGAAATTTTCTTGAAAAGATGATAATGACTTTGGCTCTCATTCTCCTCCTCAAATGAGCATTATGATTTTACATTTATTATGGTTCCTTCAACAAATAAAGAAGGCCTCTATTTATAGAAAGAAGGATGGAGGATTTGAAAGATATGGAGGATGTGGGACAAAAGATAAGCCAATGATAACATGCCACTTGTCATCATGCTAATGGAAAAAGGTTGAGCACATTTTGGAGAATGTGCAAAGAGGGGGGAGATTCAAATTCAAAAGATGGCTTGAAGAATGAGGTGAAAGGTGAAGTTAATGTCACATGGCTCAAGAAAAGGACTTGTAAGAGATATTAAATGTCATGTTTGGAGGACAATACCTTTTGGGGGGATATTTCAAATTTGAGGAATATTCCATCTTTGATACCTTTTTTGAATGAAAATAGAGATTTATTAATTAATTAAAATGATTTTCATGAGCAAGTGGCAAAAGCTATAGGATTTGATGGTTTAAGACTAAGATTAATCAAGATTTGATTAATTTAAAGGAAATTAGCTGATTTGACCATTTTGACTTCAATTTTTGGATTAATTTAAATCAAAACGAGAGGAAAATGATTTTAGACTTAATTAAATAAGATTTGGTTTATTTAATTAAAGAGGATGGTGTTAGCTTTAAATCAAATAAAGATAAATTTATTTAATTTAAATGAGATGACCTTAGAGATTAATTAAATAAAATGAATTATTTAATTAAAAGAGGGACTATAGGATTAATTAAACAAAGTGATTTATTTAATTAATAGGAGATGATGGCTTAATTAGATAAATTTGATTTATTTTATTAAAAGATGAAATATGGTGAATTTAATTAAATGACTATTTAATTAAATGACTAGCAAATGGAGATGATTCAAGACAAACTGGTGTTAGTAAATCAAGATCAGGTGTATAGGTTCAATTGGTACATTTTACGTGTCTACACAACAAAACCAGCCTGTGACGCAACCCATATTCCTTCAGAATTCGATGTCATAGTAGAATAATGTAGAGAAGGATTGAATTGATGAATTGACCGAGATGGTAAAGAAGCTATCCACGAAATGACATATTTGAGGAATCAAAACAATCAACTGTAGGCCTCTCAAAGGAGCATCCAATCCAACCTCAATCGAGATGACTGTGGTTCAGGTGCATCCTCTGGAAAGAATTATGAAAGGTCAAAATTTAGGCCAGAACTTTGAGAGAATGCCATCACAAAGGAAAAATCAAACTTGGAATACTAGGCCAAAAAATGGAGGCATCCCTACACCTCTTGATCAACCGGGAAGTACCGAATTCCACAAGTGGATTTTACTTGGCAGAGGTTGCCTTGTCAGGATGGTGTTGAATCCACAAGACAAACTGACACTCTGAGTTAGATTGCTCAGAATTCCTAACTTCCGTAGAAATTTTTCAAGTGGATGTCTAGAATGTTGTTGATGGCTCAGGTTGTAGAGACTTATTTCCCTTGTTGTTGGTGGTCAATCAAGGTCCTTTCCTACAAAGTGAAAGCAACTTACTTGAGAAGGAGGTTGCTGTCAAGGATGAAGAAGTGAAGGAGGTAAGTAATGAGAGATATTTATCTTAGTTCTTCGATTTAGTAGATAGTGGTCATGTAGATGAGGAAGAGCCACGCGAGGATGAAGTTCACATGTTTCATCATAGAGAAACCCTATACAACTTAATGAATAGACAGGCTTGTTGTCAATTTACTATCTCCACCCCTCCCAACAACTTCAATACTCCACCTGATCCTAGTTCTAGCAACAATCCAAGCTATCCTTACATGCCAACCCAATACTTTAGTAGAAATAGGCAAGCTAATCAAACTCAAGATCATCCCACTAGCTCCTCCCAAAGTAAATTTTCTAAAGCAGAAGTTGAACAAATGGGAGAATACGTGGCAGATGAATTGAAGAATGTCAAAGTGAGTTTGTTAGCCTTTGAATTATTAAGGGTGCCTATTGATAGAAATTCTTTCTTTAGGTCACTAAATGGGACCTCGCCATCAAAACCAACTACTGAGGTACCTATGAAGAAAGTTACATTTGATACCTCAAATAGTGAGCCTGTGATTAGGGAAATCTTGGGAAAGAAATCTGATCAACCCCTGAACCAAGTAAACTAGCAAAAAGCTAAAGAGATAAATCAAGTACAAACTATGGATAAGAAAAATTATAAAGAAAAAAATTAGGTAGCCTAGGCTAACATATTAGTAGGGTTGTTCCAAGGGAAATTGGAGACCCTTCCTTTCTTGACAACAATCAGAATATTTGGTAAGAATCTGCACAACTATTTACTTGATTTAGGAGCCTCAACCAATGTCATGCCTAATGCATAGCAAGGAAGGAGATAGAGATCAATCCAAAACTAACTTAAACAAATAAAAATTTAAAACTTAGAACCTTAGTTTCATGGGTTTTTTCACAACTTCACCATTCTTCTTGTAGCATTCCAAACAAGATTTTCCTAAAATAATCTGCAAACCAAGCCTCAAACCCACAAAGAAATCACCAATCCAGATACCCTTTTGGGGGTTTCAATACATATCAAAATTGCAAACATGATTTCTTTGGAACAAAACCTCAAAAATCCTATTGCTACGCTGCTCTTTAGGCCTAATTAGGCTCCTAAAATAGGATACTTATTGATTCTACACCCTCTCAACCTAAATTCCTCATTCTAAAGCCATCCAAACATCATATGGGGTCTGTACATGCACAATATATCAAATAGAATGATTCCCAAACACCTTTTCTACAAAACCCTACTTCTATGCACCATTCTTTGCTTGAAACATGAAGAAGATCAACTAGGGAATCACTAAATATTTTTCAATCTACCTCCCCTACTCCTAAAACCACATAAAAGAAAAATCTATACCGAAATACTCCATTCCACCAAGTTAGAGCATTTTCTACTGGGTGGAATGGCTCACAAAACCATTTTCTCTAATCAAACCCTCAAAATCAGGGTTTTAAGATTTCCTTCAATAAAAAAGCAATAAAATCCTTTAAAATTAATGAAATATTATTATACAAAGACAAAAATTAAGCTAATTCAATTCTCTATCAGTTTAAATTAACAAATTTTCACCTACAGGTCATACAAGGTCGTATTGTTGGCTATAGCAACAATTTTTATCTTTAAATGCATAAAACAGTGCTTTTATTGAATTTCATTCTTCAAATCAACACTTAGAACCTTGCTTCAACCCTTACATGGTGTATTTAAGCATCATACATCAAAAAAAAACCAAAACAATTGAATCTAACAACCTTTTAAACTTCTTGCCCATTTAACTTCCCCAATTTGCAAATAATGTAAAAGTTGCTTAACAACTTTGCAACTTTGTTTACAACTTTTCACCACATTTACAAAACTGACTCCAACTAACTCAAGACACCCCTAAACAACTTAAAAATCATGAGAAATGGTATTTAGGACCTTATTACACAAAATTAAACAAAAAATTAACACTTAACCTCCTTTCACATCATGGAAACCATGGTGCCTTGCACCATACTCCCGGGAAAAAGGGAACTCATGTCCCCTTGAGGACTGTGCTGCAACATCAAATCTAGGCTTGATTCCCTCATTCTCTAGTCTCCAAGTGCTTACTCCCTCAAAAAAATCCCTTCCAATGATCCAAAAAATGAAAACATGCATCATCCTTTGTCTTGTTGAGCTCTTTGGCACTCAAGTCATGCTTCAATTGGAGAAGTTTGTTTGGTAGATGGTTCATGATCTGTCTTGCACTTGAAACTGGTGTTAAACCTTCCCCTTTACCTGTTACCAACACTCTTCCATTCTTATAATGAACTCCCTTGATTTGCTACTTTGGTGTATGTTTGAATTTTCTCTTCTCCTCTTTCAACTTAGCTTTGATCTCTTCACCTCTAGTTTCCACCTTTCCCATCTGATAGTCTACCCTCATAGCTATTGCTTTATTAGGTTTACTAACCTCTAAGATGAAAAAAATGGAATGACTGTCAATCTACTTTGAAAACAATGAACAAAACACTCTTTCCATCATCACATCAACATGCTTCTCAAACCAATCTTGAATCCCAAAAATTAATTCATCCTTGACCTTCAATAACTCATATTTTGACACCAACTCAATATCATTTCCCTTCAAAATCATATCATTCTTCACCTCTGCTATCTTGGTACCTTCAAGTCTTAAAGTGGCTGCAACCTCCATATTCTCCTATACCCTTATGAACTCTTTCCTTACAACCATCATTACATTAGGTTTTATGGTCTACCCTTTATCATCCTCTTTCAAGGGTGTCAAAGTAAAGGAGACTCCATCCTTGTTTATCTCATAGGTGTTTCTTCTCCCATCATACATTGCATGCCTATCAAATTGCCATGGTCTCCCTAGTAGCAAATGGCATACATCCATATGTAACACATCACATAGAATTTTATCCTTATACCCTCCTATATTGAACTCAACCGAAGCTTTCTAATTAACCAAAATAGATTGACCCTCATTCAACCAAGAAAATTTATAGGGAGTATCATGTGGTAGTCTAGGAAAATGAATTTTCTCAACCATTTCAATGGACACCATATTATCACTATTGCTTGAATCAACTACAACCTTACATACCTTTCCCATGCACTTGCAAGTTGTCTTGAAGAGTCTTCTTCTTTGTAGTGGCTCCTTCTCTTGAAGAGTTCTTCTTACCATCAGAGATTCACCAACCTCAGGAACAACATGCTGAGATGTTGAACCCACACTTTCACAGTCCTCTCCTTGAGAAATTTGATTTCTCCTTTCTCCACCGGTTGAAATAGAATTTTGTACTTCATTGCATTGCCAAGCTTGATGTCCAAACTTGTTACATTGATAACACCTTCCTGAGAATACATTAGAATCTCTTCCTTGACCACCAAATCTGCCCCTAAAGCCTGATCTCCCTCCACCAAAACTACCTCTCTAATCAACAACTTGTTCTTGGCCTTTGCTTGCATCTTCTTGATTCTCATAAGACTGCCTTGGAGTAGAAATTGAACCTTTTCCTTTAGATTTGCTGCCTCTGCCCCTATTTTATTTCTCTTGCCTTCTCTTCAACTTTTCTTCTACTCTAATATCCAATTGAAAACATTCTTTAACCATTCTTGGGATGGCCATACTCATTTCAACTTGTATATTGAACCTTAACCCATTCATATACCTTGCTATCTTCTCAACTTCATCCTCATCATGACCTACTCTAATGCTCAACTTATGAAACTCCTCAGTGTATTCCATGACATCCATTTCCTTTTTTTTGAGGTTTTGAAAATTCCTAAAGGTCTAAATTGCATAGTCACTAGGTAGAAATTATCCCTTAACTTTAGAAACCATCCTATCCCATGAATTGATTTCTGTTTTTCCCTTCTTCAATCTCTCAACCTGCACATAGTTCCACCAAGTTAGGGTAGGGAATTTCAACTTATTTTTAGCAAACTTCACCTTTTGTTCATTTTCTACCTCTTTGTATTCAAAATAATTGTCTAGTGCATCAATCCAGTCCAACACTTATTCACTATCCATCTTCCCACCATACATGGGAAATTCCATTTTCACCTTAGTAGTATCTCCTTTGATAGCCTTCAACATCTTAACCATTGTTCTTTCATCAGGGTCCAACTCATCATCACTTTTGACTCCTAGTTGAGGGTTTTCATTCTCACGCTCTTCCTCTTCCTCTCACTCACTCTCATCTGTATTGGCCTTACCTCTTCTTTGGTTATTTTCCAATGCTACAAGTCTAACTGAAAGAGCTTCCTGAGACTCCTTCATCATTCTTATTTCCTTAGCAATGACTTCACTTCCCTTTAGAGGCATCTTGTTCCTTCAATTTGCAACTTTTCATTCTTCAAACTTCAGCCTCTTACCTTCAAATGATCAAAACCTATGCTCTTATACCAATTTGTTGCAGAGTAGGGAGGGAGAATACAAATCAATCCAAAACTAACTCAAACAAATCAAACTTTCAAACCTAGAACCTTAGTTTCATGGGTTTTTATCACAACTTCACCATTCTTCTTGTAGCATTCCAAACAAGCTTTTCCTAACAAAATCTATAGACCAAGCCTCAAAACCACAAACCAATCACCAATCTAGATACCCTTTTGGGGGTTTCAATACATATAAAAATTGTAGACATGATTTCTTTGGAACAAAACCTCCAAAATCCTGCTACTACACTGCTCTTTAGGCCTAATTAGGCTCCTACAATAGCGAACTTATTGATTCTACACCATCTCAACCTCAATTATTCATTATAAAGCCATAAACACATCATATGGGGCCTACACATGCATAATATATCAACTAGGATGATTCCCAAACACTTTTTCTACAAAACCCTGCTTCTATGCACCATTCCTTGCTTGAAACATGAAGAAGATCAGCTAGGGCATCACTAAATCTTTATCAATTTTCCTCCCCTTCTCCTACAAACCATATAAAAGAAAAAATTATACCTAAATATTCCATTCCATTGAGTTAGAGCATTCTCTACTGGGTGGAATGGCTCACAAACCCATTTTCTCCAATCAAACCCTCAAAATCAGGGTTTTAAGGCTGCCTTTAGTAAAAATGCAATAAAATCATTTAAACTTAATGAAATACTATGAGACAAAGAAAAAAATGAAGCTAATTCAATTATCCATTAGTTCAATTGCACAAATGTTCACCTACAGGTCGTACAAGGCCATACTATTGGTTGTAGCAGCAAATTTTGTCTTTAAACAAAAAAATAGAGCTTTTATTGAATTTTATTCTTCAAATCAACACTCAGAACATTTCTTTGACCCTTACATGGTGTATTTAAGCATCACACATAAAAAACCAACCAAAACAACTGACTCCAACAACATTTTAAACTTCTTGACCGTTTAACTTCCCTAATTTGTAAATAATGTAAAAGTTGTTTAACAACTTTGCAACTTTGTTTACAACTTTTTAGCACATTTACAAAACTTACTCCAACCAACTCAAGAGACCCCTAAAAAACTTAAAAACATGAGGAATTGTCTTTAGGACCTTATTACACCAAAATTGAACCAAAACTTAACACTTAACCTTCTTTCACATCATGGAAACCATGGTGTCGTGTGCCAATGCCATTGGCAGTATGCAAAGCATTGGGAATAACTCTGACCCCCTCTCGATGGAAGGTAACTCAGCTGGATAAGACATAAGTAAACATAGTGGGGGAATTGAACATAATTCCCATGTAGATTGTGGTGGATCTAAGAGTGCAACAAGCTATAGATATTTAGGTAGCTGAAATCCCAGAAACCTAGGACATCATACTGGGAAGGGACTTCACCCAAGCCTTAAATGGTTACCCTACATTAGACTATTCCCACCTATGGCTTCCCTAAAAGGGACTGCCAAATCAAATTTGCATTTAAAGGGATCTTGGGATGAAGTTCATGATTATTGAGTATAACAACACAAATGAGGTGTTGTTTGCATAAATGGAACTCGACAATTACTATCCCATTGCTTATCAAGATGACGAGGAAAGTGAAAAGGAAGTCCTTATGTTGTGTGATTTTCCCATCAACTTGACTTCCCTCCCAAGTAGCACAAAAGTATTGGTTGAGTTTGATAATGAAAAAATACAAGATGAAGATTGCCTCGGCTTGTTTGACGGTTTCGAGGAGTTTATGCAGAAATGTGTGCAAGACCAGCTTAGTCTGGGAACCCGAATGGATTTCAAAGAGTTGCTATTGCCTAGTTGGTGTAGAGTGGATGACACAGGCCATTCTAAATGTCAATGCTACATATTCCAGAGTGCAGTGGATCATATCAAGAAGTAGAATTCCTCATAAGGGAGTCCTCAAGGAGATAAGCAAGATTAATGCCAACATGAATGTATGTGGCCAACTATGGATATAGAAATAGATGCACAACCAAAAGGGGAAGCATGCTCAATTAACTCTGAAGTGAAAAGATCTTCTAAGTTATAGATGCTACATTTTGATGGGTCCAAATCCAAGCAAGGAGCGAGAGCATGCTTTGAACTCATCATCCCTATGGGTAATACTTACTTTGTTGCCCATAGAATTCAATTCTATTGCATAAATAATGTAGTAGAGTATGAAGCATTAGTTCATGGGCGCCTAATGGCATTAAGAAGGAAAGTCAAACTATTGCAAGTCTTTGCAAATTTTGAACTAGTTGTGAAGCAAGTTAGGAAACTCTACTCCTATCATGATAGAAGGTTAGAAAACTATAGACATAGGGTATGGGATTTTATAGAAGGTCTAGATGCATTCAATATTTAGCTGATCCCACATAGTAAGAATCAGACTGTTGATACATTAGCTGAAGTAGCTAGTACCCTCCATCCTTTTTCCTTTACTGGCTTAAAGAAGTTCACCCTAGAGCTTACTTCTACCCCCTCAGTTCCTTACAACATAACCAATTTCCAAGTGTTTAATGATGACAATCATATCCTTGACTTCATTACAAGATTTGATGTATTCACCTCCAAAATTATAGATGAAGTTGAGCTTGATATTGAAGGAGTTATCAATTTAAAGACCAATAGAATACTAAGAGGCATGCTCTATTTAGAAAGGATATTTGATTTGGATCACATTAGGGACCATGACTAGGAGACCAACAAAGAGTCAATAGACAATCAATGTGATGCTCACAACATGGGTATGGTCGAAGAGGTCAAAAATGTTTTCATAGGAAAAGTATGCAACCCAGAGGAAAGGAAAGGAATCGTTGATGCCCTGCACACCTATCACGATGTGACTAGTTGGGGGTATGAAGACTTTAGAATGTATGATATATCAATTATTACTCATAGTATTCCCTTTAAGCTAGATGTGTGACCCTTTCGACAACATAAATGTCCAATCAATGCTTTGCTAGAACCCATTATATTTAAGTATAGAAGCTACTATCTATTTGAATCATCTTTCCTATCCAACATTCTACATGGGTGGCCAATCTAGTTCTGGTCAAAAAGATGAATAGAGAAATCAGATTGTGCATGGATTTCTAGAACCTAAAGAGAGCTTCTAACAAAGACAACTATCAAGTGCCCTCATTGGATGAGGTATTACAAATTGTAGATGGCTCCCATATGATGTAATTACTTGACATCTACTCTGAATATAGTCAAGTGATGGTGTAGAAGATAGGCATAAAATGGCATTCATTACAAAATGGGGGACATCTACCTATAGAAGAATGTCATTTGGATTGATTAATGCAGGCGCTACTTTTCAATGTGCCATGGACATAGCCTTTAAGGATCTCATCAAAAAATGCATCATTATATACATGGATGATCTCACTGTGTTTTCAAAGAAAAGGGGAGACCACATCTCTGACTTATGCAAGGTTTTCCAAA
The DNA here is from genome assembly GCA_007258455.2 of Sequoia sempervirens. NCBI lineage: Eukaryota > Viridiplantae > Streptophyta > Pinopsida > Cupressales > Cupressaceae > Sequoia > Sequoia sempervirens. The sequence goes on along the minus strand of VDFB02047144.1, from coordinate 24,868,454 downwards.
AATACAGAGAGTTTGATATCTCACTCAATCCAAAGAAATTCATTTTTGGAGTGACCAAAGGCAAGTTGCTAGGACATGTGATTTTAGAAAAGGGGATCTCCATAGACCCTGAGCACATACAAGCCATATTGAAGATTCAACCTTTGAGCAGCAAGAAGGAAGTGAAGTCCATTTTTGGGAAAATTAGCTTCGTCAGAAAGTTCATCATAGGGTTCACCAAAATAGTAAAGACACTAAATGAAATGCTCAAGCAGGACACCAAAGTAAAATGGACATAAGAAACTAAGAAAGCTTTTGAAGAAATTAAGAGGGCTATTGCAGATGCCCTAGTGCTGGTTAGTCAAGACTATTTGAAGCCCTTATACATCTATTCTTTTGCTTTAGATCACTCATGCGCCAACATGTTAATGTAGAAAGATCATGAAGGGAACAAGTACCCCATTGCATTTGTGAGTGCTCCATTGAAGGATGTAGAATTATGTTGTCAAAATATGGAAAAATAGGTATACGGCTTGTTAGAGAAGTTAAGAAGTTTTGACACTACATCTTGAGGAAAAAATTGGTCACCATAGTTCCAGATCTAGCCGTCAAGGCCCTATTAGTGAAAAATGATCTAGGGGAAAGAAGGGAAAAATGGGTCATGATACTACAGGAAAATGACATGGAGATTCAACCCATGAAATTGGTTCGAGGACAATCCCTTACTTGCATAATAGCATAAATTGAGGTAAAGCTCACAGTGCAACAATACCACTTGGAGGATGTTTCGCCAGGTGAGTGGTACAACAAAATTTTATATTATTTTTTGAATAATAAGTTTCCATCATGGTTGCAGGGAGTCTATAAATGAGCTTTGATATGGAAGAGTAGTAGTTACATGCTACAAGGATCCATGTCATACAAGAGAAATCATGAAGGAATCTATCTTAGATGCTTGGGAAAAGTGGAAATTATTGAGGTGCTGAAACAATTTCATGAAAATTTTGGCACTAGCCATGGGTCTGACCCCTCTACAAGTCATTAGATTCTATGAGAAGGATACTATTGGCTAACGCTATCCAAAGATGCACACAACTACATTAGATCATGTCATGACTATCAAACTGCTACTACCAAAGAAAGGTACATCACTATCTCGTTGCAGCTAGTTGTGGAGGTAAGACCCTTCGCTCAGTGGGGACTTGACTTTATTGGTTCCATCAATCCACCATCCTCTACAGGCCACAGGTATATTTTGACTACTATTGATTATTGCACTAGATGGATTGAAGCAATTGTGTGTAGGCAATGTACAACTGAATTAGTTACTAATTTTTTGGAAAGTTTCATTTTAAATCACTTTGGTTGCTCATTTTCTTTTGTCTATGATAATGGTCATGCATTTTCCTCCCTTAAATTTTCTAGTTGGGACTTTGATTACAGGATTGTGCTAAAATTATCATCCAACTATTATCCCTAGGGGAACAGTCTAGCTAAATCTACAAATAAAAACTTGTTGATTGTCATCCGAAAACTACTTGATAAAAACCCAAAAGACTGGCATACCTTGTTGCATTTTTCCTTATGGGCAGATCGTACTCATCATAAGGAAATCCTAGGAAATTCCCATTTTTACCTCATTTATGGCTTGGAGCCTATTTTCCTAGATCACCTCAAGATTCCTACACTCTAATTTATCAACACATATTATGAGGAGGGAGAATGCAATGAGGCCCACCTAGCTAAACTACTTCATTTGGAGGAGGTTCGTGACCAAGCAATAGAGAATTTTTCCAAACAACAAGGTGCAGTTAAGAGATGGTTCAATCGCCGAGCCAAATTAAAGGCCTTTAGGATTTTAGCTTTGGTCCCATGTTGGGAGAAGGCCCATGAGAAGAAAGTGGGACATGACAAATTCGACAAGCTCTGGCTTAGTCCCTTTCAAATTTCCAAATTTCTAGGAGATAATTCCTTTTGCCTCAAGATGCTTACTAGAGAGGATGTCCCACTACATCTCAATGGGTAGTACCTCAAGCATTATTTCCTTGCTTGAGCTATTCAAGCTCACCCTTTGTATATAGTTGTATATAGTTAGAATAGATCTTTCAGTTTTTTGGTTTACTTTTTCTTCTCTTTTGCTCACTTTCTTGACTTTTGTTTTTGTTGAGGGTGTTGTCCAATCCTAATGCAGTGGTTGTGCTCAACCTCCCTGAATGGCCCACTTTGTTACACGCTCCTCTTGTTCCTTGGATAAGTCTTCATCAGATCCCATGAGTTTCTATGTGTATTTGTGAGGTGAGTTTTCTTACTTGAACTCTAACTAGATTTAAGACAGAACCCTTATTTGATTCCCTTCACGTTTATCTCATATTATACACAATATACACCTTAAATACTCTCAATGAGCTACATGATAGTCATCATGAGGTTTCAACAAGTGAAAAATCTTAAGTCTACTCTAGTGACCACTGTGAATTCCAAGTCCACTACGAGCTTTAGTGCTTGTGTAGTTGAGCAAAAGAGAACCAAAAAGAAAATATAAAAGGAAAAGAAAGAAAATAAAAATATTGAAGTTGGCAACTATGTGGGTGTATGAGAAACTCTATCACAGCTATGGATGCTCGAATAGCAATAGAAAAATTTTCATGGGGTCACAATGATAACTTTGTCAGGGCTATGGATGCTTGACTAGAAGCGAAGCAATGTCTAGGTTACTTTTGGTAATGGAAAACTTACATAGCTTGCCCCGATTGATTGATTGCTATCGTCTGTGGTCTTTGAGAGAGGGGAATGAACTCACTACACACACTTCTGAGATGTCTTGTGATTTGATTCAACCAAGGATACTACCCTCTTTTAGGTTTCTCAGTTCATTTGAGGACACTCACTTCTAGTCTATGAAACCAAAGTTTCGGGGTTACAAATGAATTCTTACCCTTTGAAAGCTTAGGAGTGTTCTCCTAGAGAAGTCACCATTTGTTGTACCTATAGCACACATGCCCCATTTAGACCAGGGACCCCCTCTTTCCTTTGTCACCTTTGTCAAGTCATTTTCTACTTTTTCCTTGTTTTGCGTACCCCTATGTATGAGCTTAAAATGGTCATAGGCATTAGAGTCGGGCCTCGCAAACTTGCATTTGTGAGTCTCCTTATGAAAATTTCTGTTATCTCTTCATCACTCGAATCTTGCCCAAACATCTGAACCTTGGCATCCACCTACATGGTGGGGTCTGCAACTTCCTTCGCTGCTCGGGTCTTCACCGAACTTCTAACCTAGTGTAGGTTTCCACAACTTCACCAACCCACCTACCCTTTGTACTTGTAATTGAATGCACACATTAATGACCAAAGTTCCTATAAATAGAAGTGATAGGGCTGTCATTTTCATCCTACACTTTTGAAATTTGAAGAGGAAACTAGGAGCTCCTGCTTACACAAGATGCCGCAGCGAATTCGAGTAAAATTTTCATCAAATTTATGTGTTGTTCTAGGTAGTTTCACATTTAAGTCTTTGAAATGTTCTTTCGATAGTTAGGGTTTTTGGAAAATGTTAAAATATTTGAAAAACCAAACCCCACTCACCACGTCAATCTCATATAACCCTCTCAATCATTCAGCCCAAGGACTGCAAGTTTCCCCTAATGTTCAAAACCCCTTGTCATTGGTGGAAATCACATCCTCACACATATGTTAAATACAGTTCCGTTGTCGTCATTCATTTCCCAACAAATAATTTATTGTGACTCGCACCATTTCCTCGGTTATCCTCATTAACATTGAAATATTGGAGAAAACGGCTAATTTATCGATCCTGTGTAGGAATACCCATGTAGGATTCCACCTACGCACAGTTGCCATCCTTTCATCATTGATTAGAGGCTGAGCCCTAATGACTTCCCCTAGTGTAGAATTTTCCTTCATTATTGTCGTTGAATGAACCAAACTTGACACTCAACAAATTTTTCTAAGTCCAAAATGTCTTGCAAGCCGCTGCGTGTGGTTCACTATCACCTGGAGGTCATTATTTTATGGTGAAGTCACCACACCGTCCCATGGTATGAACTCCACAACATCTATCACTCCTCAACTTCAAAACCTTTTGAGCAAGCACCAAGTCTAAAATCCCTTGCGGGAAAACCTATGCAACAGACATTGTCAGAGGTTCATTCACCAATGGATGCTATCTTACAACCAGGCACTCGCACCTCCCGCACTGCAGATTCCATGGCGTGATGATACCTTTTTTGGATGTTGAAGATTGTTAGTGCAAAACTTAAGTCTGAATGTCATTTATAGGCCCGCCTATCTAGACTGCGGGCTGCAGACCACCGTCCCTTCATGGCTATTCCTTAATGACAAACATAGGCAGCCCGATTTTTTTCTTCTACAATCCTAAGATCGATCAAACTTCAAGGCATAATCCCCAAAATCCAAGGCCTCTGTGAGTTCTGTCATGTGAAACTCTGTCTTCAGGCTGTCATCCATCCAATACCATTACTTAATGACTAATATTTAAGGGCATTCCACCCCACAACGCCCACATCTATCTAACTCGCAAGAGCATCAAATCCTAATATAACGATTGCAAGTACCTTGTGGCCCATTATCACATGTACTTGATCATTCTATAAGATATTTTCTCACTAAGTATACCATGCTAAAATTTGTGTGTGAATGGTTGTCTGTGGAACTTTGCAACCCCAGTGCTACCCTACTCTAAATTTCTCCTAATGGCTTATGCCTAGGGGAGATTCACACCCCTAAGCCTGAATTTGTATAAATGATCCAAATGATCCCCAAAAAGCATACAATGATGAATTCTATGATCCTTTATTGATGAATGAATTGATCTAACCATGGATTTTTAGGATTTAACTGATGATTACCTCCTTTACATGTAAAAACACTTAATGCAATCTGTGTGTGTAGGACATATGGAACTTATTGAGGGATCCTCAACAAAGCCCATGGAAAAAACTAACAAGGGAAAGAAGCCTACAAGAACTCCAAGAGGAAAGGAACAAAATGAACAAATGAAGTATCAATTCCATGGGGTGGAGTGCACCTTCAAGCTCACCTCCACTTGGGACACAATGTTAGATACAAACCTGGGACATGTGAATATAGATGAATTCAAATAAAAGGTGATGGTTAACCCTACCATAGAAGATGCATGAAGGATCAAACAAAGTGACCTCGCGAAGGCGGCTGGCTTCCCTCCTACCTTGGTTGCTCCAGAAATGGTAATGGCTTGCTAGGAGTGCTAACACTCTAATAGGAAAATAATTGATAAAGATGGAAGATTATTGGCAGACTTGTTTGCTAAGTCTATTGGCAAGACATTCGAGATCCTGAAATTTGATAAAATGGAGAAACCAAAGAAGGAATTTGTTGAAAACATGTGGAAACAAGACCCCATCGCATGTAAAAGAACAATCAACCAACACTGGCTAAATACCAAGATGGGAAATGCCAACAAAATTCCTCAAAAGCTATTCAAGAGTGACTTATTTGAAGAATATCATGATCTGGTTACTCTCTTGAGCAAGGTAATGGGCCTACTGACTGCTACTTTCTTTGAAGAATGGATGTTATACTTTGTAGAGGAATTAATCATCCAGGGTGAGGCCAAATTCCACTGGGCAAAGATGACCAGTGATAATTTGCACAACTAGCTCCTAGACATGAAGAAAACCTCCTAGTTCTAGATGACATCATATCTAGTTTATCTCCTTGTAGAGAAATTCCCATACAAAGGATTCTTTTGTTGCAAGAACACTGGGGAGAAAGAAGGGAGAATTAAGGTCTATGACTACTATCCCTAGTTGTAGTACAAGAACTTCAAAAGAGGATACAAAAGAGTAAATGATGCCTTCAATAGGCACATAATCATACTCTTGGGAGGAGATTTTGAAAGAAGGGTATCACACAACGTGAAGGCCTTTGTAAAGAGATTTGGGTATCTGTTCATTTAGTTCCCAAAGTTTACCTACATAAGAGAAAAAGGGTTCTCAAGAAAGCCCTACTAGTTACCACACTACCCTAATGACCGCATCATCTTGTTAGAGGTTTCTCAATAGTTGTAGACTACCCACACACTATTAAGTCATAAACATCGATCTGGGATTATATATCCCCTTACCTTTGGGTAGGGAATGTACTATTTCCCCACTACCTAGTGTGTCGAATATTCAGAAAAGGAGTTGGTGGAGTATAACTTGGACCTCCACATAGACCAGGAAAGAATGGATCCTCATGGAACATTGAAGAATTGGATTGGGAAGCAATATTCCCACCGACCTCACATTGAGGACTTCTAGGCCATTTGCAGTGATGGAAAAGAGGTGTGAATGCGGCACTACATGAGAATGACTGCCTAGTTTGTGAAGTTAATTAACCTGTTCCCTATTCCCTGAGAAACAAATTATTGTAGATGATGATATTGTGGATGATAGATACTATGCCCTAACCAATGTGCCCCTGCAAGTTATAGATTGGAATGAAGAGGAGGTCACTGACCTTGATATTCTCACTCGACCCATTGAGTATAGAAAAAGGAAATGGGTATATGCACAAATGGATTAGCTCAAAGAGTAGGGTGCTGAATTGACTTATGGTGAGCTCGAGGATTAGCTTGAGAGTGAAATTGACAATGGTTCACCCACTAGTTCATTAGGTGAGGATCCCCAGTCACCATCGACCATGAGATCTAAGAAAAGGAAGGAGGTTCTTGAGCACAAGCCCAAGCACAAAGTGTATTCTAGGAAGATGACCAAGGGGAAACCTTAAAAAGGAATGAAGAGAGTGGGGATGTTTGTGTTTGAGATGCCTACTATAGAGGAAGATCCCTAACATGGAGAAGAAGAAGAAATCAAATAGTCATGGTTGCCACCTACCACTTCCATTGTCACTCCCACTGCTACTTCCATCACCACTCCTCCACCCTCCACTTCTCAAGATTTTCATGTCTCATCTCCATCCACGGTGGAAATTATAGTCCACCTCACCTCCGCCTCGCCGACTGCTCTAGTTATGATATTGGACTCTTCCTCCTATAATACCTCCCCACTATCCTCTTCCTTGCTACCACCTTCATTGCCTACATTCTCTACTCTGCTATCATTGATTTCATTATTTTTTATGTTATCACCCATGTTGTTGCATTCCTTCATGACATATATGTAGAACATACCTGTTGAGCTCTTTGGGGTGATCCTTGACCCCAAGGTCCAAGCTTTAATGGGTTATATTGTTGTTGCCCTACCTCTTGCCCCACCACCTACCGAGCCATTGAAAATGGAGGCCACAATGTAGATCTCAAAAGAGATGGAGAGACTTCACATAAAAAGAGGAGTCGCACAAGACATAGTTGATGATCCCAAGGAATCTGATAAGGATGATTACTTTGAGCATCTAGAGGGTAGGCTAAGTATAAATTTAGATAAGGTGGCTTCTAATGAGGAAAGATCACAAAATTTAGAAGAGGATGCTGAGGCTCTTAGTGAGCATTATGTGATAGAAACATCAAATCAGGAGCTAGATGGAGTGCCCCAATGACATAAGGATGCAAGTGAAGAGGTTAATCATGAGGAGAGTCGCTCTGAGGAGGTGAAGATAGAAACAAATCCTAAGATGGAAATACTTGAAGAGCCTCCACTAATTAGTCAATATAAGGGCTTGATACAAGAAGAATTTCCTTTTGAAAAGAGGGAAGAAAAGGATAAGGAAAGAGAAGAAAGTGCACTAGAAAAGAGCTCTAAGCCTGAGCAGAACATCCAAATTAAGCAAGAAGAAGAAAAGTAAAAAGGTACCAAGTCCTCAGAAAGGAGTACTGAAGATCAACCTGAAACAACAAGAGGGGAACAATTAGAAAAGGATGTTTCTGAAGAAAATGTGGAGGTCATTGACCTTGAAAAAGGGGAAGCCACACCTCAAAAGGAGCCAATTGAAGAGGAAAAGCAAGATGAAGAAGCTCCCAATGATCGAGAGGAGCAAGAAGAAGAAGGTGATCGTGAATCTCCCAAGGTACAAAATAAGGCTCTTGACTAGTTGGAACAAAAATTGAAAAAGAAAGATCTTGTGGTCAGTGACCCAAAAGTGGGACTAGAGGAAATCTTGGCCTGAGCGCAGACAAGGAATCAAAAAGAGAAGAAGCCCAAAATATAATCACACATCATAGTAGATACTTCTAGGTCCTAAATGCTATAGGTTGCCACCCTAGTAGTCAGTGGAGGTACATGAACTGTACAAGGGCAGGAATATCAAATATCAATGATCAATCTAGGCCTAGCAACCCATGAGCAGAAGATAGACAATCTTCAAGGGTCCGTCTCCACCATAATACAACAAATGAACAAAGATCAATCCACCAAAGAAGAATTGAAAGCACAAGTGGTGAACTTGACCGCTTACATCCAATAGTTGACGTCCATGGAAGAAGAAGCCATAGCAGAATCATCTGCACTAGCCATCGTGTCCAAAGAAGAGCTAGGTAAAATGGAAAAGATGGAAAATTAGACCCAAGTCCACTTTGGATTGGTTCAACCGAGTAATATACAATGGTGACATGGGAATTTGCCATGCTGCTTGGATGTTTAACAAGTTTTGGGACTTAAAAAAATAGCTAGAGGACATGACAAAAACCTACAATAGGTTCTTTGGGCTGTACAAGATCACCTATCCTAAGCTCAAGATAATTCTTAAGCTTTCCTGTGGAATATGGGAAAAGGAGCTAGAGCTACTAGAGGATGTTCATTGGCTGATAAAAATGTGGAAGAAGGGCCTGAATCTTAGAGAGGAAATACTAGAGAGGGTCTTGCATGAGGTAGAGCTTGATCTTGAATGGGTTATAGAGCATCAGACTGACAGTAAATATTATCTGAAGATGATGACTGACTATGAGATGCCCACCCTATAGTTAGATCTAGAGAGAGTAAAGCCATTCTTTTATAAGAAGATGGACTAGGGGGCTGTAGACACACCGTCACTAGATTTCATGGACTTTGTTTCAAGGGATTTCACTCAATCTGAATAGGTTACTAAGGCTACACCAAAATGCATCAAGCACTGGGAGTAGGTCATCGAGAGATTCACTAAAATCACCTTTCAGATCCTCCAATCTGACATCATGGAATGGGACAAGCTCCAAGCTATGATCGAGAAGTTCATGGAGTATGCCACTCTCAAGAAGAATGCTGGAAATCTAGTTAGTGATGATGAGTATTTGACAATATAGCTATAAAAGTTGAAAGTAGCTAAAAGTTAAAACAACTATAGTGTAAGGGAAACTAAATGACAAAATAGACTACATGACAAAATAGGGAAAAGACAAAAAGGTCTATTTTATATTTTACATAAATTTTGGGGTAGGTGAAGCCCTAATGTAAAATGAATCTGAGCCACACAATGTAAATGAATCTTGTCCTTTCATTTTTCTTTTGGAAAACTATAAATAGGGACATCCTCTCATTTTCAAAAGAGAGATGAGTTGTTGTGTAAAGGCATGCTACATAAAATTAATGAGAAAGGAATTGTTTTGATGATTTCTTGTGTTTTCTTCTCCATGTGTTCATGATTCAATCTCCAATACTTATATTTCAGCTTCATTGTTCTTAGTCTTAAGTTATTGTTCGTTGTTATTTCATGTTGTGCTTTAATGGCAAAGAATGCTATGGTGTTTTGATGTCTTCTTAGCTCATACTTTTGGCTGTTTATTGATGATAAAATATTGTGTAAATTTAGTTTGAGCATCATTTACATTGCTATAATTAAGTTTAGCTATTATTAATGCTTTAATGGTAAATGAATGGTTTGAAAATTTGCAGACCTTAGAAGATTGCACTAGTTTCATGAGACTATAGGCTGCCTTTGGTTAAGTTGAAAATAGTTTTAGGAAGTCTGTCCACTATAGCATCCTCCATTGCTATTGTTCAACATTAGTTGTAGGTCTATGAAACTTCTAACCCTTTTTTCCTTTTTACCTTTCTTTAAAAATTGAAGTGAAAACAAGGTTCTAGCATTACAACAAAGCCAAATCTAATGGAAAAGATGGAGTTTTAGATTGTTATCCTGAACTTGCAGCAATTTTCCTTCATTTCTAGAATTTACAAAACTCCTTTTGCAGATCCAATTCCTTGCATGCTTAGTGAATCATAAATTCCTTTTGTGATTACCAACATATCACATCAACCAATTGAACTATTCCAAGCTTAGTCATGACTTGACACCTGAGAGACCTTGGGGTGATTTCTAAAACTTAGTTACAAAAATTACCTTTCAAGAGAGGTAGCATACTTGTGTGTTGCCTGTGTTGAGAAAGTGCAAAAACACCCATCAATACATAAAAGATACTATAGACCATTAGAAAAATCTCTCCAATATCATCATTACTTCTAATCCTCATCTTAATGCTCCTAATCCTCACCTTAATATATCATCATGATTTCATCTCTTTTATTAGCAACTATACACAATACAACTCTAATTTCCATCAAACAATGCATGACATCCAACCATGAACTTTAACAAATAAAATAAGGCATGACATCAAACCATTAACATCAACAACTCATCCAAACAAGGTATGACCACCTCCATTCATGAACATATCATTATAGAGTATGAACATACAACTGTAAGCCCCAATGATAGCCTACATTGAGTGTAGACACAATGGAAACCAATGCCAAACAACAATCTCACAATCATATGCAACAATATCCTAAAGTGTTAACATCAATGACAACCAATGCCAACAATCCATAAACCATGCATCTTCTTCTTAACATATCTTCAAAAAAATTATATTCAAGACTAACTAATATGTGAAGATAAGATACAAAATAGAGAATACATCTAATAATTAGGTGGGAAATACCTCTTAGATCATTCACCTTCTGAGTATACCAAGAGTGGGTATAATATTTTCATGTGCACATGACACTAAGTAATAAGAGCATATAATAAAGGACAATATTCTCTGTAGGTCCATAATAGACTGACATTAATAACTAGATGTAGGATCCTTTGTCTTTCTACTAGAATACTCATCAAAGAGAAACCATCTCAACATGTGATCCTTTAAAAAATATGTCTCTTAGCCTCACCCAAGTCTCTCTACTATCTATGAGAATCCATAACCAATCCACGTCAACTTCAAAAAGTATTATTGCAAGATCATGAAGATCCAAGAAAATGATTAACACTATAAACCGAAGAGAAAAAACAAGACCATTATCAAAATTCTAACTAAAGAATCATGACATCATAATCTAACATCACCTCCTAGGAAATCACATGAAAATAACCATCCATCATCATATGCTAAATCAACATCATTGCCAAATCTCCCATTGAACTATGTAACCAAGCTCTCCAAGCATCATGATAACCATCTCCTAACTAAAGATCCTCCATAACCCCAATAGGATTAAATAACTCAACACTATGAGATCCCAAAAGGTAAAGTACAACCACAATCTGTAAACAAAGAAGATATATTTTCCACACAACATTTTTCAATAGAAACAAAGGTGTAATTAAAATATCATTGCTATTCAAAGGAAAAATTTAATAACTCCTTATGATACCAACAACTATTACAAAAGACCATCCATCTTCTAATCAAAGATTATCCATGGATCAATACACATTTTTGTAAGAACAATTAGAACCAAAATATTGAAACAAAGAAGATGGAACACATTATATAATTAAATAAAGCTCCCACTGAATGTAATACCAAGTTATACATGACATCATGACCAATATCATTTCCAACTCTCTAATAAAAGTGAACAAAACTTCTTGTACACCATAAATTGTTGCTAAATATTCAAATGAACAACTATATTAGGTAATCCTAATAACCTTTTCTTACTATAATAAACATATCAATGTAATAATGGTAACCAAGAATATGGCCTACTAAATAGAATCCACATCAGACAGTTTTACAAGATATACGCATATGAAATATCTCAAAGGAGAAATACATAATTAGTGCTCTAATCTTAAATAGTTGAAAAATAGATTCAATTCAAAATAAAGATAATCAAGTATAACGTATATTTGCAAGACTCAAACACCAGGATCAATGCTAGACCTAATTTTCCAAATAAACCCACATAGGGGTAACCATGGATAAATAATATCCCTCCAAGAAGTCTTACAAACCTACAACTATCTTCATCTAGAACACCCTAGATACAATCTCATCATAGATCTACATACCACATATTTTAGTTAACACGTAAAATATGAAAAACCATCTCTATAAATCTGAAATCCATTTAAATATTCAATTATTCACACCAAACATGTCTTTTGAATAATTAAATAGTGTATATTTATAAACCCACAATTGAAAACAACTGTAAATTGCAACCTAATAGGAAAAAAAACATTTTTAGGAGCTTATAACATATGAAAAATATCAATTCCACAAATCACAAAGACGTTAATGGCTTATCTTCTAGTATTTTTGTATAACCAAGGGATAAAACTAGGAAGTCAACATAAGTAATCCATTTTGTAGTCAAAATCAAGGGTGTTTCTCCATGTGACTAAGATGTCTCTACCCATCCAACATGAACACCTTATCATTGCACATGAACAAAAGCTAAAGGATCAAAAATTCCAAACAAGAGGATACAAACATATTGTCAAATAAGAGCTCCAAGTTACCAAAACATAAACAAATCCATAAAGATCCATAATTATGAGCTTACAATGGCCAACATAGATCACATTGAAAATATCCATGGCTTCTAATCTCATAACTATGAAAAATAAAGTTAACTCACATAAAATTCATTGTAGCCCAATAGGCCTTCCAACAACCTTTAATTCCTTCTAACAAATTCCCACAAGCTTTCTAGGCTAAGAAATCAAAAAGTAGAAATATAAACAACTTAATTCACCTTCATCTCCGATAATAACTAATGAGAAATAAATAGGTTCTAATACCAATTGTTAGGAAATTAAATTTCTATCCAAATATGACTTCAATGGATTAGATACAAGGCTTGGATTGCAACAACCTGAAAAAGTAAAACTTATAAGCAAATCTAGAAATTAAGTTGCCTTAATATGGAAATACTATGATTAAATCCATCTACTTTATGATGAAAAATATTAGCCAACATAAAATTCTTATAAACACTAGATCTTATGTGAACTTATAACATAAATATATAAAGAATACTGTCACATAATACATGATTTGTTTGAAAAAACCTTTATGTGCAAATACTCCACCAAGAAGAGAGGCCAAGTATGCATTATCTTCAACTAAATGATATTATAATTCAATCACTTCCATTCTCCTCTTTTCCTCCAACATGGCAGCACGTATGCAACAACCTCTTTATGCCTCAAACTATCCTTGTTCCTACATTGAAACACTACATTAAATTGTTGCTCATAATTTCTACATCCAAAGAGCTAATTTTATAGATGTGTGAAGAGGTATAATGCACCAAACATGGCGCCACAATATGAATCTTCATTCTAAATGTCCCAAACCCTTGGATTGTCTCCTCGAAGTGTGAAAGGACACCAGTTTTGGCTCCAATACTTTCCCTACAATTGGGCACCAAACTTGGAAGATAAAAATTACATTAAATGCAATAAATGATGAAATACTAAGAGACACCTATTTCCTCTTTCCGAGCACCCACTTGGAGAATACCAATACTCACTCACTAGTTCTTTTACTTATCTTTTATTATCCCATTCTAGGTGTCCATATGTAAAGAAAATAATATTAAATATTTATTTCCACAAGTGACCTTTACCATTGCTAGTGGAACCCATCACCCCTTATGAATATATTACAAAAAATGGTGAGAATTAATATTAAAAATTATTTTCCCAATTCACCCTAAGTTCCTAGGAACACTTTCTAAGGATGTTGGAACCATGTAATATGATATAGGATTTACAAGGTATATGACACATTAATCCTAACATTCTTGTCTATCTCTCTCCACTATCTCTATCTCTCCATATTTATCCTTATATTTCTGCATCTCTCTTTACCCTTGTATCTCTCCATCTCTCCCTCTCTCATTATCCCCTTCACTATATATATTATATTTTTTATCTCTCTCTCTCTCTCTCTATCTATCTCTTTATCCATCTTCCTCTCTCCCTCTCCCTCTCTATTTCCATATCCATCTCCATCACTATCTCTCTCCCTAGTGGTAATGGATCTTGGTTACATTATTGATTTAGAGGTTTTTTCTTCATGTATGTTTGGATCTTAGTTCTTGATGTGGGATGTGGGTGGAATTCCACCTCCCACTTTTGATACCAAGATAGATTAATAGATATGAGAGAAAGGAGAAGTATATATATAAGGAGGGATTGGTAGGGAGAAAGTGAGAGAGAGAGAGGGAGAGAGAGGGATAGAAAGGGGGAGAAATATCTATAGATAGATATCAATTTGGAAAGATAGAGTTAGGATGATAAATATAGAGAGATAGGTAGAGAGAGAGAGAGAGGAAGTGATATATAGAGCTAGAGCGAGGTAGATATCTAGGGGTAAGGAGATATAGAGATAGAAGGAGATAAAGATAAAGAGAGGAAGAGGTAGAAGGAAAAATATTGATTTATCTATAAATATATAGGGGAGAGAGATAGAGAGAGGTAAATAGAGATATATATAAATAGGGAGAAAGAGAGTGAGGGTTAGATGGAGAAAGCGCGAGGTTTCTAGAGATATATACGAAGAGTGGAAGATAAAGGTAGATATGAAGATAGAGGCCTAGGGAGAGAAATAGATACAAAGATAATGGGAGGTAGAGGGAGAGATAATAATAGAGGTAGGGAGGTAGTGTTGGTAATGGAGCTTGATTATCTTCCTTATCTAGAAGTTTTTGTTTTAGTTATGTTTGGATCTTACTTTTTGATAGGGGGTGTGGGGAGCCTTGCCCCTCCCACTTTTTGATCTCTTGCATAAGAATAGGTCTTATTTCTTAGGAGAGGCTTGATGACTCATTTGAATAGTTAAAACTACCATTAGATAATTTCAAGGTGATAGGAACTTGTTGATTACTGAAATTTAGTTAAGTTTGAGGAAGAGGGAGAGTGTGACCTATATAAGGAGGTAGAGATAGACAAGAAGAGAAAGAGGGATTCATTTTTTATTCTTAGAAATGTGAGTGTATTATGGCTTGGTAGTGATTGAATCTAGGTTTGATCACTACCAAGCCATAATTTGAGTGTGTTATAATGGGATCATGTTATGTCTTGTATAAGACTAAAATGTGGTGTAGCCAATTTTTGATCCCTCACCTTTATACACTTACCCATAGATTAACAAAATAAGGTAAAGGTTCTAAGGAATATATCCTACTTTCTAGGAAGAAAGAATAATAATTTTTAAATTATCCCTTCATAGAAGAAGAAGTTAAATCGACAGCTTTTGAGATGAATCTAGATAAATACTTTGGGTCAAATAGTTTCCCTACCAACTTTTTTGAAAAATTATACATTATTTTAGGAAAGGAGTTGGTCCTTGTCATGGAAGAGTCAAATAAAATGTCCACCATTCTCAAATATATGAATAACACTCTAATTGCATTGATATTGAAGAAGAATCAAGTAGAGATGATGGATGGTCCAAACCTACTATTTCATGTAACACAGTCTATAAAATTTCGTCTAATGCCATAGAAAACTAGTTAAAAAGGGCCATCCCAATAATTATTTTAGAACATAAAAGTGTCTCTACTCTTGGAAGATCCATATTAAATGAAAAAATTATTTCCCACGAAGCAATCCACACAATTAGAAGAAGAAAAATAAAAACAATGATAATTAATCTTGATATAAAAAAGGTTTGTTACCAAGTAAATAGGAAATTCTTAATAGGTGTCTTGAAGAAGGTTGAAATATTCAAAGAATGGTGTAAATTGATCCAAATTTGTATATCTACACCAAGATTCTCAATCTTTATTAATAGTAGTTTACAAGTTTTTTTTACCTCTACCAAGGCCTTAGATAAAGAGACCCCATCTTTCACTCATTATTCATCATCATGGTAGAAGATTTGGGTAGACTAATTTAGGGGGAAAGATTATGTGGTGATTGGAAGGGAATAAAATTGGTTCCAAATATGAACTTCATTACTCACCAACAATTTATTGATGATACGCTTTTGTTTAATGTTGTCAACAAGAAAGGGGCATCTAGCGGCAAAAAATGTCACTCTTGACAATTTCACAATAGGCTTAGCTACCCCTATGTAATTTGACCTAATTATGCATTTAATTACCCATTTTATGAATATTTCTAAAAAATTAAAAGATTGGAATAAAATAAGAGTGTAATATTTATCATCAATGTTTAAGGATACAAAAAAAATGGGTTAGGACAAGGGTGCCCACTTCCTTGTAGAATGCAAAATAAAACTGGGAGGGGGGTGAATTAGTTGTACATTAAAAATTCAAAAACCTCATAACCATTCATATCCACATAAACTTTAACAACCTTTAATATTTTAGAAGGATTTAGCATGAAAGCAAATAAAAAAGCTGAAACACATCAACACCATGCATAATAGAACACCAAATTGACATGGATGAACCAAGAAGGGAAAAAAAATGATGAGGATTGGCTCACAATAAAAATTAATTGCAACACCAAGTATAATAGGCTAACTATAGGAGGGATCACTACCCAAAATAAGGAAGGGCTCACTGCCAATGACTCATTTCCAGATTATAGAAAAGAAGAAAGAAGAATGTTACAGTGAGAAATCCATCTCAATGCAACATAAAAGTCCACCATAGCATTACCAACACATCCGCAACCTTTCTAAAGATTGTAGACACCTTTTTCTCACTACTTCTAGTAGTCTAACTCATTAAAGAGTGCACTACACTTCACAACTCTATAATTCACATCAGACATTCTACACCACCAATCCTCCATCAACACAAAACTTTTTAATACCTTCTTCAACTTTGAAAATATTCTCCAAGTTTTTCTATGCACCTCAACCATCCAAATTCAAATTAGGTTGGCACTAAAACATTCCTACGGTGGAAAAGAATGAAGGTGGACCACATCACACCTTAACTCGGACCTAAATTCACTCATACATTCCACGCCACACTTCCACAATCACCGAAGAAAATTTGCAATTAGTGTAAACATCCAAGTCAATCAAACTTGTGTAAACACCATCAAGCATTTAAGTGCATGCTTCCATTGTTCCTAATATGACTCACAAACAACAAATATCACTTGAACACAATGTGGAATATTCCACAAACACCCTGAAATCCAACAAATTGCTTCCAACAACTTTCACTTGAAGAAAAAAATCATCATATACACCTGATAATCTTCCACACACTATAACTTAAGAAATCAAGTTGGGGAGCACAAAACCATGAACAAATTTGAATGAAGGTATATATAAACCTTATAGCACACTTTGAGAATCACAAGAACAAAAACCAAACTATGGAGAAAAGTGAAGAAAATCCATTTCTCCTAGACACCATTGCAATATAGTTCACACACACTGGTAAACACAATTCTCTCTACCAATGATCCAAGAACAAGAAACTCTAGATATATAACACATATGAATACCTTTGATCAACATATTTTAATCACACAAGAATATCTTCAACGTAGAAGAAATGTGGAGCAAAATCAAAACACCACTCTGTATGCCAAAACAACTCTACAACACACCGTTTCATCTTTTATTCAATTTTTCTCAAAAGAACTTGGAAACCAAGAGCCACAAACACATTCTCATCATCTTCACCACTTCCTAATCATCACCAAACCAACTACAACACAACAACTCAAAAAAACACCCATAAATAGAATCTTATCAAATAAATACTAGAGGTTAACACTAGTAACACTTACAAATGACAACATAATGCAACTAATCAAAGCAACACCACAACTTCTTAACCGTCACTAGTTGAAAATAATGAAAATACAGAAATAAGCTTGTTGACATCAATGACAACACCATCTATTCATACTTGCAAAAATATCCCCCTTTGTCATTGATGGCAACACATGATGTGAAAAACCACCAACAACAAGCATAACAACTTCTATCACCAACATCCTGATCCATACCAACTCTTTTTCTTTCTCCTTTTACTTTCTCTCCCTCTTAGCTTACTAATCTCCTTTTTCACATTATTCTCTCTTCCCCTATGAAATAAATGGCAAGGGGCTGTTTAATATCTACTTTCTGCGTTTGTCGATCGCCGCCGCCATTTCACAGACATTTGCCGGTTTTTTAAAAACTATACCAGCTAGCAACCACTGCACATATCCTTTGACATAGCTGACAAAGGAAAACACCAACTTGCACCAACACTTACTCCCGCTAACTGTAACCTTCATGTATCCTTAGGAAGAGCCTTATTGAATATATCAAAAACCTGATCCTTTGAAGGCACATACTCTAGCTACACCTCATTATTTTCAACCTTCTTTCTCAAAAAGTGATACCAGATTGAGATATGTTTTGTCTTTGAGTATATCATTGGATTCTTTGAAATGTTAATAACACTTGTATTGTCACAAAAGATAGAAATTGGTTCATCATATACAACTCTCATATCCTTCAAGGTTTACCTCATCCACAACACTTTTGTGTAGCAAGATGTTGCTGCAATATATTATACCTCTACAGTAGATAGACACTAAGTCTTGCTTCTTGCTTAGCCAAGACACCAATCTACATCCAAAAAATAATGCACCACCACTTGTACTTCTATCATCAACACATCTTTCCCAATCAACATATGTATAAGAACTCAGAGAGAAATGTGTATCCTTTGGATACCATAAACCATGTTTCAGAGTTCCTTTCAGGTATCTGAATATTCTCTTCACTATTGCACCATGTGACTCTCTAGGATCTTGAAATCTAGCCACAAGAAAAACTACATGCATGATACTAGTCTAGTAGCAGTTAGATATAGTATTTCTCCAATCATTGATCTATACTTTATTTGATCAACCTTAGGAGATTCACCATTCTTACTCAACTTGCAACTAGTAACCATAGGAGTACATACTGGTTTATAATCCCCCATTCCAAACTTCTTCAACATTTCCTTGACATACTTTTATTATTAAATGAATATACCTTTTTATGTTTGATTGATTTGTAGCCCAAGGAATAAATTCATCTGCCCAAACATAGACATCTCAAACTCATTTTCCATCTCTTCTAAAAATATCTTACACATAGATTCATTTCCTCCAAAGATTATATCATCAACATGTACAACCACAATCAAGATTTGATCTTTTTCAACTTTGAAATAAAGATTTCTATTTGTGGCACCTTTATTGAATCCTTGTTGTATCAAGTACCTATCCAACCTTGCATACCAAGCTCTTGGAGCTTGCTTCAATCCATAATGTTCCTTCTTCAATTTCAAGACCATATCTGGTTTGTATGATAACTAAAATCCTTCCAATTTTTTAATGTATACTTCTTCTTCCAACTCACCATTCAAAAAAGAAGACTTCACATCCATTTGATAAACCTTGAAATCCTTATGTGTTGCAAAATCCAAATAAATCCCGCTATCTTCCATTCTTGCCACTAGATAAAATGTCTCCACAAAATCTATTCCTTCTACTTATGAGTAGCCCTTACACACAAGCCTTTCCTTGTTTCACACCATTTCTCTTTTCTCATTCAGTTTGTTTCCAGAATTCCCACTTAGTCCCAATTACATTATTTTATTTGGTCTTGGTACAAGTTCCCAAGTCTGATTCTTCTTAATCTGCATTAGTTTCTCTTCCATATCCTTGATCCAATATTCATCCTTGCATGCTTCAATTACTATTTTGGGTTCCACTTTAGAAAGTAAACATAGATTTACTTGTTTTTCTATCATAGTAGCTTTTATCCCTTGTCAACACACATTTTCTTTTGTCACCAATGATCTGATCTTTAGAATGATTTTTCTACGCATACTTAGAAATCTTAGGGATCCTTTCTAGAGCTTCTTCCTCTTCAATTTGTACTTATTTCTCCTTACCTTCATCTCTTCCATTTTCTCTATAAAAGGACTCATCTTATTCATATCCATCTCTCCCCACTGAATTCTTTTGTAGATTTTAATTTGAAATTAAAAGGCTTATAAACTACTTGCACTTAACCCCAATCACAAATTTTCCCAATTGTAAAACAAAATTGTGTGGTTATATTTATTTAACCATTGAAATTACAACATTGAGTTCACTTAATCCTTTACACAACCTAATAACATTAACTAATTACTTAAATTTCATAATTAAAATTCAAAGAAGGAATTAAATACTGAAAGAAATAAAAGAGAATAGAGAGACGATAGAGAATTTGTTAACAGAGTTTACCCATATGTTCAGGCTACATCTCTGGGTCTTCTTCTCAATGTAGGACCACTTTGTTAATGAAACCAAGCTTTAATTTCCTTTGTACATCATCCAGGCTTTAGACCTACATTACAATTTCTCTCATAGTCTCTCTCAACACGTAAAGACACTTTCATACTCTCCTCTTCCATTTAAGGGTTAGGCTTCAATTGCCTTCAAAAAACCCAATTACACTGAAAGGAAATACAATTTACAATGCCTTTGTGCTTGCACTAATCTCCAAAACTCTAAGGTTCCTCCTAAGAAAATTCTAATTCCTCCTCCAAGATTAAATTCATTCCCTTCTTCAAGAGAAAAAATCCCCCCATATATACATTTACATATTCCAAATAAGGGGTTTAACCAAATTATTTTCAAATATTTTACATATCTTTAAATTAAGCCCTTATCCTAATTTAAAATATTAAAAATTTGGGCCTCCCTATCTTTATGCGGCAGACATGTGTCAAGCCGTGATTCACCAACCGATGCCACCTCATTGCTTATTCATCCATTTTAGTTGGATGCATAGCACCATCTAGCTAGTCCATGTCACCTGTTTGGATGCCATGTCATCACTACCAATGTGCCTTCCATGTCAGCATGATGATGTCATCATTGTCACCTAGTTAGCCTTTTTCTATGCAACTTTGACTGACCATATATAGCTCATATGAACTTTGTTTGATGCAATTCAAGCAGCGTCAGAATCGTCTCGACGAGCACTTCAACTTTGTATTGTTTTTTGTCTAATTTGGAGATAATAGTTTTTTAGCCTTGAGTCAACATCTAGAATCTCTAACCCCACCAAAATTTGACCAACATAACTTTCGCATACAATATCCTTTTGACATGATTCAAGTTGCATCAAGATCATGTCAGTGAGCTCTATCCAATGATGCTGGTTTTTTCAGATTCTAAGATTGTGAATTTTTTAGGTCTTTTGGATCCTCTTGGATTAGGTTTTCATCCACTTTGACACTTGCACTCTCAAAAATCTTCTTTAGCCTCTCGTTGTAGCACTAGTAAGATTTACTTGTATAATATCCAAGGAAGATACCTTCATCAAATCTTGTATCAAACTTTCCTAAGTTCTCTTTATCTCTTTTAATATAGCATTTTCTTCCAAACAATTTGAAGTATTTGATAGTAGGAATCCTTCCATACCAAAACTCATAGGGAGTCTTTGCACTATTTACTCTTTGTTGCACTCTGTTAAGAATGTAGACAACAATATGAATTGCTTCTCTCTAGTATACTTCCAGTAGGTTTTCCTCTTTCATCATTGTTCTTGCAGCTTCTTGAATAGTCTTATTCTTTCATTGAACTACTTCATTCTGCTGAGGATTCGTAGGGGCAAATAATTGGATCTTTATTCAATGATTCTCACAAAAATTGTTAAACTCATTGGAGGTGAATTCTACACTTCTGCCATACCTCAAACACTTTATTTTCATGTCCATTTCATTCTCAACCATAACTTTGAATGCTTTAAACTTATCTAGGGATTTTGATTTTTCTTTGAGAAAAGTAACCCATGTCATTCTAGAATAATCATCAAACAATAGCATGAAATACCTATCACTTTGAAGACTTCTTACTGTGGTAGGACCACAAAGTTTTGTATGCACTAGCTCCAACAGTCCAATAGTATATTTTTCTATGACTTTGAAACTTCTTATTGCTTACTTCCCAATCTAACATTCTTTGCAAACATCATTAATAGGCTTTATAATCTTTGGCAGATCTCTCATATCTTGAATTGAGCTGATTCTTACTAGGCTTTCAAAGTTGATGGGGCACATCCTTCTATTTCATAGCCAATTTTCATTAATCTAAGTCATAAAGCAATGGCCATTAGAACCTTTAAGCTGATAAACATTTCCATTTGTCCTTCTTTCAACAACCATAGTTTCAAATCCTTTTCTAATCTCACATCCATCATCTTGAAACAAAAGATTATAGCCTTTGCTACACATTTTTCCAACACTCAAGAGGTTATTCCTTAAACCCTTAACATAAAGAACCTCATTTTTATTATGCTTGCCATCAAAACTAATTGAACATTTTCCACATATCTTAGTAGATGTATCATCACCAAAATTAACAATACCTCCTTCATATTTCTCAACTCTAACAAACTTACTTTTTTCACCAACCATATGATTTGAGCATCCACTACCAATGATCCAGTAGTTCTTCTCCTCTCTAGGATGAAAAGTAGTCACCATACCATTATGACCTACTTCTAGAGCACTTTCCTTTACACATTTCTTAGAGTTAGTAAAATTAGGTTTGAATTTTATAGCCATGGAAAAGCATACAATATCCTCATCATCCCCATAGAATTCATCATCAAATATACTAGCATCTTATCTAAAATAATAAATTTTATTAATTTATTGACCTTTGTTTTCCATATTATTGTCCTTTAAAGTTTTTTTTTGGATATCTTGAAGCATAATGGCATATCTTTCGAAAACTAAAACATTTGAAAGGTAACTCACCTCAGTACTTTTCAATAAGCTTTTTCATTCTCCTCATGAAGTTTTCTTCAACATCATCAAGATCCTCCTAATCTGATTCCTTAGTCTTCTCTAATTTCCTGACCTTAAAAGTAGTCTCAAATTTTAAATTACTTGAACCAAACTCTCTTAATTAAAAAGTAGTTAAAGTGCCAAGTAGCTGATCTCTAGAGTAATTATTTAGATTCTAAAATTCCTCACTAGCAGAAACCTTATGACTATAGGATTTAGGTAGAGTTCTCAATACCTTCTTTACCACCTCATCATCTTCAAGATTTTCACCAAGCCCTTTGATGGAATTGAAAACTTTGTTCACTTTCTACATGTAGCATGCAATGTTTTCATCTTCTAACATCCACATATTTTCAAACATGATCTTTAGATTCTGCATCTTGGCTTTCTTGACCTTACCATCTCCTTCATAAATGCTTTCCAAATTTATCTATATTTCTTTAACAATTTTTAGATTAATAACTTTCACAAGTTTAGTATAGAAAGACGACTTAAAAGATCATACCTTACTTTACCAATTTTTTCATAGGCCTTGATCTCATCATTAGTATTCAGAACATTTGTAGGCATAGTGTATCCACTCACAATAGACCTCCAAACTCCATATCCAAGGGATGCTAGAAAACCTTCCATTCTTGTCTTCTAGAATACATAATCTAATCCATCAAATAGAGGAGCATCTCTCTTGTGCGCCATTCCAAATCTTCCTCAAGCGGTTAAGCTTTCTTCCAAGGTACCTTGCTCCAATACCAATTGCTCAATGTGAAAGAAAAATGAGAGGAGGTGAATTAGTTGTAAATCAAAACTTCAAAACCCTCATAACCATTTAGATCCACATAAACTTTAACAACCTTTAATATGTTAGAATTATTTAGTGTAGACACATCAAATTTACATCATGCATAATCATATTCCATTCATCAAATAAATCAGGACTTTATTTAAATCAAATCCAAATCATACATTTTCCATCATTTTCTGGATTTAAATAAATCAGAATATCAAAGTCCAAAATGTCAACTCATCTAATCAGCATTAATCAACATGATCATCATCTAATCCTAATCACATCCCACTTGCATTATCTAGACCTAGCCACTTGCACAATAAATCAATTTTATTGATTTATTAAAACAATCATTTTCTCTCAACCATGACAAGTCAAACATGGCATTTATTGCTGTTTTTTCCTTGTCCCCCTCTCAGCATTTATGGCAAAATTTGAATTCAAATTTTCCCCCTCTTGGGCACTCTTCCCAAATCTTGCACATACATCCA
>VDFB02047144.1:24815163-24844157 GCA_007258455.2 Sequoia sempervirens | reverse complement strand
GTGCATCCTGGTACTGGATGTATTCATGTGCTATACAAAACGTAGTATGGATTAATACAATTAAACATCTTTAATTGCAATTGGTGTATTAATTAATGTAACCTTTTTAAAAAAATTTAGAGCATGTAGAGCGTGATCAACAAGTTGAGCATGATCAGGCTAGAGAAGATCACGAATATGATGTGGCCCCATCAGGTAAAGAGGACCACTCTAATGTTCTTTTAAACATATTTAATTGCAATTGGTGTATTGATTAATGTAACCTTTCGTGTTTCAACTTTAGAGGATGTAGAGCGTGATCAACGTGTTGATCAAGATCAGGCTAGAGAAGATCAGGAACATTATGTGGCCCCATCAGGTAACGAGGACCACTCTAATGTTCTTTTAAACATATTTAATTTCAATTGGTGTATTACTTAATGTAACCTTTCGTATTTCAACTTTACAACATGTAGAGCGCGGATCAACATGTTGACCATGATCAAACTAGAGAAGACGTGAACATGATGTGGGACCCATCAAAAAGAGAACCACTCTAATGTTCTTTAATTAATGAAATACTTGTAACAATAATAATAATAAAACATATCAATTTAACATTTCTTTGTTATCAGAAAGCAAAACCCCCTGTAGCGGCATCCACGGGGTTGCGGGAGCAATACCACTAGCTTTACATTAAGATCATCATCATGAGTAGAGGGTAGAACAACTAAAGGGGGGACATATGATTTAGAAAATGATACTCCAAATCAAATTTTTTTAGATTTAAAAAAGAAACAAAAAAAGTGATTGTAATCATATCATGACAACCATATTTTGATAATATGTAAAAACTGAAAGAATGATTATTATATGTTAATGAATGAATGTGAATATGTTAATTAATGAATGTTATATGTTATCAATGGATGAATGAATGAATGTTATATGTTATCAATGGATGAATGAATGATTAATGTTATATGATTGGGTATGGGGAACTGAGAGTGATGTGAGGGGGGGGGGGGGGGGGGCCAAATGAGATTCCACCATCATGTGGTTCACCTGCTATGGTGAGAATATTAAACTATTCTCAAAACAAATATAAGCTCAATATATTACGAGCCAAGTCTTTGCACATTTTGATCATACTTTTATAAATACTTTGTTATTTTTATTATACTAAAACAAACATTCAGTCTGTTTATGGGATAGGATATAGACCTTTTTATGACTTAAATATGATGAGTATATTGTGATAAGAAGTCCCATGATTATTACCTTTAATGTTTTATTAGTCTGATAAATACTTTATGGCTTTTTGTGATCATAAACCTTCTTGCAGCCTCCACTACCAAAACTTCCTGTAGCCATATCTAAAACAATGTTTTCCTTAGTTTAATACTTAATGAATGAATGAATAAAGTAATGGATTGTCTTAAAGGATGAACATGTTGAGCTAACCTTCTTCCTCAGGAAAAGATGGCGAGATATTTTGCAGGTACCACGATTGAAGGAAGGGAATTCAATTTCCACTTGAAGAATTGAAGACCAAATCCATAAAGACTGGTTCAACAGCAAAAGATGAGGAGACAGTTTCAACTCATCCGCCATGTAGGGAGAGTGTTCCAGAAATCTAGGCCAGGCATCTTGGTGGTGCATGAATCCAAGATGATGGCGCTTTAAGACTACTAAACCAATTTGACTTAGTTCTTACATTGTCATTCACCTCTTTACTTAAGTTGGTTAAATGTAATAAATGCCTCCCGTTTTATAAGGGAAGGTTGGTTAGTAGTTAGGATCAGTTTTCAATAAATAGCCCATTCTCCTTCAGAGAAGGGGCTAGAAAAAATTGCTATTGTAATACACTTTCAGTTTTAGAAATTTAGCCAAGAGATTGTGCCATATACTTGTTTGCATTGAATCAATAAAGCTTATGAAGTTTTTCACCTAATATGTTGTCTGCTTTTGGAACTACCTAAGGGGGCCCACTTAGGGAACTGTCCATACTTTTATTCTGCAAGTTAGAATAGCTGCATTTCCCTTCATAGAAGTTAATGTGACTATTCCTGCAGCTGGCAGAAACACAAAGCTGTCAACTGTTCCTGCAGCCACTAGGAGTAGAATAGGTTATCTTTCGAGTTTTTCATTTCCAAGCAAAGTTAAACAGTAAAGTTGTTTCCAGTACTTAAATTCTAGTATAAGGCATTTTAGGAACCATGCATGTCTGGAAGGGTGATTAGTGCATATCTTGTGCTGTCCCATTTCAAGTTTACGTCCCTGGGTTGATAATTAAATGAGGTTCTTTAGTAGGTCATGACTGCTAGTTGTGATGTTCAATCCCTGAGTAGAGGAATTCATGTTCCTAGTTATTGAGCTGATTAAAGAACACTACATTTTTGGCGCCGTTGTTGGGGATGGTGTCAAACTAAGAACCTATTACAGGCATGCTAGTAAAGAGTTTAAGATTTCATTCTTAGTATTTTTAGTTTAGAATTCTGCATTCCAGCATCTCCATAGTTAGTTTACTTTTGTTGTATGCATAGAAGAAGAGACCAATTTGGAAGATTCCTTCCTGGGAGCATAGATATTGAAGAGATTGAACCGAACCTATTCCAAGACAACTCATATTTGGATGTTGGCCAAGACTTAGTTACTTCATCTTCTTCCTTTGAACTAAGCTTTAACCTATCCGACAGAACATAATCAAATAATCCACTTGCTCTTGTAGTTCATCAACCAGGAGCTAATCCAAGAATACAACCAAGAATGGCAAATCCTATTTTTCCATTTCCAATCCCTGACCTACATGACAATAATAACCTCAAGAACATCCATGCCTCCTTACTGCCAAAGTTCTATGGACTTATTACTAAGGACCCTCATACCTTCTTGTTTGAATTTGACATCCTTTGTAGAAGCTATGACTATACAACCTCAGCACACAAGCTAAAATTGTTTCCCTCTACTCTAAAGGAGGCAGTCTTGAGATGGTTCATGGGATTGGGAAGCAATGTAGCTAACACTTGGGATGAAATGAAGACTCTGTTCTTGAGTAAATATAAAGAGTATTGTAGAGGAAATGATCTGAGAGGAGATGACATCTTCAAAATGTCACAAAAGGAGGATGAAACCTTGGAGGATTATGTGTCAAGATTCTTGTTTAGTGTGCAAAAGAATACTCATCATGAGTTGAATGAAGAATCTCAAAAACTTCTCTTCTTAAGGGAAGTCAATGATACTTGCATGGAGGCCCTTGAACTCATGGCAGGAGGTGATGTCACCCAAAGTGATTGGGATGATATCAAGAAAATCTGTCTCAATTACTCCAGAGCAGCTTGTAAAGAACGGAAGGGAGTTTAGACCCTCTTCTATAAAAGGAAGTGGCTCTGGAGTATCTAAAGGGGAGATTACCAATCTCTTGTCTGAATTCAAGCAGGATATCATCAATGATGTAGCTACTCAACTGGATACTATGCAAGCTAGAAGGAAGAAAGAGGAAGTTGAGGCAATGTTAGCTGAATATTGCCCCCACTGTCAACAAAGAAAGAAAGATTGCCGATGCAAAGCAGTGGCTAATTTGGAGGTACAACATCTACCTACTGAATTCAAAACCATTGAAGGGGAGGAGGAAGTGTTCTTTGTGGCTCAACGCAGGCCATGGGCCACAAGACAAGGTATGCCTCAGGACCCTTTGCAAAATTTTGGTTCATATAATAGTCAATGGAAAAACTAGTACCCTCTAAACTATGGGCCATACTCCCAACCTCAGTGGAATAACCCTTGGCCAAATGCCCAGCAAAACTGTTGGCAATCCTCACAAGGGAATTAGCAATCACCATAGCAAAATTAGTGGTAGCCTCTGCAAGGGAATTGGCAACAGTCTAACCAATGGAGAGGAAGCCAACAATGGTCAAATCCACCCACTGGTTTCCTGCAACAACCGCAACAGCAATCCATTATGCCACCTCCTGCAGCTAATCAAGGTTAGAATCCAAAGCCAACCCAACTACCTGCTCAGGCAGCACCCAATCCAAATAACTAGCAACCGCAACAACAACAACAAGTCTATTTTGCCGATCCTAATCATTATCCTGCCTATGCTCTTAACTTGAATAATATTAATTTATGTTCAAGAACTGTGCTTCCCACACCATCTCCTCCCATAATCTCAGAATTCTCATCTGAGGAGACTGACCAAGAAGAAGATACCAATGACCAAGCCTAACCAAATGAGCCAGTTCAGATTCCATCAAAACCTAAGGCATCTAATAAAGTGTCCCCTCCTTTCCCACAAAGGTTGGAAGGTGAAAATGTAAAAAAAAAGAGGAACCTACCTTTGACATCCTTGACTAGCTAAAGCATATATGTGCAAAAATTTCCTTGTTTGAAGCAATCAAAGAAGTACCTATCTATAGCAAGGCCATCAAGGAGGCATGTTTGAAGAAACCGGGGAGGAAAAAGAAAGACCCTCAAACTATCCATGTCATAGGCCAACTCTCTGACTTAATGCTAAGGAAGCTTAGCATCCCAAAATATTTAGATCTAGGAAGCCCTGTTGTGGAGATCAATATTAATGGGTTGCAAATTAAGAATACTTTAGTAGATCTTGGTGCAGCTATTAATGTCATGACAAAGGACCTAGTTGTAAAACTTAATATTTCAGACCTAAGGGCTACACCTACAATATTACAGCTTGTTGATAGCTCAATTGTCAAACCTGATGGGGTAGTTGAAGACCTGGTAGTCACCTTGGATTCCTGGGAGTACCTTGCTAACTTTATGGTCTTATCTCCAAAGGTATCATTGGGGGGATACCTTGTCATACTAGGAAGGACTTGGTTGGCTACTTTTGATGCTTACATTGGTTTTAGGTTGGGTAACATGAAAATATCTGATGGGTATAGCATAAAGAAGCTTACCCTCTATTCTCCAGCCCAGCCCCAACTTGAGTCTAGAGAGGTTGTTTGGCCAAATTTGGGAGGAAAGGAGGAAGTGAACTTCATGGCCAATTTAATGATGATTACCAGAGAACCTTTTATTGCACAACAAGAAGAAGAAGGTATACTATCCAATATCCTACTGAATAACTATGGTACTGAATACTTTCATTGTGAAAAAAATCCATGTTCCTTGCAGAGCATTCTTCCTTTGCCTACATCAGCTCATTATCCTACATCAATTGACTGCTTACACACCTTGCTACCCCACGAGGTAGAAATTCCATTTCTGCTTGAAGTATTTATGGTAGATTTAACCTCCCAAGTTGAGGTAGTCGTAGGAAAAACCTTGAGCATCAATAAAAAGCTCACCAGTGAGCAACAAGAATCTATGGTCAAAATGCTTACTAGTCATAAGTCAGCATTTTCTTGGGAATATGGTGACATGAAGGGTTTAGAACCAAAACTCTATACACATCGTAGATACATTAACAGTGAGTTCAGACCTGTCAGGCAGCCTCAAAGAAGAATCAATCCAGCTTTGAGAGAAATTGTTAAAGAAGAATTACAGAAAATGTTAACAGCTGGCTTTATCTACCCAATCTCGGATAGTCAATGGGTTTCCCCATTGGTTATTGTTCATAAGAAAGGAGGAAAATGGAGGGTATGTGTAGATTACAGAGAGCTCAACTTGGCAACAAAGAAAGATTACTTTCCTCTTCCATTCATTGATCAAGTTCTAGATAATTTAGCTAGAAAAAAGTACTTCTCATTCTTAGATGGCTTCAGTGGGTACAATCAAATCAAGATTGCTCCTGAGGATCAAGAAAAGAATACTTTTACATACCCTTGGGGAACGTTTTCCTATTCAGTTTTTTCTTTTGGTCTCTGTAATGCACCTGCAACTTTACAGAGGGCAGTCATAAGTATCTTCTCAGACATCTCATATGATTGCATGGAAATATACATGGATGACTTTACTGCTTATGGCACAACATTTGAGGAAGCTCAATCCAACTTGAAGAAAGTACTACAGAGATGTGAAGATCGCAACCTATCACTGAATAGTCAAAAGTGCTTCATGATGATGCAGGAGGGAATAGTGCTTAGTCACTATATTTCTACTGCAGGAATATAGGTTGATCCTGCTAAGATTGAGGTCATCTCTAATCTACCCTTTCCTGCCAAGCAGAAAGAAGTAAGGAGATTTCTAGGCCATGCTGGATAGTACAAAAGATTCATCAAGGACTTCAGCCAAACAACAGGCCCCTTATGCAGTCCACTGAAGAAAGATGCAGATTTTTCTTGGACAGAGGAATGCGAAAAAGCATTCTTTGATTTAAAAGTCTCCCTTACACAGGAACCTGTTCTTAAAGGACCTGATTGGTCACTTCCATTTCATATTCATACTGATGCATCAGATTATGCCATTGGAGCTGTGTTAGGGCAGAAGGGTGGTTCAACAAAACTTGCACTCTACTATATAAGCAAAAATCTGCAAGGGGATGAATTAAACTACACTGTTACAGAAAAAAAAATGTTGGCAATAATTTATGCCCTCAATAAATTTAGGCATTATATCACCGGTTATCAAATATTTTTCCACACTGATCATGTAGCAATCTGGTATTTCATGAACAAAAGCTCAATAGCCGGGAGACTGGCAAGATGGTTATTGCTGATGCAAGAATTTGACAGTACAATTGTGGACAAGCCAGGTAAAGCCAACGTGGTTGCTAATTTCCTTTCTAGAATTCAAAGGCAAGATGACTCTACACTTATTGAAGACGCCTTTCCTGATGAGCACCTATTTGCAATCAAGGTTATTCACCCATGGTATGCCGATATAGCAAATTATCTGGCCCCAGGAAGAACTCCTCCTCAATTCTCCCCTAAGGAAAAGAGATTATTAGTAGAGAAAAGCTTTAACTTTTCTTGGATTGCAGATTGCATGTTTTATACAGGGCCAGAACAAGTTATGAGGAGATGTGTACAAGAGGAGGACACTCATGATATACTGCATGCAAGCCATGATGAGTCGTGTGGTGGACATTTTGCTGCCAAAAGAACAACAATGAAAATTTTAAATATTGGCTACTATTGGCCAACTCTACATAGAGATGTAGCCAAATATACCAGGAGATGTGACAGATGCCAAAGGATGGGAATACCAACTCGATCTGATGAGATGCCTCTCCTTTCACAAGTTGTCGTTACACCCTTCGACAAATGGGGACTAGATTTTGTAGGACCAATTGATCCACCTTCCAATGGTAATTCCTACATCCTTGTATGCACAAATTATGTGACAAAATGGGTAGAGGCTAAACCTATGAAACATGCTAGGGATAATAAAGTAGTTGAATTCCTCTATGAGGAAATATTCACCAGGTTTGGTGTCCCTACGAAAATAGTGACAGATCTGGGAGCACAATTCACTTCTACACTTATCACAACCTTAGTAAATGAATACAATATACAGCACATGAAATCAACTCCTTATCACCCCCAGGCCAATGGCCAGGTTGAGGTCACCAATAGGGACATAGAGGCCATTTTGACTAAAACTGTAGATTTGCATAGGAAGGACTGGGCCGCAAGGTTACCAGAAGCTATATGGGCCTACCGTACTACCTGGAAGACTGCTACAAGATATACACCTTTTGAAATGGTGTATGGTAAAACAGTTGTGATGCCAATAGAATTCGAACATCAGACTCTAAGAATAGCATTGGAGATGGACATGGATTTAAAAAATGCACAAAATGATAGAGTCATGCAGCTCAATGCTCTGGATGAGCTCCGAAAGAATGCCTTGT
The DNA here is from genome assembly GCA_007258455.2 of Sequoia sempervirens. Classification (NCBI taxonomy): domain Eukaryota; kingdom Viridiplantae; phylum Streptophyta; class Pinopsida; order Cupressales; family Cupressaceae; genus Sequoia; species Sequoia sempervirens. The sequence goes on along the minus strand of VDFB02047144.1, from coordinate 24,836,419 downwards.
AGCACACTGAGATGATACAAAATCAGAGAATAAGGTGGCATGATAAATACATCAAGGAAAAGAAATTCAAAGCAAGAGATTGGGCTTTGCTTTATGACTCACGATATAAGGACAGTCCAGGAAAACTATAAACCAGATGATTGGGTCCATATGAGATAGAGGAGGTATTCACCAATGGTGCTATTCAATTGAGGACCATTGATGAGGTCCGATTCAAGCTACTAGTCAATGGGCATCGCCTAAAGCTCTATTCTAAACCCATTGTCAAGGAAACATTTTTGAGACAGTTCGAAATTGAGCAGGATATCAGTGATCCTGCAGCCAAAGGAATTGAGCCTAGGCTCAAATTCCTAGGTCATGCATAAAAGTGCATACCAAATCATAATAAAGGGGTTATCTAATAAGATCCCCATTCCATTCATTCACTTCATCCACAATCCGTACTCACTCTCTCTTCCACATCATCCACCTATCATTTCCCATATCATCCACGTTTCTCCATGTCATGTATTGTAATGAGGAAGGAGGTCACATCAGATAATTACAACAATTCTCTCTAGGTATGCTCCACTTCACTTTAAGATTGCTTCAGTTACTTTATTTCTTGCATTTAATTTAGTATTAATTAGTGCGAACAATTTCCTATATGGTTTCCATTTCCTTCATCTCATTTGTGCGATTGAGCACGTTTTTCTATGATATTACTTCGCCACATCCTTATTATCGCCGCCATAAGCTTGTCTCGTCAGTTTTCAAGAACCCTCAATATATGAAACCTATAATTAATAATCAAATAGTCTTTCCTCCTGCAATAATGAACCTAAATGTATTCTGATTTTCCATGATTACTCTCTCCCTAAAAAAAAGATTGCATGATCACATTGTTTTCCCTATTTTTCTGTCACTTTTGAAAAGAGGTTGAAAAGTTTCAGTTGGGGGGAGGGGCAGAGTGTTGTAGAATTGCAGAAGGGTTCATTAATTGGGTTACAGGAAGTTCAGTTAGAAAAGCCAGGCGAGCATTGCTTAACGCATTTAATTATAGAAAACCAAGGAAATGGGAGGTCAGCTAATTTGGCATGAGCCTACAGACCATAGCATCTTGTTGCAGGATGTGCTGCATGTGCCACTATTCAGACAATATGGGTGGCTCATTTACTTCCTGAAGCTCATAACTTTTAATACAGGCATTGCAGAGGAATTCACAAGGACATTTCATGATGGGGAAGCAAAAGTTAGAGGCATAACAATCAATGCATCAATTGATAGAATTGTTGAGGTAACAGGATTACCTCAAGTCGGAGAACCATTTCCCAGAGGAAGAGATGCAAGAAGCACCAGGGCTAAGTTCACTCAGCCAAATGACCCTCCTCTATGGGTAGACAAGCAAGGTGCGCAAAGAATGAGTCTGCCGTAGGACTGGGTGTCATGGGCAGGGTATATCATCAAATACATAACCTATGAAGGTAGGTTTTCAGTCCTGCATTCTCATCACTTCAAACTTTTGTCTTATTTACGCCATGGATTGTTGATGAATATTCCTGACTTTCTTTACAATTTGCTATTCAATAGTGCTGCTAAATTTAAAAAGGGTAGGGTTAACTCTGTATCTCACCACTGCCTTATTAAATTACTTGTTGAAAAATTTGTTCAAGATGCATCAAGAATGACCTAGGAGGAATTCACAGTCCAATTCAACCCTAAAATTCAAAATGTAGGACCTAGGGGTGAACCACTTACCTTTAAACAACGAACCTCCCAGTCCGCAGGCCAAACTTCTGCTGCTATGTCCTCTCCTCAAGAATCATCTAGTTCACAGGATGATGTTCCTCTTTCTGAAAGAACTCCCAAGTAGTCGGCACAAGGTCCTATCAAAATTCATGAGCCGTCTCCCAAGGATAGGAAAGGAAAGTCACCTGTTGTAGCAACCCCTGAGCCTGTAAAAAGAAAGAAAAAGGGAAACTTCTCTGTTCCTGCAGCAAAACCTTCCAAAAAGCATAAAACAGTTCCTACTTCCATAAGAAGGAGCTCCAGGCTCCAAAACCAGGCAGCCCTCCAATCACTTAATGCTACTCCTGCCACACAGCCTTTAGATCCTTCCAGTCCTGATCTGAGAGAAGAAGAACCTGTTATCCAGGAGGTTGTGAGTACACCTGAAGTAAGTTGGCTACCATTGCAAATCAGCTACAGGAAGATATGGAATGTGATGAGAAGGAGGAAGAGCCAGTTGTGTTTTCGTCAGAAGAAGAGCATGAAAACATTGGCATGACTGATGAGATTCTTGTTGGTCAGGAAGGACAGGAAGATCGGCAACAAGATGGTGATTTGGGATAGGATAGCCCTGAGCAATCACATAATGCAGAGGTAATTGGAGAAGAAGAGCAAGGTAAGGTGGATGTGTTTGAAGAAGTACAGGAGACACCTATGGTGTACTATAATCATAGACCACCACTCCATGTCACAAACTTTGCTGCAGGAATGGCATGTTTTCAAGAACTTCAGCAACAGCAGACTGCCTCTGCACTTGAAATTGAGAGACTACAAAGGATAATCCAGAACAAGAATCTGGAAATTGCTAACTTGAATGACACTCTCAACTAGTTGGTAGAGCTGGTTCCACAACTGATGCAATGTCGTGTACCTTCACCTATCTACGCAATGTATCTCAAGGAGCTATATTTGAACTTCCAACTAATTAGAGTCTGGAAAGGTAAGAATCCTTCTTTGGATACCTTGAGGAATTTTATGAAGCATACAGGGATTCACCTCTGCACATCAGGAACCTCCTGTGTGAATTTTATCTGCACAATTTGGCTGTATCCCAGGATAAGGAATGGAATCCCTTATGTTATGTCGGTGATATTCATATCAACACTCTAATCTCCTGGATCACCAATGAAATAAGCAGAGGAGAACAATTTGATAGCCATATGCATGATGAAGTAAATATGCCATTGTCTGTAAGAAATGAATCTAGAAATGGAATGGGTATTTACTTTGATTGGAAGAAATTGTGGAGAGATGAAAGAGCCAGGCCACTGATTGAGCCTCTAAGTCAAGAGGTATTTTCTCAATACTCCCAAATTATAAATAGTGATTTTAATGCTGCAACCCTGCACATTCAGAACAGATGGGAGCATCTTTCATTTCAATTAAAGAAAGTAGAACCACATACTCCCAATACCTTGTATGCAGCAACCAGAAGGGCAGAGAGGTACATGAGGAATGCCAGAACAAAGAAGGAGAATTGGTTGCCCTTGGTTATGCAGCTGCCTATTCTCCTATGGCCATTATTGGCTATACAGGGGGATAACAACACTTATAATAGAAGTTTTGAAGATAATAGATGGCAAAGGCTGGAGGCAATGCGAGCTCACTTCAGGAGTTTCCAGAATGGCGAATGTGGACAACTACTGAGTGCAGATCTGAGAGAGTTTTCCAGAAGAAGGAATGCTAGACTTGCTGAAGGGTCCAACAAGTAGTTGGTTGAGGGGAGTGATGAGCCAAGTCTTTGGCACATTTTGATCATACTTTTATAAATACTTTGCTGTTTTTATTATGCTAAAACAAACATTCAGTCTGTTTATGGGATAGGATATAGACCTTTTTATGACTTAAATATGATGAGTATATTGTGATAAGAAGTCCCATGATTATTACCTTTAATGTTTTATTAGTCTGATAAATACTTTATGGCTCTTTGTGATCATAAACCTTCCTGCAGCCTCCACTACCAAAACTTCCTGCAGCCATATCTGAAACAATGTTTGCCTTAGTTTAATACTTAATGAATGAATGAATAAAGTAATGGATTGTCTTAAAGGATGAACGTGTTGAGCTAACCTTCTTCCTCAGGAAAAGATGGCGAGATATTTTGCAGGTACCACGATTGAAGGAAGGGAATTCAATTTCCACTTGAAGAATTGAAGACCAAATCCATAAAGACTGGTTCAACAACAAAAGATGAGGAGACAGTTTCAACTCATCCGCCATGCAGGGAGAGTGTTCTAGAAATCTAGGCCAGGCATCTTGGTGGTGCATGAATCCAGGATGATGGCGCTTTAAGACTGCTAAACCAATTTGACTTAGTTCTTCATTGTCATTCACCTCTTTACTTAAGTTGGTTAAATGTAATAAATGCCTCCCATTTTATAAGGGAAGGTTGGTTAGTAGTTAGGATCAAGTTTTCAATAAATAGCCCATTCTCCTTCAAAGAAGGGGCTGAAAAAAATTGCTATTGTAACACACTTTTAGTTTTAGAAATTTAGCCAAGAGATTGTGCCATATACTTGTTTGCATTGAATCAATAAAGCTTATGAAGTTTTTCACCTAATCTATTGTCTACTTTTGGCACTACCTAAGGGGGCCCACTTAGGGAACTGTCCATACTTTTATTCTGCAAGTTAGAATAGCTGCATTTCCCTTCATAGAAGTTAATGTGATTATTCCTGTAGCTAGCAGAAACAAAGAGTTGTCAACTATTCCTATAGCCACTAGGAGTAGAATAGGTTATCTTTCGAGTTTTTCATTTCCAAGCAAAGTTAAACAGTAAAGTTGTTTCTAGTACTTAAATTCCAGTATAAGGCATTTTAGGAATCATGTATGTCTGGAAGGGTGATTAGTGCATATCTTGTGTTGTCCCATTTCAAGTTTACGTCCTTGGGTTGATAATTAAATAAGGTTCTTTAGTAGGTCATGACTGCCAGTTGTGATGTTCAATCCCTGAGTAGAGGAATTCATGTTCCTAGTTATTGAGTTGATTAAAGAACACTACAAAGGTAATGCAATTTTCAATATAAGAAATGCATTGTTTGAAGCATGAAACCAATACACAAAGATGAAAGAAAGTGCTAACTTTTCACTAGGGTGGCAGAAAAATGATTCTTTATACCTTGAATCCATGCTCTACATCATAATTTGAAGTTGTTTCCATTCCAGTGTTCTGAGTTTAGTTTGTTTGTATGTATTTGTATGAATACCACATTGTGTTGTGTGTGGATTTGGTTTCAAAGCTCAATTTCTTCTATTTTTAGTGGTCACATAACTCTAAAATTTGACTTTTGTGCATAACAGGTTAGTGGAAAAATTTATAGCTCTAAAGGGTTTAGAGGCTCAATTCAGATAGATACACAGATATTTGGATCTTATTGTTGATGGGAGGCTTCCACTTAACCATGAAAGTTTGTACCATCTGCAGGTATGCAAAAATTTCTCTACTTACATTCATTCTTGATCATAAATGTTCTAAATTATATTAATGCTTCAAACTTAAGATTCATTTCATTGTTATAATGATAAAAATGTTATACTTTGCTATAAATTCAAGAATTCTCTTGCCCCCTACCCTTTTCTCTCTCTCCCCTCCTTTTAAGAATTTTCTTTGTCATAAAAGATTCACATTTCTGTCTCATTTACACAAATTTCTTTGAAGATCTAGGAGTGAATAAAGATATGTAAAAGATGATGGATTATGTCTAAACAACAACTTTCCATATTATAGCTAATTAAATCCTTAATATTTGAATAGTTTAGTGCTTGAATAATGCTTTTATATTCATGCGTAGCAATAAGGGAGCCTATGTGAAGATTGAAATTTAGAACATCACTTTGGTATTTTTCTATAGGTAGTGAAATGATATTTTGAGTAATACAAACCTACACACACATTTATATTTTACAGCATTGCATTGAGGAAATTGTTTTCTCTTATACCTACCCTCGACTAGACATGGAGGTATATAATATCAGTTTCTGGGTTTTTTCTATAAGTAGTTAATTTCACAGAGGAAGACTAAAATCTTCTTAATGTCCTGTCAGGTGTGAAAGCATATGAATCACTTGCTAAAGGCACCATTTTGTATTCATCCAAAAACTGGTTTGTTCTTTTTTTTATGTTTCTTGCATGTTTTTTTTAGGCTCTAGAGATGTAGCTCAGCTCTTTCCTTTGCACTTTTCATCTATTTTGATGATTACAGTAGTTTTTCCTCATAATTTCTTATGTAGATCTATTTGTAACCTTATTTTCTACCAATCAATTTGCAAACCAGTCACATATTAAGGACCATTTCACTAACTTGTAGTCATCCATTACTTCAATTGTTGTAGGTTGTGTGTGTGTGCCAATAAATCCTAATGATTGCAAGAACTTTAATCCTACAAGTGTACCCACTGTTTCTCAAGTAAAAGTCTTACCTTATTTTATAGTACTTTAAATGGTTAATTGAAGGTGCTTCTTTAGATCTGAGATAGTTGAAGCTTGGATTAAAATATGGTATTAAATGGGTAGTATAATGATAAAACTGAGGTCCATTGAACACAAATTATGAACATAATTTATTGGACTATGAATAGTTTTACAATTATAATTATTTCTCCTTTACCTACCTCTCCATTAATGAAAAAGATAGCAGATATTGGAAGTTCATTACATGTCTCACGTATGTGTTAGTATTTTAATTTTATTTAAGTTGTTCAAGAGCTTGATTAGGTCGAGAATATGTTCTACAAGCTCTGTTCTCTTGACACTGATCAACATTTTTCGCTACACATTTTCTCTTCAATCTAGACGTTTCTTAACTCCTTCCCTTGTTAGCCCTTGGTTGTTCTCAAGCGTAATGCTTTTTCTATGCATCTTGTAGTCTGTATGTATGATAAATCATCTCTTATGAAGCATGGATAACCTTTCATGGAATTTTTGTTGTGATTAGACAATTTCCATTATGAGAATAATCATTTAATTTGAATGGAAGTAAGTCTTTTTCATATTATTTGACTTAGTATTGTAAACTTGTCTTTGCAGGGTTCTCTAGGGGGAACAGTAGAATTTTGATGATAGGTAGAGTTGTACAACACCATAAATCATTTGGCATTATCAATATATTGCTTATAGAATACTCTATGCAAGTAAAATTGAATGTGCAATGACAATTGGTCTCAAATTCAAATATGAATATAAGTACATTACAAAAGAAAATGGTATCTATTCTATGATTTAAAGAACCCCAAAATAAGAAAATTAATAGGTTCCATCTATTTACTTGCTCTTAGACACTTGTTTAATCAATGAGACCCTCATAATGTCTTGTTGATAACCAACAGTGTTCAAAACTCCTGAAGAGGTTAGATCGGTGTGACATTCAATTTGTCTTGCTGATGGAAGTCATCGACAAGATATGGACTATTAGAGTGAGTTTTCTATCCTATGGTGATGATTGATGTCTCACCGATGGGTTGGATTTGGTGGTCATCACCAAGAGTCTCCGTGATGACATGGTGTAGTTCTATTTAAAAATCTTGAAGAGGTCATATTGGTGTAAAATTAGATTTGTCTTACCGACGTAAGTCATCGGAAAGGAATGGACCATCGAAGTGAGTTTTCTATCCTGTGCCAATGATTGATCTCTCACCGATGGGTTGTATTTGGTGGTCATTGCCAATAGTCTCTGCAATGACATGGTGTAGGTCTATTTAAAACTCCTATAGAGGTCAGATCGGTGTGACATTGGATCTATCTTGCTGACGGAAGTGATTAGCAAGACATAGACTATCAGAGTGATTTTTCTATCCTGTGCCGATGATTGATCTGTCACCGATGGGTTGGCTTCGGTGGTCATCGCCAAGAGTCTTAGCAATGACATGGTGTAGGTCTATTTAAAACTCCTGCAGAGGTCAAATTGGTGTGACATTGGATATGTCTTGCCAACAGAAGTCATCAACAATACATGGACTATCGGAGTGAGTTTTCTATCCTGTTCTGATGATTGATCTCTCACCGATGGGTTGGCTTTGGTGGTCATCACCAAGAGTCTCCACGATGACATGGTGTAGGTCTATTTAAAACTCTTGCAGAGGTCAGATCGGTGTGACATTGCATATGTCTTGTCGACAGAAGTCATCGACAAGACATGAACTATCAGAGTGAGTTTTCTATCCTATGTCGATGATTGATCTCTCACCGATGGTTTGGCTTTGGTGGTCATCACTAAGAGTCTCCGCGATGGTACATTTCAACGAATATTATTTTTAAAAAAATTACATTGTTTCATCGCAATTTCAATGAAGGAAATCGGCGAATCATTGAAAAGGTCCAATGAAGTTGCTATAGCTGCGACGAAGGTTTCATCATAACTACTTGCCCATTTTGTTGAAATGGTGACGAACTTCTGGTGTTGTTTCGACTCTTTGGAAGAGGAATTGCAATTGTGTTTTGGTTATAATTTGTCAGTGGATAGACAAAGTTGTCATCGATATTCCAACGAACAATAGAGTCATTTTACGATGTTGACAACTGATGAATCTGGGCTATTATTTTAATGTTTAATTCTTTGTCTGAATTTTGACAAAAAAAATGGTGACGAAAATTATTTCGTTAGTTCGTCAATTTTTCAAAAAAAATTTGTCGAAAGAGCAATGAATGTTTGTCAAAAAATGGAGTCAAATTCAGTAGTGATAGCTCCACATGAAAAGTTGAACTTTCTCTCCCTTAAGAAGGAAGCTAGAAGCTCTTGCTCTTCTAACATCAATGATTCAACATAAAATGTGATATGTGGAGTTTCCCCTTTCCCAAGTTGACTAGGTTGCATTTCTCAACTAGAACCATCGACCTTTCCTGGTGTAAAACATTGAGGGGAAGATTGAATCCTTCATCCTTTGGCACCTCAGAGAGGTTTTCACCATCAAATACGTCATTTATTTTTACTATTTAAGGGTCAGAGAGTGCCACAGTGTGGTTTTCACTCAAAGACCTTGAGATTATTCTCAAGTTTTCTCTTTTGTGACTAAAGGATTCAATCGTCTCCTTGTAGTAAGCTTGCGTGTCCAGAATGATATCAAACCCAACCTTGTGATCTTCGTATGGCTTTGCATCCCACAGTCCCATGAATTTTGAGAGATCTTCATTTTTTTTGAAAGTGTCTAGAACTGGCGGTCCTCTTTGGTTGTAATCAATGAGTTGGGGGTAGATTAGGTTGATTTCATGGGTTTGACTGGTTGACTAAAATGACATGATACTAATCACGATGAGGGACGAATTCTCAAATAGCATAGGTAGGTCAGTTATGGCATCTTCCTCATCATCACTACTACTGCAGACATCAGTTATGTCAAATGTGAAGTTGTCTAAAGGCAGGCTAGTGGATACAGGAAATTGAAGGGTAACTGTCATTTGTTAGGGAGTTTTGACCTTCTTAATCGGGGGATTTCAGCCACATATGGTTATACTCGGAGGGGTATATCTGAGGCCAAGATTTCTCATTCGTGTCTCATGAATAATGGGTATTAGAACCCATTTTCATTTTGTCCAAGCTTTTTGTTTCTATCATAGCCCATGCCGAGCATCATTTGTAACCTTTTACTGCTATGATCCATAGGTAGATCAGCTGTCAGTCTGTTGTCTTGGTATAGGAGATGGGATGGGCCCTCTTCTATTACTTCCCGCCTGAGATCTCCCCAAATTTTGAAGTTAGAAGATCCTGCTGTGAATGTTTGGGATGAGGAAGCCTCATTTGATTGTGGTAACTCTCCTACCACAAAAGAATTTTTTGGAATTGTATAATGTCCATACCTATTGTTCTGGATAATGAATTTGATATCAGAGATGGTAGGGATGACAGGTGTCTCTATCATAGAATTAGAGGCAAGAGTAGCTAGATCAATGTATGGAGTTGATGGGCCTTCATCATTTTTAGGTACTTGGGTTATTTTATAATATTTTGCTTCTTGGCTCTCGCAATAAGAAAAGGGTTCGGGATTTGCATGGATAGTGACCTCTTGGATTTGGTATGTGAACTTGACACATTGGTGGAAATTTGATGCTACTACTTGCATCCCGTGGATCCATGAATGTCCCAAGAGAATGTTGTAAGGAAAATTGAGGTCTAGGACTTGACAGGTGGTTTCCATAATTGCCAACCCTACTTGAACAGGGAGTTGAATAGTTCCCTGAGATAGTCTTTCTTGATCGTCGTAAGCCCTAATTATGATGCCTTTTCCTTTTTCAATGGAATACTTTGAAATTCCCAAATTCTTTACGAGCTTGAGGGAACAAATGTTGAAACCTGCACCTCCATCCACCAAGACTCTCTTGACTTTTTTCTTATGCACTTGGACCTCCAGATGGAGTGCACAATTGTGAGATGGTTGGGCAGAAAACTCCTGATTGAAGATTGTAGGAATATTTGGAGTAATGATGTTTCTGAACATAGCTTGAAATTTTTCAACATCAAGATCCACGGAGATGGTGGATGAAGCCAATGCTTCTTCAAGGATCTTTCAATGGGCTGATGAAATTTTCAGCAACTCCATGATGGAGATCTGAGCTGGGGTTCTCTTCAATTGGTCAAGGACATTATAGCCACTAGGAACAGATATTGGGTTGGAAGTGGGTGCTCAAGGAGGCTGAGATGACCCTACAATGGTGATTTTTCCACCTCTTGTGGTGACTCCATAATTAGTTTGGGCTCCTTTGATGGTGATAACAGTGTAATACTCATCTAGGGATCTGATGACATGGTCGTACACATGATTCACACTTTTAAATGAACCCTTCCCCTTATCATTGTTATTGTTCCCTTTTTTGTTATGATTGGGAATCAGATTTGTGTAGATCTTAAGATTTTGATTTCCCGTTGGTTGTTCCACATTTATGATTTTATCATAAATGAGGTCTTGAATTAAGGTTTTTAGCCTCATACAACTGGCAGTTGTGTGTCCCTTGATTTTGTGGAAATCACAAAGGTGATTTTCATTGTACCACAATAGTTTCACCAATGGTTCTTGATAGCTTTCATAGGTGGGGATTGTGATGAGTTTTTTTACCACTAGCCTCTTCATGATGGATTCAATCGATTCCCAAGGGTTGTGTACTTCCTCTTGGGGGAGTTTTTGTTTCGCTGGAGTGGTCCCCTTTGATCGTTCACATTATTGATTATTTGATTGCTCGACTGCTGAGTTATAGTGATAGCTTGATGATTATTTTGATTGTTGTTTAGGGGTTGTTGTTGGGGTGCTGGTGTGTTTTGTCGAGGAGCACTGATGACAACTTTGGCATCAACAACACCATCGTTGGTAATATTTCTATTTTTTTTCCAGGTGTGAGGTTTATCACTATAACTAGTGGATGGGAAATTTTTTTGTTGTACAGGATATGCAGGTGTCCCCCCTTGTGCGATAAGGGCCAATTCAATTCTAAGCACCTTGGAGATCAATTGGTCGTATGTGGTGATACCTTACACCTTAAGATGGAATTCCAAGGTTCCTTCGAGATTCAAGATGATGGCACAAACTTGTTCTTTCTGCATGGCCCATTTTCTCCTCTTGGCCTTGGATCACCATTGTTGTAGGAAGGAAGCAAATGATTCATTTTTACCTTGTTTTAGAGCTGATAGTTCCTCTAGACTGACATCCATACCGATATTGAATGCATAATTTTTTATGAATGCATCTACTATCTCTTGGAAATTTTTGATACCTGGAGGAAGGGGAGAGAACCACTCCATGGCTTGGCCAACAAAACTTCTAGGAAATAGCTGCATCATATATGTATCGTCATATGCAACTTCCATGCAATGCACTTTGAATTCCCTGATGTGATCTTTAGGGTTTCCCATCCCACAATATTTATCAAATTTGGGGATCTCAAATCACTTTGGGAATGGTTTCATTGCAAGACTCCTATCAAAAGGATAAGTGCACAAGTTGTTGGGTGTCTTCATGGTTTTCCCTGACTAAAGATCAAGCACTTGTTGCAAGAGCAACTTGATTTGTGTTGTCACATCATTTTGCGGATCAGGGGGTGGAGTGAAGATGTTTTATGGTGGTTCAATTGTCAGCGAGATGGGTGGATTTGTTGTTGTGTTGGTGGATGGTGCTTGCAAATTTTGCTGCACCAAGTATGCTTGCAATTGTTTTTGTACCTACAACACCTATTGTTGCTCTTGTTGCTGTTGCACTAATAATGCCTATTGTTGAGCTTGTTGTTGTTGTTTTTCCAACAACGCTTGTTGTTGGGCTGCTAATTGGGATGCTTCTTGCTACTCTTGGTATTACTTCAATGCTTTCTAGTATGCTTGTTGTTGGGCTGCTCATTGTTGTGTGAGGTATTGCTCTTGTGCATGTGCTTGTGCTTGTGCTTGTTGAGCTTGGTATTGGGCTTGTGCTTGTTGGGAAGCTTGTGTAATCTATGTGGCTTGCACTACTTGTGTGGTCTGAGCAGCTTGCACTACTTGAGTAGCCTAAGTAACTTGTGCTGCTTGAGTGGCTTGTTGTGAAACTAATTGTGTTTGCTCTTGCTGAGTAGCTAATTGTGCAACTTGTCAGTTTTAGATTTTCTAGAGTGAATTTTGATCGGAATCTTGTTGAGTAGCTTGTAATGCAATGATATTGGTTTTATATGTTTAAATTGGGTGGCGGTGGTGGTGGAGGTGGTGGCAGATTCAGAATGGTGTTCATTGTTGTGGTGATGAGAGACACCATTGTATTGATGATTGGGATTTGGGTGGTGGATGGTGTGATTGATATGCTTGGTCCTTGAGAGACTGTGTTTTGAGATATTTTGGGGACAACTAATGATGTGATGGTGGCTTGGGTTACTAGGATTGTTTCCATCTATTGTTATGATATCGATGGAAAGATGGGAGAATTTGATATGATGCTTTTATTGATGATCGGGGGGTTGGTTTGATTTTGTTGATTGATGCTTGGTAAAGGGGGAAGCCCTAAATTGAGAGGTGGTGTGGATATTGATGGAAAGGGTGGAAGTGGTTGTAAAGTGAGTGGCATAATCCCTTGGGGAAATGATGAAGATGAAGGGCCAAAGATGCCCCGTGGTCCCAATAAGCCACCTTCTCCTTGTGAGATCATAGGGAGAGAGGTTTGAGGTGTTGCCTGAAATGATGATGATGGGTCATTGGGATCATGAAAGGTGAGAGGGACATATGGGTGTACTAGATTTTGGGGTACATTTTTCCTAAAGATAATGTTTGCATCCAAATCTTGATTTATCACAAGGGGGTGTGTTTGTAGTGCATTGTGAAATGCACTCCCTTTGTTAACAATAGGTTGAGTTGGAGCAATGGATGATGTAATTTGGGGAATGATTTGAGTGATGTTTTGAATTGGGGGTGTGGATGAGATTGTGGGTATGGTTGAAATTGGAGGCATGACCCCAAAAGGTGGTTCCACAATGGTGCTCACATCGAAATTGGAAGGGAGTTTAGCCCCTTGTTTTGCTAATTCAAGCATATATTCTGAGGTATGGAGCTTCATCATGATGTTGTCAATTCTATGATTTTTGGGAATTTGGACCATTTTAGTGATCTCATCTTGTGTCATTCCAAAGGAATTATTGGTGATGTCCTCTACTTGATCTTCCTCTTGAGGATTTTGGGATGATGAAGGAAGATTAGTTAGGGGATTGCTTGATCCAATAAGATTCATTTTGGAATTGGTTTGACTTAGGTCACTTGAAGTTGATGTTTCTTTGTTGGCTTCCATGTTCCTCTTGTGTTGAGACCTAGTTTGAACCATAAAATGATGTTCAAAAGAGAATATCTAGGATGATTAATAATCAAAGGTGTGGTGGTGAAAAATGTGAAAGGTGAATGATGTGGATGATTAAACTCTTAGAAGATATTGAGGGGGATGCTAGACTTTTGAGACTTTTTGGATTCTTAGATTTATTTTGGATTCTTGGATTTTGATTTTACCTTGATTTGGTTTTGGATTGTTTTGATTTTGAATAATGAACAAATAGATCCCAAGATGTTGGATGTCATCTATGGGATAGACTTTCTCACAAGATGATAATTTGACTAAGTGTAGGGAGAAGGATGCATCTACCCACACCTAACCAAACAAGATGATTTGATGATAATTTAACTAAGCATATGAAGAAGGATGTATCTACATATACCTAGCTAAACAAGATGATTTGATGATAATTCAACTAATCATATGGAGAAGGATACATCTACATATACCTAGTTAAACAAGATGATTTTGGTGTTTGATTCAAGGATTTTCCAGAAAGTCTAGCATGAAGGATGATTTCAAGATTTTCAAGAGTTGTTGGTGAGATGGCTTTGGTTGGTGTTTGAAAGATGGATGAAGGCTTTGATTTGATCCTATGTGTACCTAAAAAGACTCTTGTTTACAAGACCTTGGTTTTGAAGAACACACTACAATAAAAAAGATGCTCAAATTCTCAAAAAAGATTTGGATTTTGACAATAATAGAATGAGTACAAATTGGGATTGTTTCTTGAAGCTCTTCTATAAAAGTTGAAAATAAATTTTGTTCTAAATTTGTAGAGCATTGAGAGATTCTTTTGATGTTCTTTTGGACTAAGAGATTTTGACTTTGTTTTCCAGATTTTTATCTTGCATGAAATCATTTGAGACACATGTGTGCGGTTCAATTTTTCTTAGCTTTGCTTAATAACTTCTTTTTACCACAAAAAATTCTTGATTAGGTTTCTCTAAACTAAATATCTAATGTCCTAACTTCTTATCATCCCATAAAGTTTGTCATGTGGAAATCAAGGAAATTAAGGCAAAAGTTTCCTAGTGTTGACTTTAGTAAGCAAATTGAGATATAAATTCAAATGTTTAGAAACCTCTAAGGATAAAATACCAAGGGCAAGCAATAACACATGAATTTTTTCAAAGATATTTGCTTCCTAAAGGGTTTGAAGTTTGATGAAAATGTTGAATGTTTGTTTTCCCAATTTTTATGAACAAGAAAAGTGTTTTGTTTCCAAGAACAAGCAAGACCCTATGGATATGAAAGATTGTATTTATTGAATCTCCACTTGGACAAGTCCAACTATGCCTACTTTTAGTGAATGGTTAGATGCTTGAACCCACTGGCTACCCTCCACGACACTAAATTATACAGACCAACCAAGTATCAGTACCCATGAAACTCCCAGGGCATACTTTCCATTTCTACTAAAAGTTGTAAAAGTGTGGGGTGGCTTCAGAACAACCGTTCTACCAACAAATAGATTAAGAATTTTGGCCTTTTCTAAAAAAGGGTTTTAATGTGGGAATTATGTTCATGGGGGACCATCCATGCAGTGAGAAACCATTGCTACCCTTCTCATCAGAATAATCCTCGTGATACTAGTCTTTGTTCCAGTACCCACATTTATATCCCATGTGGAAGTCGCTTGGCTTTAGCATGTTCCCGATTGGATCATTCCCTTGGGTGATTACTTTTTCCCACAAGGTAGGCCCTCTAGGATGAAAATAAATTGAGCAAACATATCCATAGTTTGATCGATCTTTGTTGAGAAACAAAGGGAGAACACACACAATATATTCCACTCACACTCGCAAGTTTTGTCTAATTTTAAGAACCCAAATGAAGTGTGAAGGTAATCACTTACACAACTTAATATCACAAAAATCCTTTTGATTATCAAGATCATTGTGAGGTGCGAGAGAAGCGCATACGTATTTTAGATGATATTACTTTGGATAAGTGATTACAAAACATAGAGGTAATATTCATTTTAATCTTTCAAAACAAGAATTGGATTCTTTTTAAGCACCAAAAGGAAATGTGAGATTTTTTTGTTCAATTGTTAAGCCCAAAAAAAAAAAGTAAGTTTGTATAAGATTCTTTTTAACACCTTTGTTTTGTTCTTTTAAAATCCAAATTAAAAATTAGTAAGTCCTAAAGCTTGAAAGATGACAAATCCTTAAGAATGGGATTATAATTGCTCCCAAAGTGTTTAAAAACACTTGTTACAATCATGTGATAGCGCTTTTTCTTTCATTTTCATACTCCATGATCTTTTAAAACATATAATACAAGCTCCAAATGTTAGATTAAATCAAGAAACAAGAAGATATGAGGGTTAGATAAATGATTAAGCATAAAAACCCCAAAATTTAGACCAAGTTTCATTGTGATTTGACATTAGGTGAAAATTTGAAAATTTTAACTCTATCAAAGTGGAGAAACACCTACACCATTGGATATCTTATGAAATTATACCCCATTTCAAAAAAAAAGTTCTGAAAAAGACCAAAAAATGACCAAGGTGTGACCATTTTAAGACTGAGTGCAAAGGAAAGAAATCAAAGGTGACGCCCTTTGAACTCAAGGCAGTAGTGTTGTTTGGGTCCAAACAATGACACTGGAACAAAAGAAGTGTTGTTTAAGGATTTGAGTGGTGCTCTGGTGAAACTAGCGGTGCTATTTGGAAAAACAAAGACCACAAATGCATCACAACTTGACCCAGAGGCGTTGTTTGACTTGGAAAGACAAAAAACATAAAAAATAGTAAAATTTGACCAAAAAAACATGTTAATTTATCAAGATTTTCCCTCCTTCTAGTGCCAAAATGTGAACCCAAATCCTAGACTTGCACAAACACAAGAAACAAACACAATGTTAGATCAATATGAAATTTAGAACTAAGATTCCCCATGAAATTTATCTATAATGCTCAAAATAGGAAAGAAATGAAGAACAAAACTAGAAAAGCAATTAAATCCTATTTAAACATGCAAACTCTCAATCCCATGGGGGAATTGGTGCCAATTTGATGTGGAAAATGGCCCTTTCCCAATCCCTTGTAATCTTTGTGATGACTTGATAAAGAGTTGATGCTTTCCTTGGAGAAATTCCTGCATAACCTAGCTATGAGATGATAAAAATGGATGAAGAATGGATGAAAGTTTCTTCAAAAGATGATAATGACTTTGGCTCTCATTCTCCTCCTCAAATGAGCATTATGATTTTACATTTATTATGGCTCCTTCAACAAATAAAGAAGGCCTCTATTTATAGAAAGAAGGATGGAGGATTTGAAAGATATGGAGGATGTGGGATAAAAGATAAGCCAATGATAACATGCCACTTGTCATAATGCTAATGGACAAAGGTTGAGCACATTTTGGAGAATGTGCAAAGAGGGTGGAGATTCAAATTCAAAACATGGCTTGAAGAATGAGGTGAAAGGTGAAGTTAATGTCACATGGCTCAAGAAAAGGACTTGTAAGAGATATTAAATGTCATGTTTGGAGGACAAGACCTTTTGGGGGGATATTTCAAATTTGAGGAATATTCCATCTTTGATACCTTTTTTGAATGAAAATAGAGATTTATTAATTAATTAAAATTATTTTCATGAGCAAGTGGCAAAAGCTAGAGGATTTGATGGTTTAAGACTAAGATGAATCAAGATTTGATTAATTTAAAGGAAATTAGCTGATTTGACCATTTTGACTTAGATTTTTGGATTAATTTAAATCAAAATGAGAGGAAAATGATTTTAGACTTAATTAAATAAGATTTGGTTTATTTAATTAAAGAGGATGGTGTTAGCTTTAAATCAAATAAAGATAAATTTATTTAATTTAAATGAGATGACCTTAGAGATTAATTAAATAAAATGAATTATTTAATTAAAAGAGGGACTATAGGATTAATTAAACAAAGTGATTTATTTAATTAATAGGAGATGATGGCTTAACCAGATAAATTTGATTTATTTTATTAAAAGATGAAATATGGTGAATTTAATTAAATGAAGATTATTTAATTAAATGACTAGCAAATGGAGATGATTCAAGTCAAACTGGTGTTAGTATATCAAGATCAGGTGTATAGGTTCAATTGGTACATTTTACGTGTCTACACAACAAAACCAGCCTGTGATGCAACCCATATTCCTTCAGAATTCGATGTCATAGTAGAATAATGCAGAGAAGGATTGAATTGATGAATTGACCGAGATGGTAAAGAAGCTATCCACATAAATGACATATTTGAGGAATCAAAACAATCAACTGCAACCCTCTCAAAGGAGCATCCAATCCAACCTCAATCGAGATGACTGTAGTTCAGGTGCATCCTCTGGAAAGAATTATGAAAGGTCAAAATTTAGGCCAGAACTTTGAGAGAATGCCATCACAAAGGAAAAATCAAAAGTGGAATACTAGGCCAAAAAATGGAGGCATCCCTACACCTCTTGATCAACCAGGAAGTACCGAATTCCACAAGTGGATTTTACTTGGCAGAGGTTGCCTTGTCAGGATGGTGTTGAATCCATAAGACAAATTGACACTCTGAGTTAGATTGCTCAGAATTCCTAACTTTCGTAGAAATTTTTCAAGTGGATGTCTAGAATGTTGTTGATGGCTTAGGTTGTAGAGACTTATTTCCCTTGTTGTTGGTGGTCAATCAAGGTCCTTTCCTACAAAGTGAAAGCAACTTACTTGAGAAGGAGGTTGTTGTCAAGGATGAAGAAGTGAAGGAGGTAAGTAATGAGAGATATTTATCTTAGTTCTTTGATTTAGTAGATAGTGGTCATGTAGATGAGGAAGAGCCACGTGAGGATGAAGTTCACATGTTTCATCATAGAGAAACCCTATACAACTTAATGAATAGACAAGATTGTTGTCAATTTACTATCTCCACCCCTCCCAACAACTTCAATACTCCACCTGATCCTAGTTCTAGCAACAATCCAAGATATCCTTACATGCCAACCCAATACTTTAGTAGAAATAGGCAAGCTAATCAAACTCAAGATCATCCCACTAGCTCCTCCCAAAGTAAATTTTCTAAAGTAGAAGTTGAACAAATGGGAGAATACGTGGTAGATGAATTGAAGAATGTCAAAGTGAGTTTGTTAGCCTTTGAATTATTAAGGGTGCCTATTGATAGAAATTCTTTCTTTAGGTCACTAAATGGGACCTCGCCATCAAAACCAACTACTGAGGTACCTATGAAGAAAGTTACATTTGATACCTCAAATAGTGAGCCTGTGATTAGGGAAATCTTGGGAAAGAAATCTGATCAACCCCTGAACCAAGTAAACTAGCAAAAAGCTAAAGAGATAAATCAAGTACAAACTATGGATAAGAAAAATTATAAAGAAAAAAATTAGGTAGCCTAGGCTAACATATTAGTAGGGTTGTTCCAAGGGAAATTGGAGACCCTTCCTTTCTTGACAACAATCAGATTATTTGGTAAGAATCTGCACAACTATTTACTTGATTTAGGAGCCTCAACCAATGTCATGCCTAATGCATAGCAAGGAAGGAGATAGAGATCAATCCAAAACTAACTTAAACAAATAAAAATTTAAAACTTAGAACCTCAGTTTCATGGGTTTTTTCACAACTTCACCATTCTTCTTGTAGCATTCCAAACAAGATTTTCCTAAAATAATTTGCAAACCAAGCCTCAAACCCACAAAGAAATCACCAATCCAGATACCCTTTTGGGGGTTTCAATACATATCAAAATTGCAAACATGATTTCTTTTGAACAAAACCTCAAAAATCCTATTGCTACGCTACTCTTTAGGCCTAATTAGGCTCCTAAAATAGGATACTTATTGATTCTACACCCTCTTAACCTAAATTCCTCATTCTAAAGCCATCCAAACATCATATGGGGTCTGTACATGCACAATATATCAAATAGAATGATTCCCAAACACCTTTTCTACAAAACCCTACTTCTATGCACCATTCTTTGCTTGAAACATGAAGAAGATCAACTAGGGAATCACTAAATATTTTTCAATCTACCTCCCCTACTCCTAAAAACCACATAAAAGAAAAATCTATACCGAAATACTCCATTCCACCAAGTTAGAGCATTTTCTACTGGGTGGAATGGCTCACAAAACCATTTTCTCTAATCAAACCCTCAAAATCAGGGTTTTAAGATTTCCTTCAATAAAAAAGCAATAAAATCCTTTAAAATTAATGAAATATTATTATACAAAGACAAAAATTAAGCTAATTCAATTCTCTATCAGTTTAAATTAACAAATTTTCACCTACAGGTCATACAAGGTCGTATTGTTGGCTATAGCAACAATTTTTATCTTTAAATGCATAAAACAGTGCTTTTATTGAATTTCATTCTTCAAATCAACACTTAGAACCTTGCTTCAACCCTTACATGGTGTATTTAAGCATCATACATCAAAAAATAACCAAAACAATTGAATCTAACAACCTTTTAAACTTCTTGCCCATTTAACTTCCCCAATTTGCAAATAATGTAAAAGTTGCTTAACAACTTTGCAACTTTGTTTACAACTTTTCACCACATTTACAAAACTGACTCCAACTAACTCAAGACACCCCTAAACAACTTAAAAATCATGAGAAATGGTATTTAGGACCTTATTACACAAAATTAAACAAAAAATTAACACTTAACCTCCTTTCACATCATGGAAACCATGGTGCCTTGCACCATACTCCCGGGAAAAAGGGAACTCATGTCCCCTTGAGGACTGTGCTGCAACATCAAATCTAGGCTTGATTCCCTCATTCTCTAGTCTCCAAGTGCTTACTCCCTCAAAAAAATCCCTTCCAATGATCCAAAAAATGAAAACATGCATCATCCTTTGTCTTGTTGAGCTCTTTGGCACTCAAGTCATGCTTCAATTGGAGAAGTTTGTTTGGTAGATGGTTCATGATCTGTCTTGCACTTGAAACTGGTGTTAAACCTTCCCCTTTACCTGTTACCAACACTCTTCCATTCTTATAATGAACTCCCTTGATTTGCTACTTTGGTGTATGTTTGAATTTTCTCTTCTCCTCTTTCAACTTAGCTTTGATCTCTTCACCTCTAGTTTCCACCTTTCCCATCTGATAGTCTACCCTCATAGCTATTGCTTTATTAGGTTTACTAACCTCTAAGATGAAAAAAATGGAATGACTGTCAATCTACTTTGAAAACAATGAACAAAACACTCTTTCCATCATCACATCAACATGCTTCTCAAACCAATCTTGAATCCCAAAAATTAATTCATCCTTGACCTTCAATAACTCATATTTTGACACCAACTCAATATCATTTCCCTTCAAAATCATATCATTCTTCACCTCTGCTATCTTGGTACCTTCAAGTCTTAAAGTGGCTGCAACCTCCATATTCTCCTATACCCTTATGAACTCTTTCCTTACAACCATCATTACATTAGGTTTTATGGTCTACCCTTTATCATCCTCTTTCAAGGGTGTCAAAGTAAAGGAGACTCCATCCTTGTTTATCTCATAGGTGTTTCTTCTCCCATCATACATTGCATGCCTATCAAATTGCCATGGTCTCCCTAGTAGCAAATGGCATACATCCATATGCAACACATCACATAGAATTTTATCCTTATACCCTCCTATGTTGAACTCAATCTAAGCTTTCTAATTAACCAAAATAGATTGACCCTTATTCAACCAAGAAAATTTATAGGGAGTATCATGTGGTATTCTAGGAAAAT
>VDFB02047144.1:24668039-24815063 GCA_007258455.2 Sequoia sempervirens | reverse complement strand
TTCACATAATCGGATTCGTGCTCACCATCAAGATTGCATCTGGTTCAATATCAAGAAAATCGAAGACAGGGGTAATGTTAGGTTCTTTATTAGCTTTCCAACGATGTAATTTTTTTCACTTTCTAACAATGTTAAACTTTTCATCCATAATTTCTTTTGATTGTATGTCCGTTTTTCTTCAAAAAGTAGTGTTTCATATTTTTTTCGCTATAAATTACCCATTCATCAAAATTTGAAATAAATTATATTTTTAGAAACTAGACTCCATTCTACAATTTAAAAAAAATAAAATTTTAGAAAAATATTTTAGTTTCAAAAAATTTGAGGGGAGCACAGCCAAAATTCTGCTTTTTAGGAAGTGCCCACTTAGAAAATTAATAAAAAATCAAATATTCATTAAAAAATTATTAGAAAATATCCAGTCCTTACTACATACTGTTATCTAACTTTAACTGGAGCGATTTTAAAAATACTAAAAAAAGTCCACCGTGCTCGGGTCACACAAGAGTTGCTATGTTATGTTTTTCTGATAGAAACAACAGTAATTTGTGTGTGTCCCTCTTTTGAACCCCTTAATCTCAACCATTTTCAAAATAAATTAGTAGTTTAGAAAGTAGACTCGGAGCACTGTGGTCCTTGTTTTTGTTCCATCAAAAAATTTTGAGTGTAGCTATCCTCAATTTCACATCCAAAGTCAGTATTTCCTGATTTCAGAAAAAATGTGGCCACTTAAGCCCCTTTTTTGGGAACCATCTTAGTGCACTTACCCTGTAAGAACTTCCATACTCAACATCATTGGTCCACCGCCTATTACACACAAGGGGGCATGTGCAGGATCATGGTGGGCCAAAAAGTGACAATATGATGGGTATGTGGCTAATAACTTTTTTTAAACCCAAAATTGATGAAATGAAAAGGGTTTTTAAAGGATATTCTCAGCTTTCCACCAATATAAAATATTCTTTACTTTGAATTTAATAAGTAATTATTATTCATTTTCTATTTGAATTATGACTAAAGACCTGATTGATAGGCTGATTGAAAAACATCTATAGCTTTCAAACAATATCACATTTTTTAAATCGAAAACATGTGTCACATTGTATGCTTTGCATACTATAGGATTAAAAAAAGAAAAAATGAATTTGATGAAGTTTTGACCAAGTTAAGGTGGTTAGACATATGAGTTTTTATATTTTTTAAAAGTTGTAATAAAAAAATCATAATTAATTGTTTACTGTGAAAAAAATTACAAAAAAATATGCATCACATCGAGACATGACTACTCTACTTATATCTAAAATCTTATAAAAAAATATTATCATTTTATTGTGGTTAAGATGGTCAGAAAAACACCTACTTCTTATTTTTTCCTTGAAATTTAAGTACTACTACATTGAAATCTCAATTTTTCACCAAATAGATTTTTTTTTTAGACAAACCTAATAGTTTAGAAACTAAATTCAATTTGCTACAGATTCTATTCTTACATACTTTTGAAATAATATAGATAACTTATTCAAATTTTTATGTCAAGTTGCCTAACTCTGATTTTTCTAAATTTTTTGCCACTTAAGGGCCTTTTTTTTCCATGATGATCCTGCACATACCCAAGGTAATGGCCAAGCTAAGGAAACTAACGAAACCTTAATTAAAATCCTTAAGAAAGTTGTTAATGATAATGGTTATGATTGGAACCTCCATTTGAATCTCACACTTTGGGCTTACCACACTAACATCCCCATCCCAACCAATACCACTCCATACTCCCTTGTCTATGGTGCTGAGGTGATCTTGTTGATCGAGGTCAAACTCCCATCACTTCACATTTCCTTGAAGCATCTTACCAATGATAAAGAGTATCGTGTTGCACGTTTGAGTTAGCTTGAGATTTTAGATGAGAAATGCCTCAATGCCTATAATCATCTTCAGGCCTATCAATATTGGTTAAAGAGAAGCTACAAAAAGAAAGTTAGGCCTCACCAATTCTAACTTGGTGATCTTTTCTTCAAATAAAATTGGCATACCCAATAGGATCAAGAGAAGAAAGGAAAATTGAGGCTAATTGGTTGGGTCCATATGTCATAACTATAAAGTATGGCTTAGGAGCTTATTAGCTAGCTACCAGAAGGTGAACCATTGGATGAGACTATCAACATAATCCATCTTAAGTGGTTCTATGCATGAATCAGTTGAGTTATCCCACCTTACAAAAATTAAAAATTAAAAATTAAAAAATGTCAAAAATTAAAAAAGTGTAATCAATAGTAAAGAGAAATAAAATTGTCCTATGGTGAAAGCCACCCTTGGTGGCACCTTGGAAAAGTGCATTTGGCGAAAACTTGGTAACAAGCACAATCTATAGAGGCTTAATCATTATCTACCTAGCATCTCGCTTTTCTACATGCTTTCACTCCATCCCATCCATCCTAACTATATTATCCATATCATTTTCATTACCCTGCCTAATCTTGCTATCCATCATATGGTATATCTTGGTTGAGCATTAGATAGATTAGATCTGTACTATCCCAATTCCTAAGCTTAACCTATTTATTTTGGAATGCATCTGCAAGATCCTATCATATTCCTACCATTCGCTATCCTTCTAGATTAGTTAGGATTTTGTTGGTTGTCATTGGTTTTATATAGTGTACATGGGGTTAGCTATATTCCATCATCTAGGTGCCATAATTGTATATACATATCACTAGGTCCCATATTTGCATCAATTGTGTCACCAAGAATCCCTCATCAAGTTGGTTCCTATAAAAAAAATTAAGGCCCCCCTGAAGTGAAATCGATCTTATTTATTCATTGTCATGTAAATCCTAGAATCTATCCCATCCATCTTTGGTCTTCGTAGGATACATAATTACTCATATCAAGCCACATCAATCCACCCATCATCCTTATGGAAAATGATATTTGAGATTTATTGTTATTTCTTGATACTTTTGACATTTTGTTTATCTTTTGAGCTTCCTACTATACCTACTTAAGGTCACCACAATCTATCATATCATGATGTCCTTTGACTAGAAGAAATAGGGACATATCTTGGTCTTTCATTGTCATTTTTTCCTGGTTGTCCCACATTGTACCCATCAAGATCCATCACAATCTTGTGTATTTATGGTTTTCCAAAATCGGCCCCACCAAAGCCCTCCATGACTTTGTGATGAGGGTGCAACCTGAGACACAGAAAATATCACATGAAACAAGAGAATATTTTATTATTCAAAATATGGAAAGCTTACATGCAGAGGATCTCAAATCCTTGAGTTTTGCAATACATGCAAGTTATAGAAACTATAGAAATTCCCCCTTTCGCAGTATGTGATCTTCTGCCCAAAATGCTACACAAAAAAATCAAAAGCTAGCCCATAAATAGCCCATTTTCGGTTTGGAGGCAAAACAACATTCAAATTATGAGTTTTTGGTGGTTTGGCACCAAAAATTACAATTTGGAATTCAAAAATTGAGTTCTAATTCAAAAATTGGAAATTTTCAAAAAATTGACCAACTTTCAGAAGCCATATCTTTTGATCTGGGACTCCGTTTTTTGAACCGTTTGAACCATTGGAAAGGTCTCAAAGTGAAGAACACACTAAGAACTCACTCTACTAGTTCTAGATATTTCTAGGACCATACAAAACCATTTTGTGTGTCACACTGGACTCAAAAGATTTTTCAGGGCAAAAAGTAGAAACTAAACTTGAATAACTTTCAAACCGACAATGATCTTGACCCGATTCTTTCGCCAAAGTGCTTATTTTCCTTTCCTAAAGCTTCCCATAATTTTTTTTCTCCTCATGCCTTCAAATTCAAAACTGCTAAAAATATAAATTGAGCAGAAAAATAGAAATGCAATTATGAAAGTTGGGAACTTTGATTCGACAAAAAAGGTATCCAGAAATGCAAAAACATCTACAAAAAGCTACAAAAAGGAAGCATAAAGGAAAAAATATTTTTGGGTGATGTA
The DNA here is from genome assembly GCA_007258455.2 of Sequoia sempervirens. Taxonomy (NCBI): domain Eukaryota; kingdom Viridiplantae; phylum Streptophyta; class Pinopsida; order Cupressales; family Cupressaceae; genus Sequoia; species Sequoia sempervirens. Next base: position 24,811,078 of record VDFB02047144.1, on the reverse strand, counting down.
GGATTTCCCTTACACCATTGGATGCTCCTGCATCACTTTGTGAATTAGTATTTTAAGTTGTATGAGAAAAAAATATTTCTCTTAAAGATAATATGCAAGATTTTTATTTTATAATTTTTCTTAAATATTTTACATCAATGTGATTGGTTGATAAAGTTCGACTATTATGGCCAGATTTCAAGGACCAGGTCAAACACGTGTAAAAAATCCATTTTCTTTGTAGGGATAAGGAACCTGTGAAAGAAATCCCTTCTTCATTGCAAGGATAACAAACTCGTGGATGAATTTTTTTTTTTTAAGGATAAGGATGCATTAAATCTACATGTAGTAAAAATCCTTTTCAAGGTGATTAAATACAATTTTTTTATTTAAAGCTTGATGTTTTGAGGTTTTTCTTTAAATCCATATAACTAAGAAACTTATTGTCAATAACAAGCTTATAGCGGTTGGTTTTCCTCTTAGGGACAAGCTTCTAAAACTAAATTAGGTGTTTATTTAGTTTGCATTAGGGTAAAATTTGAAGTTTTTTGTATTTGGAGGGTTTCAGAATTTTGTAGAAGTATATCACATACATTTTTTTCTAAAATGCATGATATTGTAGTTCTAAAACTATTTGGAAAAAAGAATAGTAACAAATTGGTCTTTCATAAGTGAACCTCATATGAACTGTTCTACTAAGTTTTGCATCAAATAGAAATAAGTATTACCTAGAATGCCTAAATAATATATTCCCTAGTTTAATGTTTCTTCTGCCAATTTTAATAATGAACCATTGAATTAGATTTGAAAACCGTTATCATGGAGTAATTTAAGAACCTACTCCTCAAATAGATATACCTTCTCCAAAGTCTTCCCTATATTTTCCTCCCAAAGGGCTATAAGATTATCGGTGGAGATGGTATTGGCATGAAGCCTCAAGTAAAGGATCTTGTTCAAGGTTCTTTGATCATCAAAATAAATGTAATCTCTAGAAGCCCATCTATCCTCAACCACATTGTCCTATTTTTTTGTCAAACACCCATCTTGCATAGACAACACTAACAACAATAACATCTTTACAATATGATGTTGTTTGTCTTATTGTTGTGATTCCCACAACATACAACAAGAGAGTGGATAGGAAGGATGGGGTTTTGATCTCAAGAGGGACTACATACAAGGAATATTAGAGGAAATAGGAAGACGGGCCCTACAGGGATTAGGAGATGTAGAAGAATTGGCATCAACAAGTATTCCAAGGTTTGTGGTTCCTTTGTAAGCCCAATACTTGATAAGGATGATGGAAATGGATAAATAAAGTGGTGAAAAAGAGAGGTTTGGAATGTGGGGGTTAGAGAAAAATTAGAATTAAAGGAACTTGGTGTTAGGATTTGAGATCGTCTTCAAGGTCTAGGATCTGGGAGGAACAAAGCACAATGGGGGTCCTGGGGTTTTGAGAATTTTTGAAACTCTAGAATGAGGAAGGAAAGAACACAAGGATTGAGACTCCATAGAGACCAAGTATCTTGCAACTTAGTCCCTTGGTCCCAAGCCTAGAGTCCAAGAGGAAAAGTGAAAAACCACAAGGAGTGAGTGTTTAGGTTTTGAGGGAACCTGGAATCTTAGGACATAGTATATAGGCCTTGATTCTACATGAAATTTGTAGCCTAGGAAAATGAAAAGGACCACAAAAACCTACAAACACACAAATTTTTAGAAAAAACTTCCAATAAAAATTTTCCTCCTCACGCTTTCAAATTCAAAAGTGCTAAAAATAGAAATTGAGCAGAAAAAACTTAAATGCAATTTTGAAAGTTGGAAACTCTTATTCGACGAAAAAGGTATCCAGAAATGAAAACCATCTACAAAATGCTACAAAAAGGAAGCATAAAGGAAAACATATTTTTGGGTGATGTAGGATTTCCCTTACACCATTGGATGCTCCTACATCACTTTCTAAATTAGTAAATTCCAAGTTGTATGAGAAAAAATTTAATTTCTCTTAAAGATAATATGAAAGATTTTTATTTTATATTTTTTCTTAAATATTTTACATCAATGTGATTGGTTGATAAAGTTCAACTATTATGGATAGGTTTCAAGGACTAGGTCAAACACATGTAAAAAAATCATTTTCTTTGTAGGGATAAGGAACCTGTGAAAGAAATCCCTTCTTCATTGCAGAGATAACAAACTCATGGATGAAATTTCTTTTTTTTTTTAAGGATAAGGATAAATTAAATCTACATGTAGTAAAAATCCTTTTCAAGGTGATTAAATACAATTTTTTTATTTAAAGCTTGATGTTTTGAGGTTTTTCTTTAAATCCATATAACTAAGAAAAATTATTGTCAATAAAAATCTTATAGCGGTTAGTTTTCCTCTTATGGACAAGCTTCTAAAACTGAATTAGGTATTTATTTAGTTTGCGTTAGGCTAAAATTTGAAGTTTTTTGCATTTGGAGGGTTTCAGAATTTTGTAGAAGTATATCACATACACTTTTTTCTAAAATGCATGATATTTTAATTCTAAAACTGTTTGGAAAAAACAATAGTAACAAATTGGTCATTCATAAGTGAACCTCATATGAACTTTTCTACTAAGTTTTGCATCAAATAGAAACAAGTATTACCTAGAATGCCTAAATAATATATTCCCTAGTTTAATGTTTCTTCTGCCAATTTTAATAATGAACCATCAAATTGGAGTTGAAAACCCTTATCTTGGAGTAATTTAAGAACCTACTCCTCAGATAGATATACCTTCTCCAAAGTCTTCCCTATATTTTCCTCCCAAAGGGCTACAAGATCATTAGTGGAGATGGTATTGGCATGAGGCCTCAAGTAAAGGATCTTGTTCAAGGTTCTTCGATCATCAAAAGAAATGCAATCTCTAGAAGCCCATGTATCCTTAACCACACTATCATGTTGTTTTATCAAACACCCATCTTACACAAACAACAGTAACAATAGTAACATCTCTACAATATGATGTTGTTTGTCTTATTATTGTGATTCCCACAACATGCAATAATAGAGTGGATAGGAAGGATGGGGTTTTGGTCTCAAGAGGGACTACAAAAAAGTAATATTAGAGGAAATAGGAAGATGGGCCCTACAGGGATTAGGAGATGTAGAGGAATTGGAATCAACAAGTGTTCCAAGGTTTGGGGTTCCTTTGTAAGCCCAAAACTTGATAAGGATGATGGAAATGGATTAATAAAGTGGTACAAAAGAGAGGTTTGGAATGTGGGGGTCAAGGAAAAATTAGAATTAGAGGACCTTGGTGCTAGGATTTGAGATCCTCTTCGAGGTCTAGGATCTGGGAGGAACAAAGCGCAATGGGGGTCCTGGGGTTTTGATAATTTTTGAAACTCTAGAATGAGGAAGGAAAGAGCACAAGGATTGAGACCCCATAGAGACCAAGGATCTAGCGACTTAGTCCCTTGGTCGCAAGTCCATGGTGCAAGGGGAAAAAGTGAAAAACTACAAGGAGTGAGTGTTTAGGTTTTGAGGGAACTTGGAATCCTAGGACCTAGTGTATAAGCCTTGATTCAACATGAAATGTTGTAGCCTAGGAAAATGAAAAGGACCACAAAAACCTACAAACACACAAATTTTTAGGAACACTTGACAACCACAACACATGCGGAACCGACTTAGAATTTAATAGCTTAGATATTAATGATGGGCAAATGGGGTCAAAAGAATAAAAGAGGATAAAACTTTATCAATTTGGTAATTTAGGAGGCTTAAAAATATAGGCACTAAAAATAGCTTCATTTATCTAACAACATGTACTCTTAGTTCTCACAAATCTAGAATTGCATTATATGATACCCTAGACTAACTTGAGGCACATATAGATAGAAAATTGGCTCAAGGATGATCTTGATATATATTAATTTCATGCATATATGGATTTTTATTTACAAACAACCTTTAAGCATATGAGAATAGTCAAATCATGCATTCAATCCTATGGGCCACTATTTGCAACCACCAATCCTTAGTAGTACATAATAAAAGAAGTAGAATGAACATGGGAATGAGACAAGATCTTCCTTAGATTTGTAGAGGAGTATTTTTAAAGGTAGGAGAGAAAGTCATATACCAAGTAGAAAAGTAAATATAAACACCAAATAATATTGTAGGGGTGTGAACATTATCCTTAAGCATTAAATTTGCTCCATATAGGCATCATATCCACATAGTAAGCTATATCTTATTATTTCAAACTCCTATAGTAGCTAGAAACATTTTCCTAAGGACCATCAATAAGCAATCACTTAGCAACTAGAAGTAGAGATCAAATATAATGCAAGCACAACCATCCTTTGTCACATCAACAATAAGGCATGTCAAATAGAGCCAAAATAAACCAATGATAAGAAAGGTGGAAAATAATTTAATTAACTTGTAACATATTGAAATTATTAGTATACTATAGCATATCATAGGGGAACATAGACATGTCTAAAAATTTCCTTCTTGTGAGAATAAGGCTTCCAATAGTATAAGAAAATCCTTAGCTATTATGAACAACACCCTTTGCAATAAAATACCAGATCAATGGAATAAAGGATTATCATTAGGAGGTCATCATGGAGATAGGATTTTTCTTATCTAGAGAAAGCCAAAGGCTATTACATAGGAAAAACCCTAAAGAATATTGTGTAGGGAATGATCTACATATCCTATAAGCATAAAGAATGGTCATGCACAACACCCATATAGAAAAACTATAAGGTCCATAAATCATATAGGAGTACTTGTTAATTAACAAGGTCCTTGATAAGGCACCTCAAGCCCATTGCTAACTATGGAGGACACAAAACCAATAGCAATAGAATATAAGACTATTTGTGATAGCACATTGGTAGGTTATGGCATTAAAACCTTTGGATTCTTTTTTGAAATTATCAACTGTGATGATGTTGGATGTATATACCTTGAAGAAAGGGCTTAGGAAAAGCCACATGGATAAAATAAGCACAATGAAAATGCATTGAATAGTCATGCCACAATATGAATATATTGGGCCCCACTAAGAAGATAGATGTTAGTAGTATATTTTTCCATGTTGAATGTACCAAGCATGCCACTACCAAAGGAATTGTGTGGTCCAGACATTCATTTTGCATAAAATCTACCTAAGCCACTATAGCTAAATGAGATCCTATAGACAACTATTTGGAACCCACCAACATAATGCTACCAAATAGACACACCACACTCAAGGATACCTATCCCCTTTTCACCTCAAGATGTGGTGTCAACATAGTGCATATGTGGCCAAATCAGTGCAATCCACACAAGAAAAAGTACCTTATAGTTAAACCAACTAGAATGATTGATCACATTAAAGATAAGGGTCATGCAACAAGAAATAAATCAAATGGTAGCATGGAGGGGGATGATTCAAGGGCTCAACGCACAACATGATGAAGATTTGTTTGCTTGCAAAAATTCCCATCAAGGAAAGTGTATATGCTACTAGCCAACTAACACCATGCATCCCTTTGAAGTGTGTTGATGACACAATCCTCCACTAAGAAGTTGGGTCTACCATCTTCATTGAGAAAATGTCACATTGAAATATATGATACACCACCCAAATATGGTATGTATGCCATCATGAAAAGGTGTAATCCCACCACCACTACCAAATTGATACATGGCATCAAGCGATTATTCCACGCCCACAAAGAGAAACATAAAGAATGAAACTGCACAAACAAATGCATGGTTCCAAACTCCAAATCCCTACCCAACTAAAAAACATAAGGGTGACCAAGTCCAAAAAATTCATTGGATATGAAACTTTAAATGAAGTGGACATGAAAGATTGAATGCAATATAATTTATTAAAGAGTTGAAATCCAAAATGAAGCATGAGAAAGTTGGAAGTTGCAAGGAGGTGACATGCGGAACATGCTAAGGATGCCACATGGGACAATAGGAACAAACCCTAAATATAGATGTGGAACCACATAATTGAAACTACCACTCAATTGAAGATAATAAAACTCCGGTCCATAAACTTTAGAGACTTAAGACACTTGCAAGCATGGATATGGGAGCCAAATACAAAGAAGTTAAATCATGGGTTTGGGTTTGGACTTAAAAGAAGAATGGAAATGATTGAGGAAGCAATGAAATTGAGAGTTGAGATCAAGGGGCTAATGAGGGTAGGAAGCAATGAGGACATTAACCCAAATAGTGATAAAAATTAAACATGTGCTTTGACTTATAAAGCACCTAGTCCAACAAGTCACTAGATGATTAAAAAATAAAGTGCATGATTCATATGCAAGCTAATAGTTTTGAATTTATTTAATTTTCCTAAGGAAAATGCACAAGGGCTAGGGTTATCCTATAGACTATCATGAAAGCTCAGTGAAGCTATAACTAGAAACCAAAAACATGATTCCCAAACATAGAGATAACTCTTAAGAAACACAAACACATCATTAACACACAACACACATATCTAATCCTAGATATATAAACCCTAGAGGGTTATTATCATAAGGAAATCAAAGCACCAAAAGGGAGGAATATTTGAAAAAATGAGGGGGTGCCAACACTTCCTATGTATGATAGAGAGGCACATCACCAACATAAAACTTGCTATTAAAATAAAAATTAGAATTTAACACCTAGAGGAGGGTGGACCATATCATTCCTTAAAATATATTTAATTTGAAAGCCACAACTTGCCATGGTTAAAGTTCACACAATTTATATCGGAAAAGCTGGTTTACACAAAATTATCCCATTCCCACCATAAAGGAAAGCCAGCCAAATGGTTACAAATTTCCACACTTGTACCAGCCTCTCCAGCAGTCCCTTCGTCCCAATCTTTTTCAATGCCTCGATCCATAGGTTCTGTGCACTCAGATAAATTATCAGTACAACCTTGGAAGTATGTATAATCGTCATCCAAGTATGAAGACAAATTAAAATGACTGCATAGATTGTTAGCATGACAACTTGATTCTTTGCTATATTCCATATTCAAGTACGGCTCGGTTACATTTTGTAATGGAGAAGAGTCATTATCTTTTACATGTTCTTGCTCAGCATGGGAAGTATGTTTAGATTTTTTTGTATTAGATTTTCTAGTATTCTGCACATGATTGGTTACTGGATTGCAATCTAACAGCAGTGTACTGGATGCTTTTCTTCGTAGCTTCTTGCTCAAATGAGTAGTCCAATAGTTTTTTATTTCATTGCCTGTCCTGCCTGGAAGCCTTCCTGCTATCAAAGTCCATCTGAGAAACACCCATAAAACCAGCATTTAACCAAAACAAAAATTAGATTACTAAGAACACCCTTGTAGGTCTGTACAAATGTAACTTAGCTCAAATCTGAATATATGTATAGAGAAGATTAACTTAACAAAAGTATACCAAAAGATATGTCTAATGTAGATATAACAAAAGTATACCGAAACATACCGATTTCCTAGCAGATTGTGCATTCGGATAATAAGCTCTTCTTCATCTTGAGAAATGTTTCCTCTCTTTATATTTGGTCTCAAATAGTTCATCCAACGTAGTCTGCAGCTTTTCCCCCCACTAAGCAAACCTGATTCAAAATCATGTTATTCTATTTTCATTGCAATCTATCAAAAATAGATAAATTATGGATTGTATCTCGATAACAAACCTGTATTATGGGGTACTGAACTCCGATGACCTTCACCATGAACTTCCATGTATTTGGCAAGCAAGTAATCTTCTTCAGGAGTCCACATACCTCTTTTATGCCCCATTTTAAAAAGCCTGGTAACATCATAACTTGTCACCCATCTCTATACTACCAGTCCTAAAGGAGTTTAACTGCAGAGTAGCACACTGACAGTCCACTGTCAAATTCTATAACTCTGCAATGAACACCAGATGGGCTATTCTGATCATGCAGAACGATTGTATTATTCTACTAATCAACAATATACGAAGATTCCAGTGCACCCCAAATCAAGTGAATCGTGCGTCCATCGGAACTTCTAGAAACTCTTCTCAATTTCAATGGTTGCTTGAAAACCATGTAACCCACTTTTATAAGCAATCCATGAGATATTCACTTTTAATACCATATAAAGTTTTCACCACGAAGTATCATACCTAGATGATTTTATGTTTGGACTCTCAAGGCCCTGGATTTATGCATAGATGATTCTTGGATCGCCACACTCTTGAATTTAAAATGAACAATTTAAATATTCGGCTCTTGGAGCAAGTCAAAGGACACTTAATCAGCTTCCCAAAGCTTGATCCTTAATATTTGCAGAACTTAGTTTCAATATTCCTAAATGTCAGAAGATAAGATGTCACCATCTAAAGAGGTTCTCCAAGATAAAAGGATCAATGGTCAGACATTAGAGGCAATGGCACAAAAATCAAAGCTACTGTCTTTTTCTATTTCTGTATCAGCTTGACAAGATGGTTTCTCCATATTTAAAAAGCTCACTACATACAGTTCCTTAACAATTGTGTCAGTGAAAAACACATGGCCACTGTTTTATCGTAGTTAATGTGTTCAGAAAAATATAGTAACCATTTGAAACAAATGGTCACTGTTGAAAAAGATTAACTAATGAGAAACGTGTGCTCCTTTTTGGATTTGGGACTGTACTGCCCACGGAGATAGATAATCCAAAAATTCATCTTCATATAAATTTATTAAATTCATTTTATTTATTAGTTCAAAGGATGGATATTTATTGTAATGGTGAAAATTGTATAATGGATTTCATATGTTTATTTTAATATAATGATTGGTGTGTAAATGTGAGGATTTTGTGTACAAATTGTCAATGAGTTGATTTTGTATTTTGCTTCTATCTAATTTTATTTTCAAGATCCAAGTCAAATTCTTAGTTTATATATTTCCTTGCCATAATTGTGGAAATGGTCTCCTTGTTTTAAAAATAGAATTTAAAATTAGGCTCACTTGTTTTCCCTCTAGTTGACAATTCTGAGTCAATTTAAAGTACAAAATACTTGAATCACATGTTAGGTTGTTGTATTCAAGAATAAGCCATATTTAATTTAGAATGTATCCAATGAATACATGAATTGAACAACTACTTGAAATCCTTAATCTTATTCAAAAGTCATTAACTTGACATCCTTATTGGGATTTGACAAAAGAGTAATTATTTTATTATCATGTGCAAACTCTCAAACACACAAACCATGTTTCTATGTTCAGATCATGTTGAGTATTTTGATGTGAGCCAAAAATAAGATTCTAAAAACCAACAAAGATCATGTAGGCAAAGATCAAACTTGTCGGTCTAATTTAGATTCACATTCATGGGATCAATTATGTAGTCACATAAATGATTTTGACTAAAGAATTAAAAATTACAATTCTAATGTATTTGTGTGATAGACCCTAATTTTCTACAATAGAGATTAATTACTTTCAAATACTTAGCAAAGTCATATTTTATGTCAAGTCTAGAGCTAAGTGCTACCATTATTATTTAAAATTATGTGCATTTAGATTTCGACATATTTTTCATTCTCGACTTTTCTCTAGGATATATAATGTTAATGATTGTTAATTAATTTATCCTAGTTGATTTATGGAGAATTGTTTTACTTCTTTATATACTTTTAGGAATTTGACTTTCTACAACTATTAGGGTTTTTTCCCTATGGTTTATACACATTCTCTATTAGAGTTTTTAATCTAATTTTTTATTTGTAGAGAAGATCATGATCATCGCCAATAATGTGTCCCATTTGTGGAACAAGACACAAAATTGAGTTTTGGATAGAAAAATTTGTTGAAAACTGTCAATTGAAGGATTAGCTTTGAATTAGTGTCCATCATTCAAAGGTAAGTTGCTTGTCACATGTAAATAGGCTTCAAATGCATACAAAGAGGTTTGAATGTGAATTTTTTTTTTATATTAAATGTTTCACACTCAAAAACCTTATGGAATAAGGCATACAAATGAGTTTTGGAAGGAAAAAACTATTTAACTTCTTTAAATGAGGGTACATATGCAAATGAAGGTCCTTCATTTTTTCACATGTAAAGAGGCTTTGAATGAAGGAGAAGTTTGAATGGACACTTTTAAAAAAAAATTAAATGTTGCATGTTCCTTCATTTAAAGGTACACCTTCATTCAAATTTCCTTATGCTACCCTCCTTTTGTTGACCTAGTTTTTGGAAGGAGTCTTTATTCCAAACCAAGGGTAAGAGCATCAAATTGAGTCATCGTGACATGAGATTTTTAATAATTGTAGTGCTCAAAATAAGCTTTTCAAAAAGTATAATTTGTAATATATTTATTTTATTATTATAGTTATTTTCTATTTTCTAGTAAACATTGATTTTTTACAAAACATAAAAGTCTTTATCTTATGCACATGGAAAAAATTAAAAATAAATAATTTAAAAAAATCATGTATGCAAAGGCTATATTGATGTCCTATTATATACTTCTTTTCTAATACATGTGGGATAATTTAAGCATGAAGGGTCTATTTTTCTTATAAAGGGCTATGGCTTATGTACTCCCCATTGTGCTATGAATTCACTAAATGGCTAACATGTAGTCCATTAGGGTGACAACTAACCCTATGTTTAAATATTATTATGTTGTCATATTAATACCCTACTAATCATTTAACACTATAAATGTAGGATTACAGTATTCAAATACAATAGAAATTTTCATGTTCAAGGAGCCAAATAGATCTTATCAACCTATTTAAAATAAGAAAAGAAATATTAAAGTTTTCAAATCATGAAATTAAAAATTTGATATTGACATTTTATGTTTTGAATAAAACACTTCATCTTTTATATAAAAAGTGTATTATAGAAAATGAATTTTTCAAATACATTCTTAATTGAAGGAAATAAATTTTATATATTTAAAAAAAAATGTGAATGAAAAAATTAACTTTAATAGTACTTAACCACATGGATTCATTTTAAAATATCAACATTATATCTATAAATTATGACATTCAAAATACTATACATATTAATACATATGGTATTTTAAGAGTGTATAGTTAGAAAGGAAAAAATATAAAACAATTTATAAATAAGATTTTAGAATAAATTTGATCATGGCTTTAGCTCTATGCTAAATATTTAATTGTGTCACTTAGAAAAAAAATACTTTTATCTTATGCAAATTGAAATATCAAACTATGCTAATGCATTTTAAGTATAAGCTAACTTAACTATTTTCTATAAAAGAATAGGTTACTACTTATCTCTTTTTGACACTAACTCCCTATTGTAGTTGTTTGTAGCTTCCCTCCCTATAACATGATAGAATCATTAGAACTTTTATTTTACCTCTAATATAACTCTTATATTTTTCTACTTCTCCCATCTTTTAATCCTTGCACACATAAACTTAATATTGTTTTTCTATAGGATACAACATGATATGAATATATATCTATGTATATGAACTTTAATTTACTTTTTATTCCCCCCTTACCTTTTCTCTCTTTTTAAGAAATTATTATCTCTCCATAAATTTTCACTTTCATTGTTCTTTTCCACTCATTCCACTTTTTACTCAACTTAATCCTTATAATTTTTTTATGTAAACTTACAAATACTCTTATTTTCACTAGCTACATTTTTATTCTACTCTATAAATTATTCATTTAAACATAGAATTAAGATAATATTACTTTCTACTAATAGAATATTATTAGTTTATAAATTTCATTTTGTTCTTTGAGTGAAGGTGATGTAGGAGCATCCTAGGTGAACAAGCTATCCACATCACTCAAAACATTTTTCAAGTTTAATTTTCTTTTTTGGTTTGTTTTGGTTTGTTGTTCTTTGGCATTTCTCAGCTTCACAGAACCTCGATATCAAGATAGAATTATAGGAATTATTTTTTATCAACAAATGGTGGCATTAAGTGCCCTTACTGCATCCCCATGGTAGGTTGTGTGACAAACTACAATTATGTGGGGACATCGCTACCCCATGCTAGTTGGAATGGACAGATGTGGTAGCACAGGAAACCACTACACCGTGATGGGATTTGTCAATAGTTGCAGTAGCGCGGGGTTATTGCTACCCCGCAACGGGCTATGTCACCAGTTGCACTAATGTAGGGATACCACTACCCAACAGTTAAGGAATGAACCATTCACGGTGTTGTAGGTTGACCACCACCACATAGAAAGAATTCCAGTGATCAACTGTTTTGCAATTTTGTGTTGGGTGTTGGCAATTGGACCGCTACCTTGTGACTGTTATGAAAAGGTATGGCTGGTCTGAGGGATGATTTGTCAATCGTAGATCTTCTCTACGATCCAAGGAAAGTATTTAGCTGGAACCAACGAAACACCAATGGTCATGTGGGTCTAAATTCAGTAGAGAGAACAAAAGAGAAGAAGAGGGAGAGATACCTCAGGGTGAACTGAGAAATGGGAGGAGAGCTTGAGTAGAACTGAGAGAGAGAGAGAAATGGGAGGAGAGCTTGAATAGAACTAAGAGAGAGAGAGACAAAACAGTGATGGAGAATTAATAGAACGAGTAGAAGATTTCTCATGTGAATGAGAGGATGTCAAGAGGTTGCTATCGTAGAGCAGAGAAGGAGTAGGGAAATTTGTGAAGTATGCGGCCATGAAGGCCATTAGTTGTAATGTAATGTTTTTTATTGAATTAATAAAATCAATATTTTTCTATTAAGTTGAGCCATTGGGTTGTGTCATGAGTTCCATTTTGTGTTTTTTGTTTGAGTGTCTACAAAGGGGAGTAACCCCTTGCATCAATTGGTATCATAATAGGTAATCTTAAGCGTGGAGACTATCCACTAGGACCATGGGTGAAGAGTTTGTGAAGAGTGAAGAAGCCTTGAGTGACCATTGGTTCCATGGGAATCCTATTGATTGTCCTCCAACAGAGATGAGGCTAGGTTAAAGTTGTGCAAATCTCTTCCATTGAGAGCAAATTGGTAGAAGAGATCATGAGGGTGCGTCTTCTAGAATCATGTTGGGTAGAGGATAGTGGTGAGAGTTTGTTGCACCGAGAACCTATAGAGGTAGTGAACATTGATTCTAATTTTTTGGTGGTTGTATATAGAGAGTGTGTCATACTTGTTTGGAAAAAAATCTTGGAGATATGGAGAGAGCTTGTGGATGAAGAAGGAATATTTGAAGCCACATGAAGTGAAAAAAGAACCTGTCTGAAGGAGTGATGTGTTCCAAATTGTATGCAAGTCTCTTCGAAAATGTTGCAAATTAATCGTGGATAGTGATAGGAGAGATAATCTGGTTGTGTTGGAAGTGGTTGATAAACTAAACTTGAAGCAGATGAGGCAACCATAGCCATACTATGTCTCTTGGTTGCAAGAAGGTCATCAAATTTGGGTAAGTGAACAAAGCATTGTGAGTTTTCATAGTGGCAGATATGAGGATGAAATTGTGTGTGATATAGTACCAATGGATTTTTTTCATGTTTTGTTGGGACAACCTTGGCTTTGGGATAGGGAGGCTATACATAATAGCAGCAAAAACACTTATAGCATTGTAAAGGATGGGAAGAAATGTGTGTTGAATCCATTGTGGAATAAACTCGGGGAAGTGGTTAAGGAAATTGCATCAATATGCTCTAATGAGTCTATGAAAGAAGAAAGCAACATCAAAGTTGCAGTAGGTGAGAAAGAAGTGGCTGAGAATCCTTTGAAGGATGTAGACAAGAAGAAAATGGTTGCAATAGGTATGCAGACCGGGGAAAAAGAAGAGGGGGTCCCTGTGCAAAAGGATCAAGAGGAAAGAGAAGAGATTACAACTGATGTTGTGAAGCTTGAAGAAGATTTTTTGTTAAAGATGGTGGTGATAGAGGATGAGTGGAAGGAAAAGCTTGTAGCTATTGAGAATGAAGATACAGTTGAGATTGCAAATGTTGTAACAAATGATGAAATTTCAATAGTGGGAGAAGAGGTAAGACAAAATCTTGGGGAGGTACATGAAGAAAGAATAAAGGTGAAAGAAAATGAAGAAGTGATTGCAACAACTGTAGAGGATGTAATTGCACCTAGTGAAGATGAGAAGATGCACATTGCAGTGAAAGATGAGGAAATACAAGTTACAAATGTGAACAAAGATAAGGTAAATTTGTTTATTGATAATATTTTGTTTTTAGATAAGATGGTAGAAGAAGAGATTGTTAGGAAATAAAATCATGTAGAGAAAATGGAGAATGTTGTAGGTTCAGATTGGTGTCTAGATGTTACGAGTTTGTGCATAGAAATTGTAAAGGATGTTGTAGGATTTTGGTGGAGGTGGACATTCTGTAGTGGGTTGGATCCCATGAATGAGAATAAAAGAATAGAGGGTGTTTGGTGGAGGAGGATGGTTTGTGGTGGACATGATTCAACGAGAGGAAGGATGTAGTGCAATGTTGTTGGAGGAAGATGGTGAGTGTTCTAAAAAGATGTTGGAAGAGGAGAAAAAAGGAATAAATTGGTGCACTTGTTATGGTGATGGATTTCACTGTAGGTTGTTCACAATATCAAAGGGTGGTTCTATCACTCAACTCCACTATTGTGAGCCTATGCTCACAATATTTATGCTTGAAGTGTCTAATACAGGAGCATCCCAAGTGAACAAGCTATCTGCATCACTCAAAACATTTTTAGGTTTAATTTTTAGTTTTGGTTTGTTCTGGTTTGTTGTTCTTTAAAATTTCTTAGCTTCACAGAACCTTGATGTCAAGACAGAATTGCATGAATTAATTTTCATTAGCAAATGGTGGCATTAAGTGCCTTTCCTACATCCTCACAACAAGTTATGTGAACAACTATGGTTATGCAGGGACACCACTACCCCGAGCTAGTTGAAATGGATGGTTGTAGTAGTGCAGGAAACTGCTACCTCGTAATGGGCTTTTCCAATAGTTGCGGTAGCGTGGGATTACCACTGCCTCATGATAGGTTATGTCACTGATTGCGATAGTGTAGGGATACCACTACCATGCTATCAAAGATTGAACCATTTTTAGTGTTGTGGGTTGACTGCCACATTGTAGGAAGAATGCCAGTGATTAGTGGTTTTACGGTTTCATGTTGGGTGTTGGAAGTTGTATTGTTACTCTTTGACCATTATGAAAAGGTATGGAAGGTCTACAGGATGATTTTTTAGTTGTAGATCTTCTCTACAATCCAAGGTGAGTATTCAGCTGGAACCAATGAAACACCAATGGTCACATGTGTGGGTCTAAATTTAGTAGAGAGAAAAAAAGAGAAGGGGGAAGATAGAGCTCAAGGTGAACCAAGAAAAGGGAGGAGAGCTCAAGCAGAATAGAGAGAGAGAGAACTTGGGATAGAATAGTGATGGTGAATTAACAGACCGAGTAGAAGATTGCTCATGTGAACAATAGGATGTCAAGAGATTGTTGTCATAGAATAGAGTCTAGTAGGAAAATTTGTGAAGGATGCGGCCATGAAGACCATCAATTGTAATGTAATGTTTGTTATTGAATTAATAAAATCAATATTTTTTTGTTAAGTTGAGTCATGGGTTTGTGCCATGAGTTCCATTTTGTTTTTTGTGTTTGAGTGTTTGTAGAGAGGAGTACCCCCTTGCATTAGAAGGGCTACTCCACCAAATACCCACATATAACACAAAAAAATATATTAACACATAAAATGTAAGAAAGAAAACAACCCACTTTCAATTTCTTCTATAAAATAGAATTACATATTTAGAAATTACAATCCTATAGTCACATGGGGTTTGACTCACTACGAATAAAAAATCAACTCTCTCAAAAAACTCTGCAATTTAGAGCCAAAATATTCCCTAATGAAACCATCTTCCATAACCTATGTTCACCCCTTTATTTGGCACCAATAATTGCTTTGAAAGAGTGATTCCCCTTTTTTTTGGGCGCCCAGAGGTCCAACCATTTGTTTTCCCACCTAGGAAGACATTTCATTAAAATTCACATTTTGGTAGCACAACTTTGCAAAGCCATAACTTTTGATTCATGTGTCTCATTTATTATTAAAGTATATGGTTGGAAGCTTGTGAATAAATCTATGACATTGACATCAACTGAAGATTGCTTCATCCACTTTTTGATCTTTTATGAGGCTTCTAAAGATTGTTTCATCCATTTATCTCACATTTATAGAGAGAAAAATGGAGGTAGCCACTTTTAGAATTTCATGCCCATCCCAAGAATTCCATTTTTACCTTACCTCACCTCAATTCAGAGGTAATTATCATCATTTGCACTAATTCATTTGTTTACTTGAGTAGAACTTCCTACAAGAAAAATGGTTGGAATTTCATCCAAATCACACTACATTTTATTGATTCATCATGCAAAGTGAAGGAGAATTATGAGAAAATTACTCCACATGTTTTCCTCCTTGCCATTTGATTTTTTTAACCATGTCAATAGCCATGTATTAGCCAACGTATCAACCTCTTCATTTTCCTCACAATACATAATCTTAACTTAAAATTATTTGAGATTATTTGTTAACTCTTTGTAGCAATAAAGAATGTTGTTTAACTTATATTTTTGGCATTGGTTATTTATAATAGTTTTGATAGTTATTAATGAATACCCCCAATAGTTAAATAATTTAAATCAAGTTTAATTTCCATTTGGAGACCTAAGAATTCCACTTGGAATTTTTCTTCATTATTTGTTTTGGCTAGAAGGATTTTCACTATTTAACCAATCAAAATACCATCATTATTCTTATTAAGAAACCCACCCTTGGAAAACTAGGGTTTCCTTTAGACATCCCATTGAAGTTTAATTTGAACTAGCCAAAATTTTATGGTTCCTATTTTTTTTCTTTCTTTATCGTTCTGACGAACTTGAAACTTCTTATGAATGGGGGAAAAATCAAGCCTTTCCATGATTTTTGGATCACATTATCATAAGTTGTGAAAGATTTTTTTTGGCCATATTGTTGACAACCTTAACTATTGCATTCTCTATTTTTTAGGCTAGGTTATCCACCTTCATCACCTTATCTTGGAATGTCCTTCTATTTCTCTCCTTCCATAGCTCCCATATTATGATTGAAGGTGTAATTATCTAGATACTTGAGAATATTACCTTTTTGTGTAAGATTGGCTAGCAATTGAAGAGGTATGAAATACCCTATGGAAGTTTGTTGTACCAATCCAATTTTCTCATTATTTGTTTCCAATGATATTCTCCATAGATACAACCAATAAGGAGGTGACATATTGTTTCTTTTTCTTCTATACAAAAAATACACCAATAAGGCCTAATGGATTCAAGCCTCATTAATCTACCACCAATGAGAATTATATTCTACAACACTACCCATTTAAAAGCTCCATCTTTTGATAAGTAATTTTTATGCCAACATAAATGAATTGGCCATTTTTTTCTATACATATTCAATGAGAGTATAACCTAATTTTACAATTTAATTCCTTTATTTAGAACCAAACCACTTGATTAAGTCCTCATAGATAAAATTTTTCTTTTCTTCCAATATCTCTTCTAGCTTCACATGTTTCTCTTCGGAGATGCCTAGGATTGAAGATATTTCCAGTTCTAGGACATGATTCCATCCAAATTGTTTATATGAACATAGTCTCTCACAAATGGGTCCCAAGTGATTTTTAAAATTTTCTTTGTTTCCTAAAGACCTTGTTCCTCCTTCACTGTAGGGAATTTGTTCGATTAGTCTACGCAAAACAAGGGAATTTTCCCACTTTTTATTTCCTAGGTGATGTGTTTCACTATTATATCCTTCCACTCTAATATAAATTTCCAAATTTTCAAGCCACCAAGGGATTGGAATTACTACTATCTATATTATTTTTTTGAATAATCTAACCCATCTTAGGTGAAATTTTGAACATAGTAACCAAACTAGCTTTGTCCCTAGGGAAAAAAATAGTTATGAGAATTTATGCAAGATAACCCTATAGCCTCTTTGGGGGAAAAAATATTATCCCATACAATAAACAATAATTTATTACTTTATGAGGAGCCTTTCTAGAAAAAAAAATCTTTTGATGTATCATTTTGGTAGTCTTCTCAAGAATTTAAAAATAGGATATTATGTTTATGTGGATAGAATAAATGATTTTTTAAACATCAAGATATTTCATTGAAATTCACATTTTGGATTTGGGAGTGTATTGCCCACAAAGATAGATAATCCAAAAATTGAAGTTCATATATATATATATATATATATATAATTTATTAAATTAATTTTATTTATTAATTCAAGGGATGGATCTTTATTGTAATGGTGAAAATTGTATACTAGATTTAATATGTTTATTTTAATACAATGATTAGTGTGTAAATGTGAGGATTTTGTGTAAAAATTGTCAATGAGTTGATTTTGTACTTTGTTTCTATCTAATTTTATTTTCAAGATCCAAGTCTAATTCTTAGTTTATATATTTCCTATATGAATCAAAGTGATAACTACGCAAACGGTCTCCATGTTTTAAAAATAGAATTTAAAATTAGGCTCACTTATTTTCCCTCTAGTTGACTATTATGAGTCAACTTAAAGTACAAAATAGTTGAATAACATGCTAGGGTGTTGTATTCAAGAATAAGCCTTATTTAATTGAGAATGTATCCAATGAACACATTAATTGAACTACTTGAAATCCTTAATCTTATTCAAAAGTCATTAAATTTACATCCCTATTGGGATTTGACAATAGAGTAATTATTATATTATGATGTGCAAAATCTCAAACACACAAACCATGTTTCTATGTTTAGATCATGATGAGTACTTTGATGTGAGCCAAAAACAAGATTATAAACACCAACAAAAATCATGTAGGAAAAGATCAAACTTCTTGGTCTAATTTAGATCCACATTCGTGGGATCAATTATGTAGTCACATAAATGATTTTGACTAAAGAATAAAAAATTACAATTCTAGTGTACTTGTGTAATAGACCCTAATTTTCTACAATAGAGATTAATTACTTTCAAAGATTTAGCAAAGTCATATTTTATGTCAAGTCTAGAACTAAGTGCTACCATTATTATTCAAAATTATGTGCATTTAGATTTCAACATATTTTTCATTCTGGACTTTTCTCTAGGATATATTTAATTTTAATGATCGGTAATTAATTTACCCTAGTTGATTTATGGAGAATAGTTTTACTTCTTTATATTTTTATGAACTTGACTATCTACAACTATTAGGGTTTTATCGCTAAGGTTTATACACCTTCTCTATTAGAGTTTTAAATCTATTTTTCAATTTGTAGAGAAGATTGTGATCATCACCAACAATGTGTCTCATTTGTGGAACAAGAAACAAAATTGAGTTTTGGATGGAAAATTTGTTGAAAACCTTCAGTTGAAGGTTTTGCTTTGAATCAATGTCCATCATTTTGTGTCACCAAAAAATGTATAGTTGGACATTTTTACACTCACTTGAGTCTCTCTCATGGAATTTGGCTTGATTTTTCCTATATTTAATGTTGTAATGTGGTCAACACATTCACATTAGGTATTAGACCCTTGTGAATAAATAAGAATTCTAGGATGTCTTGTAAAAGTGTTGTGAAATGTTGTGACCCACTTTCACACTTTTCTAGGACCCTTTCATTATAATGCACTTAAATAACCCCTTTTTTATCACTTACCAAGTTTTATTTCAAAGTGTTGTAAAGATTTGTAACAAACTCTCATGCTTTTCTAGACTTGTCATCACTAATTTGACCCTTTCTTATGTTTAAATGACCCCTTAATACACTTTTCGGCCCTACTTAAGTGTATTTTTAAGAATATTCCTGTTAAACAACATTAAATACACTTTAATCCTCAACACCCAATAAAATTTCCCTAGTGGGACCATGTCACCACCTGAGGCGACTTAGTCCCATTGGGCACAAAAATCAAAATAATTTTAATTTTCTAACGGGATTTTATTCTCTTGACCTTGAGGTCGGCCTGTGATGTGTTATTTTTGGGAAATATTATAAAATCAAGTATAAATAAAGGTTTTTTCTCTCATTTTCACCCCCATTCATTATTCAAGCAATCCATTAATTTATTTAATCATTCTCAAGCATTCTAAGCATCACCAAGCATCCATGAGAGCAACTTCTTGCATATCTTCAGATTTCAACATCAAGGGTTTGGTGAGTTTGTGACATTGCATGTTATTCATTCATCATTCTCTCTTTCTTTCATTTCATTTTCTAGGGTTTGATTACCAAATTGGGGTTTGACCAAGGCAAACCCCTATTCTCTAACACTTAACCCTTTTCCCCTCTTTGCATGTGTGTTTACAAGTCTTGTATGTAGATTTGTAAAAGGGGAAAGAGTTAAAAAAGGTGTTGTTAACTCATAAAAGTCATCCAAGCCAACAAAGCCCTAATTGAAGCTTGGAGACTTCTTTCAAGCCATTTTCTCGAGAATCTCAATAGGACACCTATTAGGAAGGGAAGTGCAGACAAAAAGCTATAGATTCCTACCTCAAATTTCTTGAGATTCCCAAGTGGACTAAGTCACCATCAGTGGAAAATTAGTCCCATTGCTAGACCTGAAAAGTGATTTTTTACACTTTTGAGTACCCATTTGGCATAAACCTGTTCCAGTAGAATCTCCTCGAAACATGACTAAGTCACCTAGCTTGGCATAAGTGTCCCAGTTGGCTTCAACAACAAAATCTATAAGATTCTAGAGCCTCTCTAATTGAAGCTTGGAGACCTCTTTCAACATGTTTTCTCGAGAATCTCAACAAGACACCTGTCAGGAAGGGAAGTGCAGACAGAAAGCTACAAATTCCTACCTTGAATTTCTCAAGATTCCCAAGTGGACTAAGTCACCATTAGTGGTGAATTAGTCCCACCACCAGACCTAAAAAGTTATTTTTTCAATTTTTGAGTACCCATTTGGTAGAAACTTGTTCTGATAGAATCTCCTCAAAATAGGACTAAGTCACCCAGCTTGGTGTAAGTGTCCCAGTTGGATTCAACAACAAAATCTATAGGATTCTAGAGCCTCTCTACATCACATTTCAGTTTCCAAGTGCACCTCTCCAATCTTGTTCATTTTTGTTATTGTTTACTTGCATTCATAGGTCATTTTGCATACATCACTATGTTTTCAAACAACTTGCATATCTTAGGTTTTGCATTAACATTCATTATCTTTATCAGTTCTTTTCATTTAGGACATTGCATTTAGACATATTTCAATCATACTAGCATTAGTATTTAGTGAATCTCAAAGTTTTTGTGAGATACCTTTCTCCTTTTAAGCGAAAAACCCTAGAAGTGTAAGAGAGAAGCCCCCTAAAAAAATTGCAGTTCATTTTGGTGAACCCGTATTTAGAACATCTTACTTCTGATTTCAAGTGAATTTACATCCTAGGAATACCTTCCATCAACATTGCATTATATTTTGCATTGTTTAATTTGCATCCTAGGCTTTTAAAAATTGCATTAGTGAAAAGATCATATAACTTGCATTTTTTCATTACATTTCATTAAAAATTCCAAAAATTCTACATTTTCATACTGTGTCTACATCCAAACATTTGAAAAACATCAAATTTCATTTAATTTTTTTGAAAAAACTCAAAAAAATCACTACTTGGACTAATTTTCCACACTAGGCAACTTGGTCCTTCTACACATTTTGCATATAATTTTTTTTTCATTTTCAAAGCATTTTCTACATTTCTATTTTCTGTTAGTGCATTGTTATTACAATTTCTAGAATTTTTGTTATTAGCATTTTATTGCTCTTAATCTATATTTCATTTGCATCCACCCGCATTTAGAAACCTTTGCATGAGTGTTTGGTGTCCTATTGGTAATACCTTAGTGGGAAGAAGCTCAAGACTCATGCTATCCCATGATAATACACACGTTATGGATCTTGGATTGTCTAAATAATTCACTCCTATTATTGCAACTAGTGCACCAGGAATGGACCCTACCGTTAGCAATTGTTTTCCTTCCAATAACATGCAAATTGACACACAAAATGATCACATTCTACAAGACAAAGTCATTAACATTTGTGAGGACTTAACACATCTTCAACATAATGTGTGTCTTGAAAACATTTCAACAATTGCAATTCCTACAATAGAGAACATCCATTTCCTACTTGAATGTGACGAAGGCCTAGATGTTATGAAATGAACCAAATATTTTTGTGGTTTAGGATGCTATGACTCTCTTGCTCAATTAGGGTTTTTCACTTAAACGAAAAGAGATAGATCCCACACAAAATCTAGGTGGTTCACTCAAACTAATGAAAGTACAATGAAAAAATTCCTAAATGCAATGATCTAACTACAATGGATTGATAAAACAGATTAAGTATTTATGCAAAACCTAAGAAATATGAAGTGATTGAAAACATAGTGTGATATGCAGAAATGAACTAGAAACATAAACGAATGCGAACATAACTTAATAAAATTGAATGGAATTCACCTGGAGGTAGAATGATGATGTTGGGAGGTTCTAGAATGTCTCATAAATCATTGTTAATAACCACTGGGACTCATTCACCACTGATTGTGAATCAGTCCAAGTTCTGGTAAATTTTGTTGAAACAGGTTTTGGGACGCGAAGAACTAAAATCCTCATAAATCACTTTTTTCCAACTTGGTAGTGGGACTCATTTTCCATTGATAGTGAATCATTCCACCTATAGAAATTTGCAAATTCTGAAGTCAACTCTATGGGTCCATATCTGCACTTGTCTTCTTGTCAGGTTGACAGAACTGAAACTATAGAAAATGGGTTGAATGGTTTCTCCAAGCTTGAATTAGTTATTTGTTGAATTAAGTAGCTTTGATGACTTGTTTGCCACTTTTCAACACCTATCTCTTTGAAAAATCTACCTAAAAGACCTGTAAACACACATGCAAAGAGGGGGAAAATGGTTAAGGGTTAGAGTATAGAGATTCGTCTTGGTCAAATCCCACTTTGGTAATAAAACCCTTGATAAAGAAATGAAATGAAATAAGAAAGGAATGATGAACAAAATAACATGCAAATGTCATGAAATCACCAAACCCTTGTTGTTGAAGTCTAAAGATATGTCAATGGTTGCTTCAAGATGTTTAATAATTGCTTGATTGAATAATTAAGGATGCTAGAATATTTGAATGCTATGATGGATTGAATGCATGAATGAATGGGGGTTAAAATGGATAGAAAAAAACTTATTTATACACACTTGTGCCCTAATTTCCCAAAAATACATTACAAGCCGACCTAAGGTCTTAATGAATAAAAACCTAAAAGAAATTTGAATTTATTTTGAATTTTGTGCCAAGAGGGACTCATTCTCCACCCATGGTGAATGGGTCCCACTCAAGAAAAATAAGTGGGTGTCGAGAATTAAGTTGCATTTAATGATGTTTGTCAAGTTTCTATACAAAAACACACTTAATTTTAAAGGCCTATAAGTGCATAAAGGGGCCAAATAAAGCATAAGAAAGTTGCAATTAGTGGTGACAAGCCTAGAAAAAGTGTGAAATTTTGTTACAAGACTTCACAACACTTCAAAATAAGACTTAGTAAGGGATAAAAAGGGAATATTTAGATGAATTATAATAAGAAGAGTCTAGAAAAGTGTAGAAATGTGTTACAACACTTCACAACACCTTCACAATACATCATAAAGTCTTAATAATTTAAATATTCAAGACCTAATGTGAATGTATAAGTCACATTACAACATTAAACCTAAGTAGGATAGGCCAAACATTACAGGAAAAAGAGATAAATGACCATGAAAATGTTCAAAGATCCATTTTTCTACGGTAAATTTAGCCCCCACTTTAGTGAGAGGATGAACTTGCTTCAAACTCACACTAAAGTAGCCATGCATATCGAGAGGGGTCCAAATGCACTTATGCTAGCAATATGAGATAACAATGATCAAGAGGGATGATCAATCCCCCAGGTTGAAGATCCCATGGAAAAATAAACATAAGGACAAAGGAACACATGTATGAAAGAGAGAAAGAAAAGGAAGAAGAAAAGGAAAAGTTGAATCAAGCTTCGATCATTTTTCCAACTACTTGTGGATCAAATCTAGGCTATTTGTTCAAAAAGAAAAATGCATACTCACTCTGGGGTGATAGAACTCATGGTTGTCCATTGGGTGAGAAGGCCCAAAAGGTGATAAATAATTGCTCGGCTAGTATGTACTCACAAACACATAGGTGGCTATGGGAAAGTTTTTCCTCGAAATGGGATTCTCACTCAACCATATCAAAGTTATACCTCTTAATAACATTTATAAAGCACCACAAAGGAAAATTTCAGTTCATGCTTCATGAGACAAGCAAATATTTGTATGCTTAGAACTCATGAACAAGCAGGATGGCAGCATAGGCATGCAAGCTATGTTATGCAAGGTGGCCATGTAAAATGAAAAAAATGAAAAATGAAAAAGAAATGTTCAAATGAGTCTTGTTTAGTTCATGTGAGGTTTATCACTTAGGGAACATTGTGTCTAATGTCTTCAAGAGAGGACCAATCAAAGAATAGAATATTCACAACTTAGGGGATGTAGTTTGTCACATCAGGCCACCAAGAGGAATGTAATATGCTAAGATAGATCACACTTATGAAGGACATCACACCCAATGTCATCCACAAAGTGAAAAACACATCATATGAAGTGACAAGGCTACACTAAGAACAAGGAAAAATGCAAAAATGAATAATGCCAATGTATGTCCCCACTTCAAAGGAATTGCACCACACCATTCTATGAGAAATTACTTTAAAGTAGCGAAGGAAAAAAATTTCAAAAAGAAACAAGACTTGAGAGCCAACTTGGAAAGCCCCTATTCCAAGTCATACGTTTTTGAGTAAGGTTGTGTCATGCGAAGGAAAAAGGAACAAAAGAAAGAGGGGTTGCCCCAAAAAAGGAACACACCAAACACATAAGGGATCTATGGATTTGGGGTCAATATGTTTGTTGCTAAATTTTTTTGATTAGAGAGCTCAGAACTATCATCATTCCCTAAATACATAGAACTGGAAGAATGAGACAAAGAGAGCAAAAACAAAAGAAAAATAAAATCTGTTTTGGGTTAACATGGAAGAGACATTGCGGTCTCAATGCTTTGCATTGTCCCCAAAAGGAAAAAAAACACAAGCAAAAAGAAAATGAAAAGGTGAAAGAAAAGGAAAAAGATTTTGGGTCAACATGAAGGAGACATTTTGGTCTCAATGCCTTGCATCATCCCCAAAAGGAAAAACAAAAAACAAAGGAAAAAAAGAAAGTAAAAGGACCTTTTGGGTTAACATGGAAGATACATAGGTCATCTCTATGCTTTGCGTCATCCCCAAAAGGAAAAACACAAAACAAAAGTGAAAATGGAAAAAACTAAAGTGATGCACGACATATAGAAGAGTGAAGGTACATATAGAGGGATTCACACAAAGAGAGACAACATCAAACATCACATCACCAAAGAAAAGAAAAGGAAAATGGAATGTAAAAAGGTTATTAATGAAAATGCAAGTCAACCATCTAACAAGTCATCTACCTCCCAATCATGTTCAGTGTATTGTGAGGGTGGTTGACTATCCAAAGGGACAATTGCAAGTGCCAAACTAGGGGAAGTACCAAGTTCATCACTCTGGAGAGGAGATATCTTAGTGAAGCTCATAGATGAGGAGAACAATGTATTTAATTCATCATGTATCTCATCGTCAATTTTTCGTTGTTTTTTCATCGTCATCTAAGTTGATCACAATAGGAGGATGAAGGATAATTTCCAATGAAGACTAGATTAGGAAGTGTGGCTGTTTTATCAGATCATTTTGTTGTGATGGTTGTATTGTACTATCTTGTGGTGGATCAGGAGGAGGAGGGTCATTATTTATTTTTTCTATCAAAGGAAAAGGTTGATTTTCTTTGTTGTTTTCAATTTGTAATTGATGAGCAAGGAGACAATGTCAACATGTACGCTCCCTAGCACCTTGGTTTCTTTTAATTATATTTTGAATTTGTTTAGGATTAAAAGCGAGTTGATCCACGATAGGCTCCTTTTCTTGCTGACGGGGAGGAACATAAGAAATGGAAGGAGGCGGGTCAATTACTTTCTCTTTTGCTTTATAAACTTGTTTAATGTGAGGAGGCATGATGTGGTTGGTTTCATTATCTCTTGGGAATTTAGATGATGAAGGTTATGTTTTTATTGTGGGTTTCTCTTAAGGTGGTAATGTTTTTTCAGATTCAGAGTCAGGTTGAAGCATTGTCTCATCTAAGATAGGGGCGTTGGAATTTGATGGGGACATGTGGCGAAGAGACAATTCAACTATTCATTTGGCTTTGAACTTTTGATAGGAAATGAAAAAGAATTATTTGCAAGGGGTGTTGGGTTCCATAGGTTTAGGCCAAAAGGCTTCCAAGGAAAAATTACCTTTAGATGACAATGGATTAAAGCCACTATGGTGTACAATAAATATATCATTGTCAAGCGGAAACTTCAAGCATTTGTGAATGACTGAAGGGACAACTTTCATCGAGCGAAGCCAAAGATGACCTAGCCATAGATGAAATTGATGCAACTATGGAATGATAGAGAATGTTACATCCAATGTTTTAGTTCCTATCTATAATAGGAGGATGCTTGATCCAATCGTAGGGCACACAAAACCATGATGTTGGTTTGTCATAATCATCTTGATAAAGATCATGTAATACCGAAAATTCTTTCATGATCGTGTTCTCACCACAGGCAGGATCTATTAATATCCCATTGGTGGGCTTATCATAGATGCGGCCAACTATGTAAAGAGGACCATCGAGAAGGTTTTTAAGTATATCGCCAGAGGAAAAAGTAATATAAAGATATTTTGTAGTTTGGCCCTTACGAGGGATAATGTCTATCATTCCTACGGTTTCATCAATGGGTTTAGCATGTGTAACATTTGGAGTAATATCATGTTGTTCATCAGTTGTATCAACATTCATCACATGATTGTTTGAAGGTTCACTGGCTTTGAAAAATGAGGGTATGTGCAAGATCATGATGGGCCAAAAAGTGGTGATATGATGGGTATGTGTAGGGTATGTGGTTGATGACTTTTTTTTTACCCAAATTTGATGAAATGAAAAGGGTTTTTAAAGGAGATTATCTGCTTTTCACCAATATAAATTATGTTTTACTATGAATTTAATAAATAATTATTATTCATTTTCTATTTGAATTATGACTAAAGTCCTGATTGATAGCCTAATTGAAAAACATCTATAGCTTTCAAAAGGTATATAATTTTTGAATCCAAAAACATGCATCACATTCTATGCTTCACATACTATAGGATTAAAAAAAAAAAATGAATTTTATGAAGATTTGACCAAGTTAAGGTGGTCAGACATACAAGTTTTTATATTTTTTTAAAGTTGTAATAAAAAAATCATAACAAATTATTTACTTGGAAAAAAACTACAAAAAAATATGCATCACATTGTACATGATTCCTCTACTTATATCTAAAATATTATAAAAATATATTTTATTTTTATTGTGGTTAGGGTGGTCAGACAAACACCTACTTATTTTTTCCCTGAAATTTAAGTACTACTGCATTGAAATTTCAAATTTTCACCAAATAGATTTTTTATTTATTTTTAAATAAACCTAGTAGTTTAGAAACTACATTCAATTTGCCACAGATTCTATTCTTACATATTTTTAAAATAATATAAACAACTTATTCAAATTTTTACGTCAAGTTTCCTAACTCTAATTTTTTGAATTTTTTGCCACTTAGGGCCTATTTTTTCCATGATGATCCTACACATACCCATGAAACATTGTGTTTAGGCATTGGGTTGGTAAAACCTTGAAAATTCTAGTTGAGTGAGGCAACAAACAAATTTCCTTTAACATCAATATTTGAAATAGATAGACAGCCAGAATCAATGAGGTGTTGCACTAGGTGTTTGAATGCTTGCATTGTTTTGTGTCATGTCCATTTTGGTGATGAAAATGATAATAAGCATTTGGTTTAAAGGTGGGGGGTAAAGGCTAGGTAGGATCAAGTGGTTTGACTATAGGAAAAGTGCTCATCTATTCTTGTATCAGTTGATTCATTGTGTTATGGAGGGTATCAGGTAAAGGGGTAAATTGTATCTTCGGGTCCCCATAGGTAAAGGGCGCGACTGCTTTAGTGACTGCCACTTGAGTATTAATGGGTTGAGTTGGTTCTGGAGGAGGGAGATTGAACTATAAGAAGCCTTTGTTTGGTTTTCTAAAGTTTTGTGAGTTTTTTTGGTTGCTTTGTTCAAATTTCTCAGCTCGGCTAGAAGTGGATTTTGCATCTCGACTAGTAACTGAGTTGTGATAGTCACAAAGGGTTGTGCATAAATGCATGAAAGAAGGAAATTTCATCATGGTCAATTTATCCTAAATGTGAGTTTGCAAGTTTTCAATAAACATCTTCTGGAGATGTGAATCAAGAACCTTGACATCTACTTGAGCATACAATGACTGATAACATGAAATGAAATCAGTTACTTTTTCATCCACATTTTGTTTACACCTCATTAAATCAGCCATTGTGTTTTTGGGAGTCATATGACTTGGAAATGACTTATAAAGGAATCAACAAGTTCATTAAATGATCAAATTTAATGATTGGGTAAAGAGGAAAACCACTCCAAGGTAGTATCCTTTAAAGTCCTAGGAAACAGTTTAGCTAATAGTTTATCATCAAGGACAAAATCATTGCATAAGGTTGTATAGGCATTGACATGATTAGTAGGGTCTCCTTTACCTCTATACTTCTCAAACCTAGGCATGTCAATTCCTTGTCGCATTGGTGTTCTTAATATTTCCAAAGATAATGGGCTACTATAGACACAGTATGTGGGTGGTGTATTTTGGTTTTGGTTTATGGTGGATATTTGTTGTTGCATGGAAGAAACAGTGTGAAGGAGTTGTGTGATAAGAGGGTCAGTGTGAGTGGTATGAGGTGGAAGAGAGAATGTTGATGGAGAGTATGTAATGTTGGGACAAGTGAAGGGGGAACTAATAGGAGTGAAGGTGGTGGAGGATGGAACATTCGATGCCACAAAAGAACTAGGAATGCTAGTTGGAATAGTGAAAGAAGGAGTCACATCACTAACCTGTTGCATGGTTTTTGTAACTTGAGGAGTGGTATAGGTGGGTATGGATGCTACAGTTGAAGGAGAAGGAATGTGAGATCCTCCTTGGTTAACCATAGTGTTTTTTGGTTGAGATGTGCTAGAGGTAGAAGTATGTTTGTAATATATCTCAACAATTTGTTTCATAACATCTCATCACTTTCAAGCATTCAATGGATGTTGTCTATAGCAGGAATGGAAGTGGTTGAAATGTTTTCAAGACACAAGATATGTTGGAGATGTGCTAAGTCCTCATGAATGTTAACTACTTTTTCTTACGGAAGGGAATTAATGTTTGTGTCTACATGCATTGTAGGGGAAGAAAAGGTGTACTAGTGGTAGTATCCATGCCTAATGCACCATTGTCAATACCAGGAGTAGGAGCTCTAGATAACTGAAGGTCCACAATGAATGTGCTATCACGGGAAGCCATGAGTTGGGAAATTCACCTCACTAAAGTATTATCAATAGGGCACCAAACACTCATACAAATACCACAAAAGGTGGGGTGGATGCAAATGCAATGCAAACTAGGAATAATAAAATGCAAATAACAAAAATTCTGTAAACTAAAATATGAAGGGAATAACAGAAAACAAAAATACAAAAATTACTGTGAAAATGACAGAATTTTTTGTGCAGAAAGTGCAACTGGATTGATTCGCCCAGGGTGGAAAATGAGTCTAGGGGTGAATTTTTTGTTATTTTTCAAAAAAATTAAAGTGATTTTGATGCTTTTCTTATGCAAAACTAGGCTACAAATGCAAAATTTGAGTTTTTGTAATGTTTTGAAGTGCAAAAATGAAATCTATATGAGATATTCACTAATGCAATGTTGTAAACCCTAGGATGTAAAACAATGCAAAATCTAATCCAATGAGTCCCAGGATGCTTATTCAAATGTAAATCAGAAAGATAATGTTTAATATATAGGTTCACCAAAATGAACCAAAGATTTTTGTGGTTTAGGATGTTATGACTCTCTTGCTCAATTAGGGTTTTTCACCTAAAGGAAAAGAGATAGATCCCACATAAAATCTAGGTGGTTCACTCAAACTAATGCAAGTACAATGAAAATATGCATAAATTCAATGATATAAGTGCAATGGAATAATAAAATGGATTGATTATTTATGCAAAACCTAAGAATTATGAAGTGTTTGAAAACATAGTGTGATATGCAGAAATGAACTAGAAGCATAAATGAATGCAAACAAAACTTAATGAAATTGATTGGAGTGCACCTAGAGGTAGAATGCTAATGCTAGCAGGTTTTGGAATGTCTCATAAATCCCTATTAATGACCATTGGGACTCATTCACCACTAATGGTGAATCAATCCAGGTTTTGATAAATTCTGTTGAAATAGGTTTTGGGATGTCGGGAAGTGAAATCCTCATAAATCACTTTTTCTAGCTTGGTAGTGGGACTCATTTGCCACTTATGGTCAATAATTCTACCTACAAAAATATGCAAATTATGAAGTCAACTCTATGGGTCCATATCTGCACTTGTCTTCTTGTCGGGTTGACGGAACTGAAATTGCATAAAATGGGCTGAATGGTGTCTCCAAGCTTGAATTAGGTCTTTGTTGACTTGAATAGATTTGATGACTTGTCGACCACTTTTCAACACCTATCTCTTTGAAAACTCTTCCTACAATACCTGCAAACACACATGCAAAGAGGGGAAAATGGTTAAGGGTTAGAGTATAGGGATTTTCCTTGTTCAAATCCCACTTTGGTAATAAAACCCTTGAGGAAGAAATGAAATGAAATAAGAAAGGAATGATGAAAAAATAACATGCAAATGTCATGAACTCACCAAACCCTTGTTGTTGAAGTCTAAAGATATGTCAATGGCTACTCCAAGATGTGTGATAATTGCTTGATTGAATGATTAAGGATGCTAGAATACTTGAATGCTATGATGGACTGAATACATGAATGAATGGGGGTTATAATGGATAGAAAAACACTTATTTATACACACGTGTGCCCTAATTTCCCAAAAATACATCACAGGTTTACTGTTCATTCATCAGATCTAAGATTAAGTTAAGTAAATTTTGAAAATTTTAAATATTATGTGACAATTGATTCACCCCCCTCTTAGTTGTATGTCCTTGTTTTTCCAACAATTGGTATCAGAGTAGGTTCCTTTGAAGAAGTTTAAAAGCTTGAGGTGATCTAAGATGGCATCATACAAGAAGGACATTCCTAGATTCGATGGAACAAACTACTCATTGTGGAAAACTGGGATGGAGTGTCATTTGAGGTGTATTGGTGAACCCTACTAGAAGATTACAAAGAACAAATATGTTATTCCTTAGAATGGTCCTTCCATTGTTAATGAGATTAAAGAAGCTAAGAATAATGTAAGGGCTATGGAAGCTTTGTTGAGTGCTCTAATAGATTTAAAAATGACAAATGTGATAAGTATGAAGATAGCTCATGAGATGTGGATGAAGCTAGAAACTTTGTATGAAGGAGATGTACATGTGAACATGGCTAAGCTTCAGAGTTTGAAAGGAAAGTATCAAAATTTGAAGATGGGTGAAGATGAAAATATTTCTTTTATGCAAAAAGCAAATGGAATAGTGATGGGTATTAGATGTGTCGGTGGTACCCTAGATGAAGAAGAAATTGTGGCTAAAGTGCTTAGATCATTGCCTCCCTCCTACAAAGAAAAGGCTCATGCTATTGAAGAAACTAGATCATTGATGAATGTGACAAGGGATACACTGATTCGTAAACTTGCTACCTTTGAGTTGAGCAAATTTGGTGAATTTGTTCCCAAGACTGAAACTGCATTTAAGGCTACTACATTTGGAAGAAACAAGCAAAGATATGATTCAGGAGAGAGTTATAGAAATACATTCAAGTATGAGGAAGAAATGAAATAGCTTGAAGATGAAGAAAGAAAGGTAGAAGAGTTGGAAGCACTGATTGTAAAGAAAGAAGGTAGAGAACAAGGTAAGTATAAAGGGAAGTTGCCTATTAAATGTTTTTCTTGCAGTAAAATAGGTCATTTTGCATCAAGGTGTCCTGAAAGAGTTCCTAGGTCTAATCCTTACAAACCTAGATTTCAAAAGAAATGTTATTTTGTGGAAGAAGGTGTGACTAATGAAGAATTTGATAAAGAAAATGGAAATGAAGATGATTGGGTTTTCATTGCTATCAAGGAAAATAGTCTAGTGGCTACTGAATTTGCTAAAGTTGAGAAAGCTCTTGTAGCCCGAATTGAAGAAAGGGATGAGTGGGTCATTGACAACAGATGCTCACATCATATGACTAGTGACAAAAGCAAATTTGTAAGTCTAGAGAAGTATCATGGTGTGGTTGTAAGATTTGGAGATAACAATGCTTGTGTGATTTGTGGCAGAGGATCTATTTGTCTTGGTGGTAAGCATAACACTAATGATTTTTTTATGTTGAAGGCTTGAAGCACAACCTTTTGAGTGTTGGACATATGGTGGACAAGGGTTATGATCTTCAGCTCAAAGATGGAAGATGCAGGATACCTGGAAGTTCTAGAAAAGTAATTGCTTAAGGTAAACATACAAAAGGTAATATTTTTCACCTGAATGTTGCT
The DNA here is from genome assembly GCA_007258455.2 of Sequoia sempervirens. Lineage (NCBI taxonomy): Eukaryota > Viridiplantae > Streptophyta > Pinopsida > Cupressales > Cupressaceae > Sequoia > Sequoia sempervirens. Next base: position 24,778,350 of record VDFB02047144.1, on the reverse strand, counting down.
AGTGAAAGTTGTTTAATTTCACAAGTAGATGAAAGCTGGTTATGGCATAGAAGGTTGTGTCATGTGAATTTTGATAACTTTTTCAAAGTAAGTTCCACTCAAGTGGTAAGAGATCTACCCAAGCTAGTGAAGCCTGCTAACACAATTTGCAAGGAGTGTCAGATGGGAAAAAAAACTAGAGTTTCTTTTCGAAGAAAACATCATGTTCAAATGGATTACTAGAGCTGGTACATACTAATCTATGCAGTCCCTCCAGAGTAAAAAATATTCATGGAGAAAGGTACTTTATGCTTCTTATTGATGATTATTCTAGGATGATATGGGTTTCTTTCTTAAGAGAAAAATGGGAAGCATTAGAGAAGTTCAAAATTTTCAAAGCTATGGAAGAGAATGAGAAAGGTCTAAAAATAAAATTCTTAAGGTCAGACAGAGGTGGTGAGCTCACCTCCAGGGAGTTTAATTCTTTTTGTGAAGAGCATGGAATTAGAAGACAGTTATCTGCTCCCTAAACCCTCAATAGAATGGAGTTGTAGAGAGGAAGAACAAAACAATTATGGATGTTGCTAGAACAATGATGATTGAAAGAAATGTGCCTCACATATATTGGAGTGAAGTTATAAGAACTATTGTGTCCACTTTGATTGGGTAAATGTAAATGGTAATTCTGGTAAGACTCCTTTTGAACTATGGTTTTTTTATAAGCCTATTGTTAAATATTTGAAGATCTTTGGAAGCAAGTGTTACATCAAGAGAATGAGGACATCGAAAATTTTGATGCAAGAAGTGATGAAGGAACATTTCTAGGTTACTCTACTAAAAGCAAGGACTATCAGTGCTATAACAGAAGATTAAGAAAAATGGTTGAGAGTGCAAATGTCAGAGTTGATGAGGATTCTGCTAAATCATCCAAATACTATGGATATGATTTATATGACCAAGAAGACAACACAAACAAAGGGAAGAATGCTTAGACACATAAAAAAATTCAAATTGTGCCATATGTTCCAATAAAATAACTTCCATTTGTTCTAGTAAATCAAGGTAGTCAAGAAAGAGAGACAAGTGCAAGTGTAAAAGAAAGAACAGAAGAATTAGAAGTTCAACAGAATCCTAAAACTATGAGGTATGTAAAGCTAAATCATTCTGAAAATCAAATTATAGGAGACAAGAATAAAGGTGTGAAAACTAGAAGAAAGACTATAGAAGAGTACTACCTGATCTCCAAGATTAAGCCTAAAGATGTCAATGACACCTACAATGGTGAACATTGGATGGAAGCTATGAAGGAACAACTGATGTAGATTGAAAAGAATGATACATTGATACTTGTTCCCAAACCTAAAGATAAAAATGTAATTGGTACTAAATGGGTCTTTTGGAATAATCTGAATGAAAAAGGTGAAGTGGTCCAGAATAAAACAAGACTAGTATGTAAAGGGTATTCACAAATGGAAGGTATTGATTTTGAAGAAAACTTTTCCCCTATTTCCAGAATTGAAGCTATAAGGTTATTTCTTGCTTATGTTGCATATAAGAATTACAAAGTCTATCAAATGGATGTGAAGTCAGATTTTATGAATGGTGAGCTAGAAGAAGAAGTATATATTGAACAGTTGGATGGATTTCAACTGATTGATAAGGAAAACATGGTTTGTCAATTGAAGAAAGCTCTATATGGACTCAAGCAAGCCCCCAGAGCCTGGTATGCTAGACTAGACAAATACTTATTAAAGCTTGGATTCAATAAATGTACTGCTACCAACAACTTGTATTTCGAACTGGATCATGACAAAGAGTTAATTATTGAGGTCTTTGTTGATGACATTATTTTTGGAGGAGATGACAATCTATGTATGAAGTTTGCTAATGAAATGAATAATGAATTTGAGATGAGTATGATTGGAGAGATGAAGTTCTTTCTGGGATTGCAAGTTACTTAGTTAGATAAGGGGATCTTCATATCTCAATCCAAATATGTGAGATATAGCTATTGAAGAATTTTGGCATGGAAGAATCAAATCCTGTGGGTAGTCCCATGGTAATTGGATGTAAGTTAACACAGAATGATAATTCTCCTAAGGAAAATCAAACAAGATACATGTCAATGATTGGTGGATTGCTCTACTTAACTTAGACCAAACCAGACATTATGAATGTTGTATGTATGGTTATGAGATTTTAGGCTGATCCAAAAGAGTCTCATGTGACTACTGTAAAGAGAATCTTTAGGTATTTGAAAGGAACAATTGACTTTTGGATTTGGTATCCTAAGGATGATGATCTTACTTTGAATGCATACACTGATGCAGATTGGGCAGGAGATGTAGATGATAGGAAGAGTACTAGTGATGGTGCCTTCTTCCTAGGGAAGAAGTTGGTGTCATGGTTGAGTAAAAAGTAGAATTCCAATTCCCTATCTACTGCTCAGGTAGAGTATATTATTGCTGCAAATAACTGTACTCAAGTGATATGGATGAAACAAATGTTGAAAGATATCAGAGTAGTATATGATGAACCTATTGCCATATATTGTGACAACTCAAGTGCAATTAACATATCAAAGAATTTGGTGCTACACTCTAAGACCAAGCATATATCAATCAAGTTTCACTTCTTGAGGGAAAAAGTGAATGAAAAAGAAGTCAAACTAGAGTATGTGCCTACCAAAGAACAGATTGCAAAAAATTTCACTAATTTGTTTCCTAAGGATACTTTTGAGTATCTTAGAGGGATGTTAGGGGTGATTACCCCTCCTAATATGAACTAAAGATGCATTTTCTTGCATCAATCTACGTGCTTCATAGATATTTCTTGATCCAGATTGATATTTTCATGGTTGCTACTCAGGGGGAGTAGTCAGATGTGCAGATATATGGTTTAGAGCTTGTATGTGGGAAGATAATTCTTATCTTTTCCATTGATTTCAAAGGGGGACAAGAGTCATGTGAAAAATCATTGCTTATCTAGAGTGAAGAGTCTTGTGGAGAGAAGATCATGCAGAAGACGTTAAGGAAGAAGAGTCAAAATCTAAGGGGGAGAGTTGGGTTGATGGTGTTTTTCACATCATGTGTTTCCATCAATGCCAAAGGGGGATATTTTTGGATTTTTTGGTTATGTTGTTGATATGTGGTTGTCATTGATGTCAACACTATTAGCATTATTGTATTGAAGGTTGTATATGTCAAGGATATTGAGAAAATTGTTAAAGGAAGAGTTACAAGTTGCTAGTGGAACAATGGAGGTCATGAAGGTGTCTTGTTCTGTACATTGAATATCAGTTGTTGTGGACTAAAGGGTTTAGTGTTGAGACTATCTAGTTCATCTACCTGAAGTTTAAGAGGTCCGCATGAAGATTTGATCATGCTATGATCAGTTGTGTTCTGACAGTATTTTTGTGGGTTCTGTCAGTGTTACTGATTGAAGCTTATGTGATTCTGATAATTTATGTTACTGCGGATGATTCTGTATTAGTTCTTGTTGTACATCCACATTGATCGGTGTGCTCATGGTCAAATATTTTTCTCAGTATGTTCAGGTTTTTATGTTCTTTGTTGACATCATGGTTGTAATGTGTTGCGGATCCTTGAAGATTTAAATTTGAATGTTTGGCACAATCGAAGATATTGTTTTAGGTCATATCATGATCTTAGCTGACGGTGTTTGATCCAAATTGAAAATTTATTTATAAATTTGGGCCGACATTGAAAATATGCTTTATAGTTTTGGCCAACTAAGTTGTTGATGTAATTCCATGTTGCGGATATATAAGAACAATTGTTTGAGCGAATTCAGTGTGCATAAGAGTGAATGTATTCTACAGAAAGTGTAGATGTGTGAATAGTGTTCAAATCATTTGATTGCAGAGCAAAGTGAGAAGAAGTTTGAGAGAAGTGTGAAGAAGGTTTTTTGTGCTTAACTAGAACTATAATCAGGCTTGTGAAGAAGCTATTTTCTTAGTTCATACCCTTCAGATCTAATTTGTATTGTTGTGTATTGTTGGGCAGTGAGCTCTAGGAAGTGTGCCTGAATGCATGTGCATTCCCATTATTCTTCTTATACTTTTAAAGGGTATAATATTGTGGACTAACATCCACCATGGTTTTTCCCCTAACAAGGTTTCCATGTAGAAATCTTGGTGTTCTATGTCTTTTTGATGTGTTGATTGTTCATGGTTTACTGTTCATTGATCAGATCTAAGATTAAGTTAAGTAAAGTTTGAAAAGTTTAAATATTCTATGACAACTGATTCACCCCCCTCTCAGTTGTTTGTCCTTGTTTTTCCAACACCACCCACCTATTATGTTTGAAGCAGTTCACTATCTCTAGAAATATTGTGAACACCGATGCCACAAGAAATATAGATAAGTAGATTTGAGAAATATGGAGAGAAGGGAGATCCTTCTAACCATGTTAATGCTTACACAACCTTATGTAGTGACTTTGTCCTTGATAAATTGTTAGCCAAATTGTTTCCTAGGACTTTAAAAGACACTACCTTATAATGTTTTTCATCCTTACCAAACAATTCAGTTCGTTCATTCAATGAACTAGTTGATGAATTTATAAATCATTTCCAAGTGCATATGATTCCAAAGAATACCTTGGATGATTTGATGAGATGCAAACAACATGAAGAAGAAAAGATAATTGCTTTTATCTCATGGTATCAATCACTTTACTCTCAAATCAATGTCAAGACTCTCGATCCACATCTTCAATAGATGTTTATAGAAAACTTACAAACCAAACTTTAGGAAAAAATCACAATGATGAAATTTCCCTCCTTTATGCATTTGTGGACCGCCCTTTACGATTATCACAATTCAGTTAGTAGTCATGATGCGAAGTCCACTTCTAACCGAGCTGAAAAATCTGAACATGCCACTTCAAACAATTCACAACCATTTCAAAAGAAAAACAAAGGGTTTTTACAATTCAATCTCCCTCAACAATCAACTCAGCCCATCAACAACCAAGTAGCAACTGTTAAAGTCATGATACCTTATAGTTATGGAGATCCAAAATGATAGTTCACACCTTTACCAAACACTCTTCATAACACAATGTCCCAACTTGTACATCAACAAATGATTACTTTACCTACTATTAAACCACTTGATCTTACTAAGCCTTTACCTCCAACCTTTAAACCCAATGCTTATTGTCATTATCATAGACAAAATGGACATGACACAAAAAATTGTAAGTATCTTAAACACCTTGTGCAAAACCTCATTGATTTTGGTCATCTATCCATTGCAAATGTTAATGTTCAAGGCAATAAGTCTGTTGCCCCACCCAATCAAAATTTACAAATTTTCACCGATCCAATGCCCAAACATAATGTGTCATTTGTCAAAGCTACTAAAACTTCAAATGCTGATGTGATGAATATTCATACAGATGTTGAACATCATGATCCTATTCCATATATTACCACTATTAATCCTATGGATGAAATGGTAGGTGTGATAGACATTATCCCTCATAAGGGCCAACCTAAGAAATCCAATGATATTACTTTCTCCACTAAGGACATAATTCTAAATTTCCCTGAAGATCATCTTTACATAGCCAATTGTATTTATGATATGCCCACTTATGGGATACTCATAGATCTTTCCTATGGAGAGAATGTGATCACTGAGAAATTTTTGGTATTACATGATCTTTATCAAGATGATTATGGTAAACCAATATCATGGATCAAAACACACAATGACTTTGCTTTCCCTACAATAGGACCAATCGTCCTTCCATTACAAATAGGACCAAAAACATTGGATGTTACATTCTACATCATCCCATAGTTAGACCAATTTCATTTGTGGCTAGGCTATCCATGTCTTTGCTCAATGAAAGTTGTCCCTTCGGTCATACACAAATGTTTAAAGTTTCCACTTGAGAATGACATATTCACTATTCACCATAGCCTAGGATTTAACCCTTTGTCTTCTAAAGGAAACTTCTCCTTAGAATCCTTTTGGCCCAAGCCCATGGAACCTATCACACCTCATAAAGACTTCTTTTTCATTGCTTACCAAAAGTTTAAAGTAAAGAAAATTGTAGAATTATCCCTCTGCAACATGTCCCCATCCACCTCTGACACTCCTATCCTATCTAAAATAATGCTTCAACCCAAACAAGAAACAACCCATCAACCTCAACCAACACCTAAAACTTCCCCCACATTGTCCAAACGACCGCAAGATAATGATAATAACTATGTCATGTTTCCTTGTACAAAACAAGTTTATAAAGAAAAGGAGAAAGTGGATGAACAACCTTCAATGGTTTCTTTTGTTCCTTCCCTTAGGGAAGACAAGCAACCAATGGTTGATCAACCTGCTCCTTCACAAACACAACTCAACAATAAAACCACATGAAACTGAGGAGCTAGGGAGCATATGTGTCGACGTCGTGCCCTTGCTCACAAATTACAAGATGAAGAAAATAAAGAAAATAAAAATATGCACTTGAAAGAAGTAATGCATGATGAACCTCATCCCTAGTCACAACAAAATGATCCAATACAATAACCACAACTTGTGATACACCCTTCATTGGACATTATCATCCATCCTCCTGTTGTGATTAATCTGGTTGACGATGATGAGATCACTAAAATAGACAAAAGAGGTGCATAATGATCTAAATATATTATTTTCCTCTTCCATGAGCTTAAAAGATACCTCTCCTATATACAGTGTAGAATCTGGTGCCTCCCCTAGTTTGACACTCACACTTGTCCCTTTGGCTAGTTTCCTACCCTCGGCACATCATGAACATGACTGGGAGGTGGATGACTTGCTTGATGGTTGACTTGCATTGTCCTTACTAGTCTTTTTCATTTTCTTTTGTGTGTTTGAATGTGCATAATGTGTTCCCCCATAACATGATGTTTGATGTTCTCCGAGCTCTTTGTGACATTCTTCTATTTGTACCTTCATTCTTCTATATATGTCATGCACCATTATCGCCTTTGTCTTTTATCTTTTTTCTTGTGTTTTCCTTTTAGGGATGACACAAATCATTGAGACTGAAATGTATCTTTCATGTTAACCCAAAATACCCCCTTTTCTTTTTCTTTTTCTTTTGTTCTCCTTTTGGGGATGATGCAAGGAATTGAGACTACAATATCTCTTTCATGTTGACCCAAAAGCTTTTCCTTTTTCTTTTTTCTTGTGTTTTCCTTTTGGGGATGATGCAAAGCATCAAGACATACTATATCTCTTCCATGTTGACCCAAACGGATCTTTCTTTTTCTTTGTTTCACTCTCTTTGTGTCATTCTTCTAGTTCTATGTATTCAAGGAATGCTGACAGTTTCAAGATCTCTAATAAAACATTGCAACAAAGAACATACTGACCCCAAATCCATAGATCCCTTATGTGTTTGGTGTTTTCATTTTGGGGGAAACCCCTTCTTTTTCTCTTTTCCTTTTTCTCTCACATGAAGCAGCCTTACTCAGAAACAGATGACTTGGCATAGAGGCTTTCTAAGTTGGCTCTCATGTCTTTTTTTTTTTTGCATTTTTCATTTTCTACTTTAAATTAATTGCTCATAATGCATTGTGTAGCAATTCCTTTAAAGTGGGGGAATACATAGGAATAATTCATTTTGCATTTTTTCCTTTTTATTGGTTCTTAGTGCAGCCTTGTTACTTCATACAATGTGTTTTGTTGCTTTGTGATGACATTGGGTGTAGTTTCCTTCATGAGTGTGATCTATCTTATCATATTACATTCCTCTTAGTGGCTTGATGCGACAAACTGCATCCTCTAAGTTGTGAATTTTCTATTCTTTGATTGGTCCTCTCTTGGAGAAATTAGACACAATGTTCCCTAAGCTAAGACCTCGTATGAACTAAGAAAGACTCCTTTGAACATCTTTTGCATGTTGTATATTTCATTTGTTATATGGCCATCTTGCATAACACATTTGACATGCATGTAGTGCCATCGCGTTTGTTCATGAGCTCCAAGCATACAAAGTTTTTCTTGTCCCATGAAGCTCAAAATGTCATTTTATTTTGTGGTTCCTTATTAAATTTATCAAGAGGTATAACTTTGGTATGGTTGAGCAGGAATTCCATTTTGAGGCATGACTTTTCCCCATAGCCACCTCTGTGTGTGTGTGTGTGAGAGTACATACCATCCATTAGTGCATATTTCTCACCTTTTTGGCCTTCTCACCTGGTAGATAGCCATGAGTTCCATTGCCTTAGAGTGAGTATACCTTTCTTGTTCCAAAAAAAACAACCTAGATCTAATCAACAATGGGATGGACAAACGATCGAAGCTTGATCCGATTTTCTTTCCTTTTGACTTCTCTCTTTCATTCCTTTTCATCACTTTCTTGTGTGTTCCTTTATGCTAATGTTTGGTTTTCCATGGGATCTTGATCCTAGGGGCTTGATCATCCCTCTTGATTGTTGTTGTCTCATCTTACCAGCATGGGTACATTTGGATCCCTTTTGATGTGTATGTTGGGCTACTTTAGTGTGAGTTTGAAGCAAGTACATCCTCTCACTAAAGTGGGGGCTTAATGTGTCGCCAAAAATTGTATAGCTGGACATTTTTACACTTACTCGAGTCTCCCTCATGGACTTTGGCTTGATTTTTCCTAGATTTAATGTTGTAATGTGGTCAACACATTCACATTACGTCTTGGACCCCTATGAATCAATAAGAATTCTAGTATGTCTTGTAAAAGTGTTGTAACCCACTTTCACACTTTTCTAGGTTCCTTTCATTATAATTCACTTAAATAACCCCTTTTTATTACTTACCAAGTCTTATTTTAAAGTGTTGTAAAGATTTGCAACAAACTCATGCTTTTCTAGACTTTCATCACTAATTTGACCCTTTCTTATGTTTAAATGACCCCTTAATACACTTTCTGACCCTACTTACATGTATTTTTGAGAACATTCACATTAAAAATAAATAAATACACTTTAATTCCCGACACCCAGTAAAATTGCTTTGGTGGGACCATGTCACCACCTGAGGTGACTTAGTCCCATTGGGCACAAAAAACAAAATAATTTTAATTTTCTTGGGGGATTTTATTCTCTTAACCTTAAGGTTGGCCTGTGATGTGTTATTTTTGGGAAATATTGTAAAATCAAGTATAAATAAAGGGTTTTTCTCTCATTTTCTCCCCCATTCATTATTCAAGCAATCCATTCATTTATTTAATCATTCTCAAGCATTCTAAGCATCACCAAGCATCCATTAGAGTAGCTTCTTGCATATCATCAAATTTAAACATCAAGGGTTTGGTGAGTTTGTGACATCACATGTTATTCATTCATCATTCTCTCTTTATTTCATTTCATTTTCTAGGGTTTGATTACCAAATTGGGGTTTGACCAAGGCAAACCCCTATTCTCTAACCCTTAACCATTTTCCCCCTCTTTGCATGTGTGTTTGCAAGTATTGTATGCAGATTTGTAAAAGAGGAAAGAGTTAAAAAGGTGTTTTTTAACTCATCAAAGTCATCCAAGTCAACAAAGCCCTAATTGAAGCTTGGAGACCTCTTTCAGCCCATTTTCTATAGAATCTAAATAGGACACCTGTTAGGAAGGGAAGTGTAGACAAAAAGCTATAGATTCCTACCCCAAATTTCCCGAGATTCCCAGGTGAACTAAGTCTCCATCAATGGCGAATTAGTCCCACTGCCAAGCCTAAAAAAGTGATTTTTACATTTATGAGTACCCATTTGGTAGAAACCTATTCTGATAGAATCTCCCTAAAATAGGACTAAGTCACCTAGCTTGGCGTAAGTGTCCCAGTTGGTGTCAACAACAAAATATGCTAGATTCTAGAGCCTTTCTACATCACATTTTAGTTTCCAGGTGCACCTCTCCAATATTGTTCATTTATGTTATTGTTTACTTGCATTCTTAGGTCATTTTGCATACATCACTTTGTTTTCAATCAACTTGAATTTCTTTGGTTTTGCATTAATTTAAAGGTATAGATTCATTCAAATATCCTTATGATACCCTCCTTTTGTTGACCTAGTTTTTGGAAGAAATCTTTATTCCAAACCAAGGGTTAGGGCATCAAATTGAGCCATCATGACATGAGATTTTGAATTATTGTAGTGCTCAAAATAGTCTTTTCAAAAAGCATAATTTTTAATATATTTTTTTTATTATTATAGTTCTTTTTCTATTTTCTAGTAAACATTAATTTCTTACCAAACATAAATTAATTTGTCTTATGCAAATGGAAAAATTTTAAAATATAAAATTGAGAAAAAGCATGTGTGCATAGGCTATATTGATGTCCTATTATATATTGCTTTTTCTAATACATGTGGGATAATTTATGAATGAAGGGTCTCTTTTTCTTAAAAAGGGATATGGCTGAAGTACTCCCCATTGCACTATGAATTCACAAAATGACTAAAATGTAGTCCATTAGGATGACCACTAACCCTATGTTTAAATATTATTATGTTGTCATATTAATACCCTATTAATCATTTAACACTATAAATGTAGGATTATGGTATTCAAATACAATAGAAATTTTCATGTTCAAGGAGCTAAATAGATCTTATCAAGCTATTTAAACTAAGAGAAGAAATATTAAAGTTTGCAAATTATGAAATTAAAACTTTATATTGTATAACATTTTATGTTATGAATAAACCACTTCATCTTTTATATAAAATGTGTATTATAGAAAATGAATTTTTCAAATACATTTTTAACTGAAGGAAATAAATTTTATATATTAAAAAAATTAAATGTGAATGAAAAAATAAACTTTAATAATACTTAGCCACATGGATTCATTTAAAATATCAACATTATTTATATATTATGACATTCAAAACACTATACATATTAATACATATGGTATTTCAAGAGTGTGTAGTTAGAAAGGCCATCAGAGCTCATGGTCCTAGTGTGGTATTAGGTTTGGTTGACAATACTCAAAAATGTAGAGATGTTGAACTTCCCCTCATTGGGTGGGAATTGTTTGTGCATTGGTACAAAAAGAGAAATTCTAAGATCTCCCCATTTCTAGTGTTTGGACATATGACCTGGAGAAATTGGTGGTCCCAAATATATTCATGTACATGGACTTGTTTAGTCATATTTCCAACCACTATGATGAGAATGTCAGGGTTGTTAGGGCTATAAATGGAGGAGAATTGATTCTAATTAACATAGCCTACATCACTGAGGTCTTTGACCTAAAGTTGGCTGCTAACAAGGTCATAAATTTCAAACTTCTTAAACAAAAGTATCAACAAGACCAAAATAGCTTTAAGGTGCATTGGCTCCCTAGATACAAATTGAAGATCTTTGATTGAAGATCTATAAGAATTCATGCTAATGAGATTGGGCCCTTCAATCTTGATACCTTTCCTTTGAAGATTACTTCATAAGGAATTATTGTGCATTGTGTCAATTCTTGGGAGGAGATTCCCAAAAAGGATATTAGTAGGTTCCTTTGATGTACATGGTTGTAGATATTCAACACCCATTGTAAACACTGAGTTTTATTTTGCTACATACATAGGAAATTCCATCCACAAGTAGCTGGTGGAAATAAAAAAGAGCATCAAAGTCATCAATTTCATATGGTACTCTTTTCTTTGTCATATTTTTTTATATGAAGGGAGAGGAAATTTGGAAAAATCTCTTCAAATTCACATGGAATATGGTAAAGGAGGTATTCTCCTTATTCAATGTTGGACCCATGTGTGGGTCATGCATTGCAATGTATCAAGCAATGCTATTTTTAAAATCCATTTTGTAAGGAAGATTCTTTCTTACTTAGGAGTTGAAGAGCTCAGGCTACAAAAGGAAATTTTGGATTTTCTTAGACACAAGGACATGACACTAGAATTAGGAGTTCAACATAATTGGGGAGATTGGTAAATCCATACTGAATCCAAATTCATAAGGGTATATGGATGCCCTATGGGTCCTCATGTATTGCTAGGGTACATGCCATTCAAGTTGGGATTTTTGGAGATTATGTGGTAGGTGAGTGAAGATGATAAGGCCCATATTAAGGAGTAGAATAAGGGATCATTCTTCCAATTTTCTACCACATTTTTTTATTTTACTATTATAAGGGAAGGATTGGAGTAACTCTACCCTATTCTCCAAGTTTATAAGATGGCCCAAGAGAATGAAAGAGATTGTGATATTTAAGGTTTCATAAATCAATTAAGGATAAGCATAAAGAGTTTTGCATTCCAACATCAACTTCATTTCAGGGAAGATGTCTTAAGGAATTGTAATGATGAGAAGAAAGCTAATGATAGGAAGGTCAAATGGGTGGCCTTCATAAAATTAGAGGATGCTAAATTGAAAAAGAATCTTGATTAACAAGAGGCTTATGTAGAGATTAGAGACTCAATTACAAGGATCCAAATGATCTTGCAAAATATTGACAAAGTTATTGGAAAGACCTAGTTTTGGAGGAAATGCCAACTTATCAGCCCAAGATAGATCATTTTGTCTATTCTTTTGTTAGAAGTCCTAAAGGGCCTATCATCAAGGAAGTGTCTCCTCAAAGTCCACATTTTGCACCACATTCTCCTCCTTAGGTGCCAATGCCCCATCCCAATGTAATTATTGTAGATTCCCCTCCAAGTGAACAACCTTAGAAGAGGAGAAGAATTGAGAAACAATCTTTGGTTGAATATACTCTTGGACCTAAAAAGGTGGATGAGATTGAAGTAACAACACAAGTATGGAAATAGATTCCTTCTCCCCATAGGGAAAATATTGTCAGGCATAAATGTACTAATGGGGAGGGATGAAGAAAATTATTTAAGAGACATGGCCTATACACAATTCATATTTGATGATAAATTTTTCAGAACTTAGGAGTTTAGGGATTTTGTTATAAGATCTAAAAAGGAGGAATTATATAAAAGGCTAAGTGAGGTAAAATCAAATGTTCTAACTAGCCAATATGATGTTATCACAAAAAAGGTTTTAGCTAAATTCAATTTTGATATGAGGAACATTACCCCTGATGGAGGAAGAAAATTGGTTAGAGAAAGTGGATTTCTATTGCTCCCAGACTGGGATATTACTTCACCCATAACATTTCACACAATAAGGCAGAAAGATGAAGTTTTCTCTTTAGAAGAGGAAACCCTTGCAACATAGGCTCTTTCCCCTAATACAAATAAGTCTCAGGTTGCAGAGGAATCATAGAATATAAGGGGAGGGTTGGTAATAAAAAGGGTATTAGAGACCTCAGCCTTAAAATCTACTTCACTAGTGGTCAATATTATTAAATTCACTGAAGCCACAACTAAAAAACTCTAAAGTGACTATGATAAATTGTTAAAATAAAAAATGCTTAAGAAGTACCTTCCCCTATAGACACTCAAACTTAGTAAGCTCTTCTTTAGTAAGGCTACCAAAAAATCTGGTAAAGGAGAAAGAAGAACTTAAAGAGAATATTTAAATGCTAGAGGAACATATGAAGAATGTCCAAGACACTCAACATGATGAAATGGTACATATTGTATCAAATTTTTTGGGGCATATAATGTCCAAAATTTTAAATAGATTAGAGGGATCCTATAGGGATTATAAAAACCTAAAGGATGTTATTTATAGGGTGGTTAGGGACTAGGAAAGACTTGTGAATATCATGAAAAAATGGGTTCATAAAATTATAGCTTTGTAGGGCATGTACAAAGTATCTATGCATGAGAACAATCTACTAGACAATATTTTTCCCAAATTTGATATGGCTAAGTTAGTACAAAGAGCCAAAACCAAGCTTAAGCATTTTGAGGATATAGAAATAAATATTATACCTCATATTACTAAGGATGATGGAGAGATTAAGAATTTTAAGGAGTGGAAGGAAGGGTTTAAAGCATTGGTCCCTATTGTGTCATTTTTATTTGTGATATTGATTGATGAAAGCATTATAATAACAATGTTAATTCTACCCTTGAATTGCGTTGATTGATTTTAGGATCTTCAATTTTCCCAATATATTTTCTAGCTCCTATTAGGATTAAAATGATAAAATGACTTGTATTTATATGAAATTATTTTAAGTTCTCAAAAATAAAATACCAATAACCGACAAATAAAATTGGATTTTTAAATCATAAAATACTGACACTTACATATTTAAATTTGAGCCAAAAATGGATAGATAAGGGCATGTTGCAAGTATGAGTAGTTAGTGTTGTCATTAATTTCAACTGGTAATGGTTGAAAAGTTTTGTTGATTTAATTAGTTTCATTATGTTTTCATTAGTAAGTGTTACTGGTGTCAACCTCTAGTGTTGCTTTGATAAGATTTTGTTTATGGGTATTGTTTGGTTGAGTTGTTATGTTGTAGTTGGTTTTGTGATGATGAGGAAGTGGTGAAGATGATTATAATTTTTTTGTGGTGCTTGGTTTCCAAGTTATTTTGAGAAAATTTAAATAAAAGAGGAAATACTATGTTGTAGAGGTATTCTAGCATACAAAGTGGTGTTTTGGATTTTCTCTCCATTTCTTCATCTTGAAGATCTAATTGTGTGGTTTGGATATGTTGATTAGAGGCGTTCATAGGTGTTATATCTAGAGTTTCTTGGTATGAATCATTGTGTAGAGAAAATTTTGTTCACTAGTGTGTGTCAACTATATTGTAGTGGTGTCTAAGAGAAATGGTTTTGCTCCACATTTCTCCACAGTTTGGTTTTTGGTCTTGCAATTTTGGAAGTGTGATAATAAGTTTCATATCTACCTTTAGTTGAATTTTTTTGTGGTTTTGTGCTCCGAAAGTTGATTTCTTGAGTTACAGTGTGTGGAAGATTACCTAGGTGTACAAGATGATTTTGTTCTTTAGGTGAAAGTTGTTGTGAAGGAGTTTGTTGGATTTCAAGGTGTTTGTAGAATATTCTATATTGTGTTCAAGTGATATTTGTTGTCCATGATTCATCTTTGGATCAAAGGAAGTGTGTACTGAAATGTTTGATGGTGTTTACATAGGTTTGGTCGACCTTAGGTGTTTACACAAATTGTGGATTTTCTTCAATGATTGTGGAAGCATGGTGTGGCATGTATGAGTGAATTTAGGTCCGAGTTAAGGTGTGATGTGGTCTTCCTTCATTTATTTCCATTGTAGGAATGTTTTGGTGCCCACATAATTTGAATTTACATGGTTGAGCTACATAGATGACCTTGGAGAATATTTTCAAGGTTGAAGAAGGTATAAATAAGTGTTGTTTTAATGGAGGATTGGTGGTGTAGAGTGTTTGATGTGAATTGCAAAGTTATGAAGTGCAATTCAATCTTTAATGAGTTAGACTATTGGAAACAGTGAGTAGATGGTATCTACAATCTTCAAAAATGTTGCAGATGTGTTGGTAATGTTGTGGTGGACTTTTCACTATAACATTTGTCTTCTTTTCTATAATCTAGTAATGGGGCATTGGCAATGATCCCTTCTTTCTTTTGGGTAGTGAGCCTATTGTATTCGGTGTTGCAATTAATTTTTATTGTGAGCTAATCCTCACTGTGATTTTTCCCCTCTTGGGTTTTCCATGTAAATTTGATGTTCTATTGTGCATGGTGTTGATGTGTTTCAATTTCTTTGATTTGATTTAATGCTAAATCATTCTAACAGATTAAAGGTTGTTAAAGTTTATGTGGATTTGAATGGTTATGAGGGTTTTGAAGTTTTAATTTACAACTAATTCACCTCCTCTCATTTGTCTTGCACATTGAACAATTGGTATTGGAGCAAGGTACCTTGGAAGAAAGATTAACCGCTTGAGGAAGATTTGGAATGGATCATAAGAGAGATGCTCCTCTATTTGATGGATTAGATTATGTATTCTAGAAGACAAGAATGGAAGGTTTTCTAGCATCCCTTGGATATGGAGTTTGGAGGTCTATTGTGAGTGGATACACTATGCCTACAAATGTTCTGAATACTAATGATGAGATCAAGGCCTGTGAAAAAAATGGTAAAGTAAGGTATGATCTTTTAAGTGGTCTTTCTATACTAAACTTGTGAAAGTTATTAATATAAAAATTGTTAAAGAAATATAGATAAATTTGGAAAGCATTTATGAAGGAGATGGTAAGGTCAAGAAAGCCAAGATGCAGAATCTAAAGATCATGTTTGAAAATATGTGGATGTTAGAAGATGAAAACATTGCATGCTACATGTAGAAAGTGAACAAAGTTTTCAATTCCATCAAAGGGCTTGGTGAAAATCTTGAAGATGATGAGGTGGTAAAGAAGGTATTGAGAACTCTACCTAAATCCTATAGTCATAAGGTTTTTGCTAGTGAGTAATTTTAGAATCTAAATAATTACTCTAGAGATCAGCTACTTGGCACTTTAACTACTTTTTAATTAAGAGAGTTTGGTTCAAGTAATGCAAAATTTGAGACTACTTTTAAGGTCGGGAAATTAGAGAAGACTAAGGAATAAGATTAGGAGGATCTTGATGATGTTGAAGAAAACTTCATGAGGAGAATGAAAAAGCTTATTGAAAAGTACTGAGGTGAGTTACCTTTCAAATGTTTTAGTTTTCGAAAGATATGCCATTATGCTTCAAGATATCCAAAAAAAAACTTTAAAGGACAAGAATATGGAAAACAAAGGTCAAGAAATTAATAAAATTTATTATTTTAGATAAGATGCTAGTATATTTGATGATGAATTCTATGGGGATGATGAGGATATTGTATGCTTTTCCATGGCTATAAAAGTCAAACATAATTTTACTAACTCTGAGAAATGTGTAAAGGAAAGTGCTCTAGAAGTAGGTCATAATGGTACGGTGACTACTTTTCATCCTAGAGAGGAGAAGAACTACTGGATCATTGGTAGTGGATGCTCAAATCATATGGTTGGTGAAAAAAGTAAGTTTGTTAGAGTTGAGAAATATGAAGGAGGTATTGTTAATTTTGGTGATGATACATCTACTAAGATATGTGGAAAATGTTCAATTAGTTTTGATGGCAAGCATAATAAAAATGAGGTTCTTTATGTTAAGGGTTTAAGGAATAACCTCTTGAGTGTTGGACAAATGTGTAGCAAAGGCTATAATCTTTTGTTTCAAGATGATGGATGTGAGATTAGAAAAGGATTTGAAACTATGGTTGTTGAAAGAAGGACAAATGGAAATGTTTATCAGCTTAAAGGTTCTAATGGCCATTGCTTTATGACTTAGATTAATGAAAATTGGCTATGAAATAGAAGGATGTGCCCCATCAACTTTGAAAGCCTAGTAAGAATCAGCTCAGTTCAAGCTATGAGAGATCTGCCAAAGATTATAAAGCCTATTAATGATGTTTGCAAAGAATGTTAGATTGGGAAGCAAGCAAGAAGAAGTTTCAAAGTCAAAGAAAAATATACTATTGGACTGTTGGAGCTAGTGCATACAAAACTTTGTGGTCCTACCACAGTAAGAAGTCTTCAAGGTGATAGGTATTTCATGCTATTGTTTGATGATTATTCTAGAATGACATGGGTTACTTTTCTCAAAGAAAAATTGAAATCCCTAGATAAGTTTAAAGCATTCAAAGTTATGGTTGAGAATGAAATGGACATGAAAATAAAGTGTTTGAGGTATGGCAGAAGTGTAGAATTCACCTCCAATGAGTTTAACAATTTTTGTGAGAATCATTGAATAAAGATGCAATTATTTGCCCCTACAACTCCTCAGCAGAATGAAGTAGTTCAATGAAAGAATAAGACTATTCAAGAAGCTGCAAGAACAATGATGAAAGAGGAAAACCTACTGGAAGTATACTAGAGAGAAGCAATTCATATTGTTGTCTACATTCTTAACAGAGTGCAACAAAGAGTAAATAGTGCAAAGACTCCCTATGAGTTTTTGTATGGAAGGATTCCTACTATCAAATACTTCAAATTGTTTGGAAGAAATGCTATATTAAAAGAGATAAAGAGAACTTAGGAAAGTTTGATACAAGATTTGATGAAGGTATCTTCCTTGGATATTATACAAGTAAATCTTACTAGTGCTACAACGAGAGGCTAAAGAAGATTGTTGAGAGTGCAAGTGTCAAAGTGGATGAAAACCTAATCCAAGAGGATCCAAAAGACCTAAAAAATTCACAATCTTAGAATCTGAAAAAACCAGCATCATTGGATAGAGCTCACTGACATGATCTTGATGCAACTTGAATCATGTCAAAAGGATATTGTATGTGAAAGTTATGTTGGTCAAATTTTGGTGGGGTTAGAGATTCTAGATGTTGACTCAAGGCTAAAAAATTATTATCTCCAAATTAGACAAAAACAATACAAAGTTGAAGTGCTCGTCGAGATGATTTTGACGCTGCTTGAATTGCATCAAACAGAGTCCATATGAGCTATATATGGTCAGTCAAAGTTGCATAGAAAAAGGTTGACTGGGTGACAATGATGACATCATCATGCTCATGCACATTGGTAGTGATGACATGGCATCCAAACAGGTGACATGGACTAGCTAGATGGTGCTATGCATCCAACTAAAATGGATGAATAAGCAATGAGGTGGCATCGGTTGGTGAATCACGGCTTGACACATGTCTGCCGCATAAAGATAGGGAGGCCCAAATTTTTAATATTTTAAATTAGGATAAGGGCTTAATTTAAAGATATGTAAAATATTTGAAAATAATTTGGTTAAACCCCTTATTTGGAATATGTAAATGTATATATGGGGGGATTTTTTCTCTTGAAGAAGGGAATGAATTTAATCTTGGAGGAGGAATTAGAATTTTCTTAGGAGGAACCTTAGAGTTTTGGAGATTAGTGCAAGCACAAAGGCATTGTAAATTGTATTTCCTTTCAGTGTAATTGGGTTTTTTGAAGGCAATTGAAGCCTAACCCTTAAATGCAAGAGGAGAGTATGAAAGTGTCTTTAGGTGTTGAGAGAGACTATGAGAGAAATTGTAATGCAGGTCTAAAGCCTGGATGATGTACAAAGGAAATTAAAGCTTGGTGTCATTAACAAAGTGGTCCTACATTGAGAAGAAGACCCAGAGATGTAGCCCGAACATATGGGTAAACTCTGTTAACAAATTCTCTATCGTCTCTCTATTCTCTTTTATTTCTTTCAGTATTTAATTCCTTCTTTGAATTTTAATTATGAAATTTAAGTAATTAGTTAATGTTATTAGGTTGTGTAAAGGATTAAGTGAACTCAATGTTGTAATTTCAATGGTTAAATAAATATAACCACACAATTTTGTTTTACAATTGGGAAAATTTGTGATTGGGGTTAAGTGCAAGTAGTTTATAAGCCTTTTAATTTCAAATTAAAATCTACAAAAGAATTCAGTGGGGAGAGATGGATATGAATAAGATGAGTCCTTTTATAGAGAAAATGGTAGAGATGAAGGTAAGGAGAAATAAGTACAAATTGAAGAGGAAGAAGCTCTAGAAAGGATCCCTAAGATTTCTAAGTATGCGTAGAAAAATCATTTTGAAGATCAGATCATTGGTGACAAAAGAAAATGTGTGTTGACAAGGGATAAAAGCTGCTATGATAGAAAAACAAGTAAATCTATGTTTACTTTCTAAAGTGGAACCCAAAATAGTAATTGAAGCATGCAAGGATGAATATTGGATCAAGGATATGGAAGAGAAACTAATGCAGATTAAGAAGAATCAGACTTGGGAACTTGTCCCAAGACCAAATAAAATAATTTAATTGGAACTAAGTGGGAATTCTAGAAACAAATTGAATGAGAAAAGAGAAATGGTGTGAAACAAGGAAAGGCTTGTGTGTAAGGGCTACTCATAAGTAGAAGGAATAGATTTTGCGGAGACATTTTATCTAGTGGCAAGAATGGAAGATAGCGGGATTTTTTTGGATTTTGCAACACATAAGGATTTCAAGGTTTATCAAATGGATGTGAAGTCTTCTTTTTTGAATGGTGAGTTGGAAGAAGAAGTATACATTAAAAAACTGGAAGGATTTTAGTTATCAGACAAACCAGATATGGTCTGCAAATTGAAGAAGGAACATTATGGATTGAAGCAAGCTCCAAGAGCTTGGTACGCAAGGTTGGATAGGTACTTGATACAACAAGGATTCAATAAAGGTGCCACAAATAGAAATCTTTATTTCAAAGTTGAAAAAGATCAAATCTTGATTGTGGTTGTACATGTTGATGATATAATCTTTGGAGGAAATGAATCTATGTGTAAGAGATTTTTAGAAGAGATGGAAAAAGAGTTTGAGATGTCTATGTTTGGGCAGATGAATTTATTCCTTGGGCTACAAATCAATCAAACATAAAAAGGTATATTCATTTAATAATAAAAGTATGTCAAGGAAATGTTGAAGAAGTTTGGAACGGGGGATTATAAACCAGTATGTACTCCTATGGTTACTGGTTGCAAGTTGAGTAAGAATGGTGAATCTCCTAAGGTTGATCAAAGAAAGTATAGATCAATGATTGGAGGAATACTATATCTAACTGCTACTAGACTAGTATCATGCATGTAGTTTTTCTTGTGGCTATATTTCAACATCCTAGAGAGTCACATGTTGCAATAGTGAAGAGAATATTCAGATACCTGAAAGGCACTCTAAAACATGGTTTATGGTATCCAAAGGATACACATTTCTCTTTGAGTTCTTATACATATGTTGATTGGGCAAGATGTGTTGATGATAGGAGAAGTGCAAGTGGTGGTGCATTATTTCTTGGATGCATATTGGTGTCTTGGCTAAGCAAGAAGCAAGACTTAGTGTCTATCTACTGTAGAGGTAGAATGTATTGCAGCAAAATCTTGCTACACAAAAGTGTTGTGGATGAGGTAAACCTTGAAGGATATGAGAGTTGTATATGATGAACCAATTTCTATCTTTTGTGACAATACAAGTGTTATTAAAATTTCAAAGAATCCAATGATATACTCAAAGACAAAACATATCTCAATCTAGTATCACTTTTTGAGAGAGAAGGTTGAAAATAATGAGGTGTAGCTAGAGTATGTGCCTTCAAAGGATCAGGTTGTTGATATATTCAATAAGGCTCTTCCTAAGGATACATGAAGGTTACAGTTAGCGGGAGTAAGTGTTGGTGCAAGTTGGTGTTTTCCTTTGTCAGCTATGTCAAAGGATATGTGCAGTGGTTGCTAGTTGGTATAGTTTTTTGTGTGCTCCTAAGGGGGAATATGCAAAACAATAAAAAAAAAAAAATAGAATAGTGGTGAGAAGGTATAAGTATGATTGATGTCAAATGGGGAAATAGATACAAATGTGTTTCCCCTGGCCATTTATTTCATAGGGGAAGAGAGAATAATGTGAAAAAGGAGAGTAGTAAGCTAAGGGGGAGAGAAAGTAAAAGGGAGAAAGAAAAAGAGTTGGTATGGATCAGGATGTTGGTGATAAAAGTTGTTATGCTTGTTGTTGGTGGTTTTTCACATCATGTGTTGCCATCAATGACAAAGGGGAATATTTTTGCAAGTATGAATAGATGGTGTTTTCATTGATGTCAACAAGCTTATTTCTATATTTTCATTATTTTCAACTAGTGACAGTTGAGAAGTTGTGGTGTTGCTTTGATTAGTTGCATTATGTTGTCATTAGTAAGTGTTACTAGTGTTAACCTCTAGTATTTATTTGATAAGATTCTATTTATGGGTGTTTTTTTTTGAGTTGTTGTGTTGTAGTTGGTTTGGTGATGATTAGGAGGTGATGAAGATGAAGAGAATGTGTTTGTGGCTCTTCATTTCCAAGTTCTTTTGAGAAAAAATGAATAAAAGATGAAACAGTGTGTTGTAGAGTTGTTTTGGCATACAGAGTCGTGTTTTGATTTTGCTCCACATTTCTTCTATGTTGAAGATATTCTTGTGTGATTAAAATATGTTGATCAAAGGCATTCATATGTGTTATATGGGTATGTGCAGGATCATGATGGGCCAAAAAGTGGCAATATGATGGGTATGTGGTTGATGACTATTTTCTTACCCAAAATTGATGAAACAAAAAGGTTTTTAAAGGAGATTCTCAACTTTCCAACGATATAAATTATGCTTTACTTTGAATTTAATAAGTAATTATTATTCATTTTCTATTCAAATTGAGTCTGATTCATAGGCTGATTGAAAAACATCTATAGCTTTCAAACGGTATCACAATTTTTAAATCCAAAACATGCGTCACATTCTATGCTTTGCATACTATAGGATTAAAAAAGAAAAATTGAATTTCATAAATTTTGACCAAGTTAAGGTGGTTAGACATATTTTTTATATTTTTAAAAAGTTGTAATAAAAAATTCATAATTAATTATTTACATGGAAAAAATTAGAAAAAATATGCATCACATCGGGCATGAGTCCTCTACTTATATCTAAAATATTATAAAAAAATATTATCATTTTATTGTGGTTAGGGTGGTCAGACAGACACCTACTTCTTATTTTTTCCCTGAAATTTAAGTACCACTGCATTGAAATTTCAAATTTTCACCAAATAGATTTTTTTGTTTTTTAAACAAACCTAGTAGTGTAGAAACTACATTCAATTTGCTAAAGATTCTATTCTTACATATTTTTGAAATAATATAGATAACCTATTCAACTTTTAATGTCAAGTTTCCTAACTCTGATTTTTTTGAATTTTTTGCCACTTAAGGGCCTATTTTTTTCATGATGATCTTGCACATACCCATATCTAGAGTTTCTTGTTCTTGGATCATTGGTAGAGAGAATTGTGTTCACCAGTGTGTGTGAACTGTATTGCAATGGTGTCTAGTAGAAATGGATTTTCTTCACTTTTCTCCATAGTTTGGTTTTTGTTCTTGTGATTCTCAAAGTGTGCTATAAGGTTTATATATACCTTCATTCAAAGTTGTTCATGGTTTTGTGCTCCCCAACTTGATTTCTTAAGTTATAGTGTGTGGAAGACTATCAGGTGTATAGGATGAGTTTTTTCTTCAAGTGAAAGTTGTTGGAAGGAATTTGTTGGATTTCAGGGTGTTTGTGGAATATTCCACATTGTGTTCAAGTGATATTTGTTGTTTGTGAGTCATATTTGGAACAATGGAAGCATGCACTTAAATGCTTGATGGTGTTTACACAGGTTTGATTAACTTGGGTGTTTACACTAATTGAAAAATTTTGTTGGTGATTGTGGAAGTGTGGCGTGGAATGTAAGAGTGAATTTAGGTCCGAGTTAAGGTGTGATGTGGTCCACCTTCATTCTTTTCCACATTAGGAATGTTTTAGTGCCAACCTAATTTGAATTTGGATGGTTGAGGTGCATAGAAAAGCTTGGAGAATATTTTCAAGGTTGAAGAAGGTATAAAAAAGTTTTGTGTTGATGGAGGATTGGTGGTGTAGAATGTGTGATGTGAATTATAGAGTTGTGAAGTGTAGTGCACTCTTTACTGAGTTAGACTACTAGAAGTAGTGAGCAAAAGGTCTCTACAATCTTCAGAAAGGTTGCAGATGTGTTGGTAATGCTATGGTGGACTTTTATGTTGCATTGAGATGGATTTCTCACTATAGCATTCTTCTTTCTTCTTTTCTATAATCTAGAAATGAGTCATTGGCAGTGAGCCCTTCCTTCTTTTGGGTAATCATCCCTCCTATAGTTAGCCTATTATACTTGGTGTTGCAATTAATTTTTATTGTGAGCCAATCCTCATCATTTTTTTTCCCTTCTTGGTTCATCCATGTCAATTTGGTGTTCTATTATGCATGGTGTTGATGTGTTTCAGCTTTTTTTATTTGCTTGCATGCTAAATCCTTCTAATATATTAAAGGTTGTTAAAGTTTATGTGGATATGAATGGTTATGATGGTTTTGAATTTTTAATGTACAACTAATTCACCCCCCTCCCAGTTTTATTTTGCATTCTACAGGGAAGTGGGCACCCTTGTCCTAACCCATTTTTTTTGTATCCTTAAACATTGATGATAAATATTACACTCTTATTTTATTCCAATCTTTTAATTTTTTAGAAATATTCATAAAATGGGTAATTAAATGCATAATTAGGTCAAATTACATAGGGGTAGCTAAGCCTATTGTGAAATTGTCAAGAGTGACATTTTTTGCCGCTAGATGCCCCTTTCTTGTTGACAACATTAAACAAAAGCGTATCATCAATAAATTGTTGGTGAGTAATGAAGTTCATATTTGGAACCAATTTTATTCCCTTCCAATCACCACATAATCTTTCCCCCTAAATTAGTCTACCCAAATCTTCTACCATGATGATGAATAATGAGTGAAAGATGGGGTCTCTTTATCTAAGGCCTTGGTAGAGGTAAAAAAAACTTGTAAACTACTATTAATAAAGATTGAGAATCTTGGTGTAGATATACAAATTTGGATCAATTTACACCATTCTTTGAATATTTCAACCTTCTTCAAGACACCTATTAAGAATTTCCTATTTACTTGGTAACAAACCTTTTTTATATCAAGATTAATTATTATTTGTTTTTATTTTTCTTCTTCTAATTGTGTGGATTGCTTCGTGGGAAATAATTATTTCATTTAATATGGATCTTCCAAGAGTAGAGACACTTTTATGTTCTAAAATAATTATTGGGATGACCCTTTTTAACTAGTTTTCTATGGCATTAGACAAAATTTTATAGACTGTGTTACATGAAATAGTAGGTTTGGACCATCCATCATCTCTACTTGATTCTTCTTCAATATCAATGCAATTAGAGTGTTATTCATATATTTGAGAATGGTGGACATTTTATTTGATTCTTCCATGACAAGGACCAACTCCTTTCCTAAAATAATGTATAATTTTTCAAAAAAGTTGGTAGGGAAACTAT
The DNA here is from genome assembly GCA_007258455.2 of Sequoia sempervirens. Classification (NCBI taxonomy): domain Eukaryota; kingdom Viridiplantae; phylum Streptophyta; class Pinopsida; order Cupressales; family Cupressaceae; genus Sequoia; species Sequoia sempervirens. The sequence goes on along the minus strand of VDFB02047144.1, from coordinate 24,753,561 downwards.
TTGACCCAAAGTATTTATCTAGATTCATCTCAAAAGCTGTCGATTTAACTTCTTCTTCTATGAAGGGATAATTTAAAAATTATTATGCTTTCTTCCTAGAAAGTAGGATATATTCCTTAGAACCTTTACCTTATTTTGTTAATCTATGGGTAAGTGTATAAAGGTGAGGGATCAAAAATTGGCTACACCACATTTTAGTCTTATACAAGACATAACATGATCCCATTATAACACACTCAAATTATGGCTTGGTAGTGATCAAACCTAGATTCAATCACTACCAAGCCATAATACACTCACATTTCTAAGAATAAAAAATGAATCCCTCTTTCTCTTCCTGTCTATCTCTACCTCCTTATATAGGTCACACTCTCCCTCTTCCTCAAACTTAACCAAATTTCAGTAATCAACAAGTTCCTATCACCTTGAAATTATCTAATGGTAGTTTTAACTATTCAAAATGAATCATCAAGCCTCTCCTAAGAAATAAGACCTATTCTTATGCAAGAGATCAAAAAGTGGGAGGGGCAAGGCTCCCCACACCCCCTATCAAAAAGTAAGATCCAAACATAACTAAAACAAAAACCTCTAGATAAGGAAGATAATCAAGCTCCATTACCAACACTACCTCCCTACCTCTATTATTATCTCTCCCTCTACCTCCCATTATCTCTGTATCTATTTCTCTCCCTAGGCCTCTATCTTCATATCTACCTTTATCTTCCACTCTTCGTATCTATCTCTAGAAACCTCTCGCTCTCTCTATCTAACCCTCACTCTCTCTTTCTCCCTTTTATATATATCTCTATTTACCTCTCTCTATCTCTCTCCCCTATATATTTATAGATATATCAATATTTTTCCTTCTACCTCTTCCTCTCTTTATCTTTATCTCCTTCTCTCTCTATATCTCCTTACCCCTAGATATCTACCTCACTCTAGCTCTATATATCACTTCCTCTCTCTCTCTCTCTACCTATCTCTCTATATTTATCATCCTAACTCTATCTTTCCAAATTGATATCTATCTATAGATATTTCTCCCCCTTTCTATCCCTCTCTCTCCCTCTCTCTCTCTCACTTTCTCCCTACCAATCCCTCCTTATATATATACTTCTCCTTTCTCTCATATCTATTAATCTATCTTGGTATCAAAAGTGGGAGGTGGAATTCCACCCACATCCCACATCAAGAACTAAGATCCAAACATACATGAAGAAAAAACCTCTAAATCAATAATGTAACCAAGATCCATTACCACTAGGGAGAGAGATAGTGATGGAGATGGATATGGAAATAGAGAGGGAGAGGGAGAGAGGAAGATGGATAAAGAGATAGATAGAGAGAGAGAGAGAGAGATAAAAAATGAATATATATAGTGAAGGGGATAATGAGAGAGGGAGAGATGGAGAGATACAAGGGTAAAGAGAGATGCAGAAATATAAGGATAAATATGGAGAGATAGAGATAGTGGAGAGAGATAGACAAGAATGTTAGGATTAATGTGTCATATACCTTGTAAATCCTATATCATATTACATGGTTCCAACATCCTTAGAAAGTGTTCCTAGGAACTTAGGGTGAATTGGGAAAATAATTTTTAATATTAATTCTCACCATTTTTTGTAATATATTCATAAGGGGTGATGGGTTCCACTAGCAATGGTAAAGGTCACTTGTGGAAATAAATATTTAATATTATTTTCTTTACATATGGACACCTAGAATGGGATAATAAAAGATAAGTAAAAGAACTAGTGAGTGAGTATTGGTATTCTCCAAGTGGGTGCTTGGAAAGAGGAAATAGGTGTCTCTTAGTATTTCATCATTTATTGCATTTAATGTAATTTTTATCTTCCAAGTTTGGGTGCCCAATTGTAGGGAAAGTATTGGAGCCAAAATTGGTGTCCTTTCACACTTCGAGGAGACAATCCAAGGGTTTGGGACATTTATAATGAAGATTCATATTGTGGCGCCATGTTTGGTGCATTATACCTCTTCACACATCTATAAAATTAGCTCTTTGGATGTAGAAATTATGAGCAACAATTTAATGTAGTGTTTCAATGTAGGAACAAGGATAGTTTGAGGCATAAAGAGGTTGTTGCATACGTGCTGCCATGTTGGAGGAAAAGAGGAGAATGGAAGTGATTGAATTATAATATCATTTAGTTGAAGATAATGCATACTTGGCATCTCTTCTTGGTGAAGTATTTGCACATAAAGGTTTTTTCAAACAAATCATGTATTATGTGACAGTATTCTTTATATATTTATGTTATAAGTTCACATAAGATCTAGTGTTTATAAGAATTTTATGTTGGCTAATATTTTTCATCATAAAGTAGATGGATTTAATCATAGTATTTCCATATTAAGGCAACTTAATTTCTAGATTTGCTTATAAGTTTTACTTTTTCAGGTTGTTGTAATCCAAGCCTTGTATCTAATCCATTGAAGTCATATTTGGATAGAAATTTAATTTCCTAACAATTGGTATTAGAACCTATTTATTTCTCATTAGTTATTATCAGAGATGAAGGTGAATTAAGTTGTTTATATTTCTACTTTTTGATTTCTTAGCCTAGAAAGCTTGTGGGAATTTGTTAGAAGGAATTAAAGGTTGTTGGAAGGCCTATTGGGCTACAATGAATTTTATGTGAGTTAACTTTATTTTTCATAGTTATGAGATTAGAAGCCATGGATATTTTCAATGTGATCTATGTTGGCCATTGTAAGCTCATAATTATGGATCTTTATGGATTTGTTTATGTTTTGGTAACTTGGAGCTCTTATTTGACAATATGTTTGTATCCTCTTGTTTGGAATTTTTGATCCTTTAGCTTTTGTTCATGTGCAATGATAAGGTGTTCATGTTGGATGGGTAGAGACATCTTAGTCACATGGAGAAACACCCTTGATTTTGACTACAAAATGGATTGCTTATGTTGACTTCCTAGTTTTATCCCTTGGTTATACAAAAATACTAGAAGATAAGCCACTAATGTCTTTGTGATTTGTGGAACTGATATTTTTCATATGTTATAAGCTCCTGAAAATGTTTTTTTTCCTATTAGGTTGCAATTTACAATTGTTTTCAATTGTGGGTTTATAAATATACACTATTTAATTATTCAAATGACATGTTTGGTGTGAATAATTGAATATTTAAATGGATTTTAGATTTATAGAGATGGTTTTTCATATTTTACGTGTTAACTAAAATATGTGGTATGTAGATCTATGATGAGATTGTATCTAGGGTGTTCTAGATGAAGATAGTTGCAGGTTTGTATGACTTCTTGGAGGGATATTATTGATCCATGGTAACACCTATGTGGGTTTATTTGGAAAATTAGGTCTAGCATTGATCCTGGTGTTTGTCTTGCAAATATACGTTATACTTGATTATCTTTATTTTGAATTGAATCTATTTTTCAACTATTTAAGATTGGAGCACTAATTATGTATTTCTCCTTTGAGATATTGCATATATGTATATCTTGTAAAACTGTCTGATGTGGATTCTATTTAGTAGGCCATATTCTTGGTTACCATTATTACATTGATATGTTTATTATAGTAAGAAAAGGTTATTAGGAGTACCTAATATAGTTGTTCATTTGAATATTTAGCAGCAATTTATGGTGTATGAGAAGTTTTGTTCACTTTTATTAGAGTGTTGGAAATGATATTGGTCATGATGCCATGTATAACTTGGTATTACATTCAGTGGGAGCTTTATTTAATTATATAATGTGTTCCATCTTCTTTGTTTCAATATTTTGGTTCTAATTGTTCTTACAAAAATGTGTAGTGATCCATGGATAATCTTTGATTAGAAGATGGATGGTCTTTTGTAATAGTTGTTGGTATCATAAGGAGTTATTAGATTTTTCCTTTGAATAGCAATGATATTTTAATTACATCTTTGTTTCTATTGAAAAATGTTGTGTGGAAATTGTATCTTCTTTGTTTAGAGATTGTGGTTGTACTTTACCTTTTGGGATCTCATAGTGTTGAGTTATTTAATCCTATTGGGGTTATGGAGGATCTTTAGTTAGGAGATGGTTATCATGATGCTTGGAGAGCTTGGTTACATAGTTCAATGGGAGATTTGGCAGTGATGTTGATTTAGCATATGATGATGGATGGTTATTTTCATGTGATTTCCTAGGAGGTGATGTTAGATTATGATGTCATGATTTCTAGTTAGAATTTTGATAATGGTCTTGTTTTTTCTCTTCGGTTTATAGTGTTAATCATTTTCTTGGATCTTCATGATCTTGCAATAATACATTTTGAAGTTGACGTGGATTGGTTATGGATTCTCATAGATACTAGAGAGACTTGGGTGAGGCTAAGAGACATATTTTTTAAAGGATCACATGTTGAGATGGTTTCTCTTTCATGAGTATTCTAGTAGAAAGACAAAGGATCCTACATCTAGTTATTAATGTCAGTCTATTATGGACCTACAGAGAATATTGTCCTTTATTATATGCTCTTATTACTTAGTGTCATGTGCACATGAAAATATTATACCCACTCTTGGTATACTCAGAAGGTGAATGATCTAAGAGGTATTTCCCACCTAATTATTAGATGTATTCTCTATTTTGTATCTTATCTTCGCATATTAGTTAGTCTTGAATATAATTTTTTTGAAGATATGTTAAGAAGAAGATGCATGGTTTATGGATTGTTGGCATTGGTTGTCATTGATGTTAACACTTTAGGATATTGTTGCATATGATTGTGAGATTGTTGTTTGGCATTGGTTTCCATTGTGTCTACACTCAATGTAGGCTATCATTGGGGCTTACAGTTGTATGTTCATACTCTATAATGATATGTTCATGAATGGAGGTGGTCATACCTTGTTTGGATGAGTTGTTGATGTTAATGGTTTGATGTCATGCCTTATTTTATTTGTTAAAGTTCATGGTTGGATGTCATGCATTGTTTGATGGAAATTAGAGTTGTATTGTGTATGGTTGCTAATAACAGAGATGAAATCATGATGATATATTAAGTTGAGGATTAGGAGCATTAAGATGAGGATTAGAAGTAATGATGATATTGGAGAGATTTTTCTAATGGTCTATAGTATGTTTTATGTATTTATGGGTGTTTTTGCACTTTCTCAACATAGGCAACACACAAGATGCTACCTCTCTTGAAAGGTAATTTTTGTAAATAAGTTTTAGAAATCACCCCAAGGTCTCTCAGGTGTCAGGTCATGACTAAGCTTGGAATAGTTCAATTGGTTGATGTGATTTGTTGGTAATCACAAAAGGAATTTATGATTCACTAAGCATGCAGGGAATTGGATCTGCAAAAGGAGTTTTGTAAATTCTGGAAATGAACGACAATTATTGCAAGTTTAGGACAACAATCTAAAACTCCATATTTTCCATTAGATTTGGCTTTGTTGTAATGCTAGAACCTTGTTTTCACTTCAATTTTTAAAGAAAGGTAAAAAGGAAAAAAGGGTTAGAAGTTTACTAGACCTACAACTAATGTTGAACAATAGCAATGGAGGATGCTATAGTGGACAGACTTTCTAAAACTAAGTTCAACTTAACCAAAGGCAGCCTATAGTCTCATGAAACTAGTGCAATCTTCTAAGATATAAATTTTCAAACCATTCATTCACCATTAAAGCATGAATAATAGCTAAACTTAATTGTAGTAATGTAAATGATGCTCAAACTAACTTTACACAATAGTTTATCATCAATAAACAACCAAAAGTATGAGCTAAGAAGACATCAAAACACCATAGCATTCTTCACCATTAAAGCACAACATGAAATAACAACTAACAATAACTTAAGACTAAGAACAATGAAGCTGAAATATAAGTATTGGAGATTGAATCATGAACACATGGAGAAGAAAACACAAGAAATCATCAAAACAATTCCTTTCTCATTAATTTTATGTAGCATGCCTTTAGACAACAACTCATCTCTCTTTTGAAAATGAGAGGATGTCCCTATTTATAGTTTTCCAAAAGAAAAATGAATAGACAAGATTCATTTACATTGTGTGGCTCAGATTCGTTTTACATTAGGGCTTCACCTACCCCAAAATTTATGTAAAATATAAAATAGACCTTTTTGTCTTTTCCCTATTTTGTCATGTAGTCTATTTTGTCATTTAGTTTCCCTTACAATGTAGTTGTTTTAACTTTTAGCTACTTTCAACTTTTATAGCTATATTGTCAAATACTCATCATCACTAACTAGATTTCCAACATTCTTCTTGAGAGTGGCATACTCCATGAACTTCTCGATCATAGCTTGGAGCTTGTTCCATTCCATGATGTCAGATTGGAGGATCTGAAAGGTGATTTTATTGAATCTCTCGATGACCTGCTCCCAGTGCTTGATGCATTTGGGTGTAGCCTTAGTAACCTATTCAGATTGAGTGAAAGCCCTTGAAACAAAGTCCATGAAATCTAGTGACGGTGTGTCTACAGCCCCCTAGTCCATCTTCTTATAAAAGAATGGATTTATTCTCTCTAGATCTAACTATAAGGTGGGAATATCATAGTCAATCATCATCTTCAGATAATATTTACTGTCAGTCTAATGCTCTATAACCCATTCAAGATCAAGCTCTACCTCATGCAAGACCCTCTCTGGTATTTTCTCTCTATGATTTAGGCCCTTCTTCCACATTTTTATCAGCCAATGAACATCCTCTAGTAGCTCCAGCTCCTTTTCCCATATTCCACAGGAAAGCTTAAGAATTATCTTGAGCTTAGGATAGGTGATCCTGTACAGCCCAAAGAACCTATTGCAGGTTTTTGTCATGTCCTCTAGCTATTTTTTTCAGTTCCAAAACTTGTTAAACATCCAAGTAGCATGGAAAATTCCCATGTCACCATTGTATATTACTTGGTTGAACCAATCCATAGTGGACTTGGGTCTAATTTTCCATCTTTTCCATTTTACCTAGCTCTTCTTTGGACATGATGGCTAGTGCAGATGATTCTGCTATGGCTTCTTCTTCCATGGACATCAACTGTTGGATGTAAGCGGTCAAGTCTGCCACTTGTGCTTTCAATTCTTCTTTGGTGGATTGATCTTTGTTCATTTTTTGTATTATGGTGGAGACAGACCCTTGAAGATTGTCTATCTTCTACTCATGGGTCGCTAGGCCTAGATTGATCATTGATATTTGATATTCCTACCCTTGTACAGTTCATGTACCTCCACTGACTACTAGGGTGACAACCTGTAGCATTCAAGACCTAGAATTATCTACTGTGATGTGTGATTATATTTTGGGCTTCTTCTCTTTTCGATTCCTTGTGTGCGCTCAGGCCAAGATTGCCTCTAGTCTCACTTTTGGGTCACTGACCACAAGATCTTTCTTTTTCAATTTTTGTTCCAACTAGTCAAGAGCCTTATTTTGTCCCTTGGGAGATTCATGATCACCTTCTTCTTCTTGCTCCTCTTCAATTGGCTCCTTTTAAGGTGTGGCTTCCCCTTTGTCAAGGTCAATGACCTCCACATTTTCTTCAGAAACATCCTTTTCTAATTGTTCCCCTCTTGTTGTTTCAGGTTGATCTTCAGTACTCCTCTCTAAGGACTTGGCACCTTTTTACTTTTCTTCTTCTTGCTTAATTTGGATGTTCTGCTCGGGCTCAGAGCTCTTTTCTAGTGCACTTTCTTCTCTTTCCTTATCCTTTTCTTCCCTCTTTTCAAAAGGAAATTCTTCTTGTATCAGGCCCTCATATTGACTAATTAGTGGAGGCTCTTCAAGTATTTCCATGTTAGGATTTGTTTCTATCTTCACCTCCTCAGAGTGACTCTCCTCATGATTAACCTCTTCACTTGCATCCTTATGTCATTGGGGCACTCCTTCATCTAGCTCCTGATTTGATGTTTCTATCACATAATGCTCACCAAGAGCCTCAACATCCTCTTCTAAATTTTGTGATCTTTCCTCATTAGAAGCCACCTTATCTAAATTTATACTTAGCCTACCCTCTAGATGCTCAAAGTAATCATCCTTATCAGATTCCTTGGTATCATCAGCTATGTCTTGTGTGACTCCTCTCTTTATGTGAAGTCTCTCCATCTCTTCTAAGATCTACATTGTGGCCTCCATTTTCAATGGCTCGGTAGGTGGTGGAGGAAGAGTTAGGGCAGCAACAATATAAGCCATTAAAGCTTGGACCTTGGGGTCAAGGATCAACCCAGAGAGCTCAACGGGTACGTTCTACATATATGTCATGAAGGAATGCAGCAACATGGGCAATAATATAAAAAATAATGACATCAATAATAGTAGAGTAGAGAATGTAGGCAATGAAGGTGGTAGCAAGGAAGAGGATAGTGGGGAGGTATTAGATGAGGAAGAGTCCAATATCATAACTAGAGCAGTCGGCAAGGCAGAGGTGAGGTGGACTGTAATTTCCACCATGGATGGAGATGAGACAGGAAAAGCTTGAGAAGTGGTGATGGCAATAGCAGTGGGAGTGACAGTGGAAGTGGTAGGTGGCAAGCACGACTATTTGATTTCTTCTTCTTCTCCATGTTAGGTATCTTCCTCTATAGTAGGCATCTCAAACACAAACATCCCCACTCTCTTCATTCCTTTTTAAGGTTTCCCCTTGGTCATCTTCCTAGAATACACTTTGTGCTTGGGCTTGTGCTTAGGAACCTCCTTCAATTTCTTAGATCTCATGGTCAATGGTGACTGAGGATCCTCACCTAATGAACTAGTGGGTGAACCATTGTCAATTTCACTCTCAAGCTAATCCTCGAGCTCACCATAAGTCAATTCAGCACCCTACTCTTTGAGTTGAGCCATTTGTGCATCTACCCATTTCCTTTTTCTATACTCAATGGGTAGAGTGAGAATATCAAGGTCAGCGACCTCCTCTTCATTCCAATCTATAACTTGCAGGGGCACATTGGCTAGGGCATGGTATCTATCATCCACAATATCATCATCTACAATAATTTGTTTCTCAGGGAATAGGGAATAGGTTAATTGACTTCACAAACTAGGCAGTCATTCTCATGTATTGCCGCATTCGCACCTCTTTGCCATCACTGCAAATGGCCTAGAAGTCCTCAATGTGAGGTTGGTGGGAATATTGCTTCCCAACCCAATTCTTCAATGTTCCATGAGGATCCATTCTTTCTTGGTCTATGTGGAGGTCCAAGTTATACTCCACCAACTCCTTTTTTGAATATTCGACACACTGGGTAGTGGGGAAATAGTACATTCCCTACTAGAAGGTAAGGGGATATAGAATCCCAGATCGATGTTTATGACTTAATAGTGTGTGGGTAGTCTACAACTATTGAGAAACCTCTAACAAGATGATGCAGTCATTAGGGTAGTGTGGTAACTAGTAGGGCTTTCCTGAGAACCCTTTTTCTTTTATGTAGGTAAACTTTGGGAACTAAATGAATAGATACCCAAATCTCTTTACAAAGGCCTTGACGCTGTGTGATACCCTTCTTTCAAAATCTCCTCCCAAGAGTATGATTATGTGCCTACTGAAGGCATCATTTACTCTTTTGTATCCTCTTTTGAAGTTCTTGTACTACAACTAGGGATAGTAGTCATAGACCTTAATTCTCCCTTCTTTCTCCCCAATGTTCTTGCAACAAAAGAATCATTTGTATGGGAATTTCTCTACAAGGAGATAAACTAGATATGATGTCATCTAGAACTAGGAGGTAGTCTTCATGTCCAGGAGCTAGTTGTGCAAATTATCACTGGTCATCTTTGCCCAGTGGAATTTGGCCTCACCCTGGATGATTTCCTCTACAAAGTATAACATCCATTCTTCAAAGAAAGTAGTAGTTAGTAGGCCCATTAACCTTGCTCAAGAGAGTAACCAGATCATGATATTCTTCAAATAAGTCACTCTTGAATAGCTTTTGAGGAATTTTGTTGGCATTTCCCATCTTGGTCTTTAGCCAGTGTTGGTTGATTGTTCTTTTACATGCGATGGGGTCTTGTTTCCAAATTTTTTCAACAAATTCCTTCTTTGGTTTCTCCATTTTATCAAATTTCAGGATCTCGAATGTCCTGCCAATAGACTTAGTAGACAAGTCTACCAATAATCTTCCATCTTTATCAATGATTTTCCTATTAGAGTGGTAGCACTCCTATCAAGCCATGACCATTTCTAGAGAAACCAAGGTAGGAGGGAAGCTAGCCGCCTTCATGAGGTCACTTTGTTTGATCCTTCATGCATCTTCTATGGTAGGGTTAGCCATCACCTTTTATTTGAATTCATCTATGTTCACATGTCCCAAGTGGAGGTGAGCTTGGAGGTGCACTCCACCCCATGGAATTGATAATTCATTTGTTCATTTTCTTCCTTTCCTCTTGGAGTTCTTGTAGGCTTCTTTCCCTTGTTATTTTTTCCCATGGGCTTTGTTGAGGATCCCTCAATAGGTTCCATATGTCCTACACACATAGATTGCATTAAGTGTTTTTACATGTAAAGGAGGTAATCATCAGGTAAATCCTAAAAAATCCATGGTTAGATCAATTCATTCATCAATAAAGGATCATAGAATTCATCATTGTATGCTTTTTGGGGATCATTTGGATCATTTATACAAATGCGGGCTTAGGGGTGTGAGTCTCCCCTAGGCATAAGCCATTAGGAGAAATTCAGAGTAGGGTAGCACTGGGGTTGCAAAGTTCCAAAGACAACCATTCACACACAAATTTTAGCATGGTATACTTAGTGAGAAAATATCTTATAGAATGATCAAGTACATGCAATAATGGGCCACAAGGTACTTGGAATCATTATATTAGGATTTGATGCTCTTGCGAGTTAGATAGATGTGGGCATTGTGGGTTGGAATGCCCTTAAATCTTAGTCATTAAGTAATGGTATTGGATGGATGACAGCCTAAAGATGGAGTTTCACATGACACAACTTGCGGAGGCCTTGGATGTTGGGGATTATGCCTTGAATTTTGATCAATTTTAGGATTGTAGAAGAAAATCGTCGGGCTGCCTATGTTTGTCATTAAGGAATAGCCATGAAGGGACGGTGGTCTGTAGCCCGCAGTCTAGATAGGTAGGCCTATAAATGACATTCAGACTTAAGTGTTGCACTGACAATCTTCAACATCCAAAAAAGGTATCATCACCCCATGGAATCCGCAGTGCGGGAGGTGCGAGTGCCTGGTTGTAAGATAGAATCCATTGGTGAACAAACCTCTGACAATGTATGTTGCATAGGTTTTCCCGCAAGGGATTTTAGACTTGGTGCTTGCTCAAAAGGTTTTGAATTCGAGGAGTGACATATGTTGTGGGGTTCGCACCATGGGACGGTGTGGTGACTTCACCATAAAATAATGACCTCCAGGTGACAGTGAACCACACGTAGCGGCTTGCAAAACATTTTAGACTTAGGAAAATTTGTTGAGTGTCAAGTTTGGTTCATTCAGTGACAACAACGAAGGAAAATTCTACACTAGGGGAAGGCATTAGGGCTCAGCCACTAATCAATGATGAAAGGATGGCAACTGTGCGTAGGTGGAATCCTACATGGGTATTCCTACACAAGATCGATAAATTAGCCGTTTTCTCCAATATTTCAATGTTAATGAGGATAACTAAGGAAATGGTGCGAGTCACAATAAATTATTTGTTGGGAAATGAATGATGACAACAGAACTATATTTCACATATGTGTGAGGATGTGATTTCCACCAATGACAATGGGTTTTTAACATTAGGGGAAACTTGCAGTCCTTGGGCTAAATGATCGAGAGGGTTATATGAGATTGATGCGGTGAGTGGGGTTTGGTTTTTCAAATATTTTAACATTTTCCCAAAACCCTAACTATCGAAAGAACATTTCAAAGACTTAAATGTGAAACTACCTAGAACAACACATAAATCTGATGAAAATTTTACTTGAATTCGCTGTGGCATCTTGTGTAGGCAGGAGCTCCTAGTTTCCTCTTCAAATTTCAAAAGAGTAGGATGAAAATGACAGCCCTAGCACTTCTATTTATAGGAACTTTGGTCATTAATGTGTGCATTCAATTACAAGTACAAAGGGTAGGTGGGTTGGTGAAGTTGTGGAAACCTACACTAGGTTGGAAGTTTGGTGAAGACCCGAGTGGCGAAGGAAGTTGCAGACCCCGCCATGTAGGTGGATGCCAAGGTTCAGACGTTTGGGAAAGATTCGAGTGACGGAGAGATAACAAAATTTTGCATAAGGAGACTCACAAATGCAGGTTCGCGAGGCCCGAATCTAATTTGTGTGACCATTTTAAGCTCATACATAGGGGTACGCAAAACAAGGAAAAATTAGAAAATGACTTGACAAAGGTGACAAAGGAAAGAGGGGGTCCCTAGTCTGAACGGGGCATGTGTGCTATAGGTACAACAAATGGTGACTTCTCTAGGAGAACAATCCTAAGCTTTCAAAGGGTAAGAATTCATTTGTAACCCCGAATCTTTGGTTTCATAGACCAGAAGTGAGTGTCCTTGAATGAACTGAAAAACCTAAAAGAGGGTAGTATCCTTGGTTGAATCAAATGACAAGACATATCAAAAGTGTGTAGTGAGTTCATTCCCCTCTCTCAAAGACCATAGATGATAGCAATCAATCAGTCAGGGCAAGCTATGTAAGTTGTCCATGCCTAAAAGTAACCTAGACATTGCTTCGCTTCTAGTCAAGCATCCGTAGCCCTGACAAAGTTATCATTGTGACCCCATGAAAATTTTTCTATTGCTATTCGAGCATCCATAGCTACGATAGAGTTTCTCATACACCCACACAGTTGCCAACTTCAATATTTTGATTTTCTTTCTTTTCCTTTTATATTTTCTTTTTGGTTCTCTTTTGCTCAACTACACAAGCACTAAAGCTCGTAGTGGACTTGGAATTCACAGTGGTCACTAGAGTAGACTTAAGATTTTTCACTTGTTGAAACCTCATGATGACTATCATGCAGCTCATCGAGAGTATTTAAGGTGTATATTGTGTATAATATGAGATAAACGTGAAGGGAATCAAATAAGGGTTCTGTCTTAAATGCAGTTAGAGTTCAAGTAAGAAAACTCACCTCACAAATACACATAGAAACTCATGGGATTTGATGAAGACTTATCCAAGGAACAAGAGGAGCGTGCAACAAAGTGGGCCATTCAGGGAGGTTGAGCACAACCACTGCATTAGGATTGGACAACACCCTCAACAAAAACAAAAGTCGAGAAAGTGAGCAAAAGAGAAGAAAAAGTAAACCAAAAAACTGAAAGATCTATTCTAACTATATACAACTATATACAAAGGGTGAGCTTGAATAGCTCAAGCAAGGAAATAATGCTTGAGGTACTACCCATTGAGATGCAGTGGGACATCCTCTCTAGTAAGCATCTTGAGGCAAAAGGAATTATCTCCTAGAAATTTGGAAATTTGAAAGGGACTAAGCCAGAGCTTGTCGAATTTTTCATGTCCCACTTTCTTCTCATGGGCCTTCTCCCAACATGGGACCAAAGCTAAAATCCTAAAGGCCTTTAATTTGGCTCGGTGATTGAACCATCTCTTAACTGCACCTTGATGTTTGGCGAAATTCTCTATTGCTTGGTCACGAACTTCCTCCAAATGAAGTAGTTTAGCTAGGCGGGCCTCATTGCGTTCTCCCTCCTCATAATATGTGTTGATAAATTAGAGTGTAGGAATCTTGAGGTGATCTAGGAAAATAGGCTCCAAGCCATAAATGAGGAAAAAATGGGAATTTCCTAGGATTTCCTTATCATGAGTACGATCTTCCCACAAGGAAAAATGCAACAAGGTATGCCAGTCTTTTGGGTTTTTATCAAGTAGTTTTCATATGACAATCAAGAAGTTTTTATTTGTAGATTTAGCTAGACTATTCCCCTAGGGATAATAGTTGGATGATAATTTTAGCACAATCCTGTAATCAAAGTCCCAACTAGAAAATTTAAGGGAGGAAAATGCGCGACCATTATCATAGACAAAAGAAAATGAGCAACCAAAGTGATTTAAAATGAAACTTTCCAAAAAATTAGTAACTAATTCAGTTGTACATTGCCTACACACAATTGCTTCAATTCATCTAGTGCAATAATCAATAGTAGTCAAAATATACCTATGGCCTATAGAGGATGGTGGATTGATGGGACCAATAAAGTCGAGTCCCCACTGAGCGAAGGGCCTTACCTCCACAACTAGCTACAACGAGATAGTGATGTACCTTTCTTTGGTAGTAGCAGTTTGACAGTCATGACAAGATCTAACGTGGTTGTGTGCATCTTTGGATAGTGTTAGCCAATATTATCCTTCTCATAGAATCTAATGAGTTGTAGAGGGGTCAGACCCATGGCCAGTGCCAAAATTTTCATGAAATTGTTTCAGCACCTCAACAATTTCCACTTTTCCCAAGCATCTAAGATAGATTCCTTCATGATTTCTCTTGTATGACATGGATCCTTGTAGCATGTAACTACTACTCTTCCATCTCAAAGCTCATTTCTAGACTCCCTATAACCATGATGGAAAATTATTGTTCAACAAATAATAGTCAATTTTGTCGTACCACTCACCTGGCGAAACATCCTCCAAGTGGTATTTTTGCACTATGAGCTTTACCTCAATTTATGCTATTATGCGAGTAAGGGATTGTCCTCGAACCAATTTCATGGATTGAATCTCCATGTCATATTCCTGTAGTATCATGACCCATTTTTCCCTTCTTTCCCTGAGATCATTTTGCACTAATAGGGCCTTGATGGCTAGATCTGGAACTATGGTGACCAATTTTTTCCTCAAGATGTAGTGTCAAAACTTCTTAACTTCTCTAACAAGCCATATACCTATTTTTCCACATTTTGACAACATAATTCTGCATCCTTCAACAGAGCACTCACAAATGCAATGGGGTGCTTGTTCCCTTCATCATCTTTCTACATTAACATGTTGGCGCATGAGTGATCTAAAGCAAGAGAATAGATTTATAAGGGCTTCAAATAGTCTTGACTAACCAGCACTAGGGCATCTGCAATAGCCCTCTTAATTTCTTCAAAAGCTTTCTTAGTTTCTTATGTCCATTTTACTTTGGTGTCCTGCTTGAGCATTGCATTTAGTGTCTTTACTATTTTGGTGAACCCTATGATGAACTTTCTAACGAAGCTAATTTTCCCAAAAAAGGACTTCACTTCCTTCTTGCTGCTCAAAGGTTGAATCTTCAATATGGCTTGTATGTGCTCAGGGTCTATGGAGATCCCCTTTTCTAAAATCACATGTCCTAGCAACTTGCCTTTGGTCACTCCAAAAATGTATTTCTTTGGATTGAGTGAGATATCAAACTCTGTATTTTTGGAAAACCTTGCATAAGTCAGAGATGTGGTCTCCCCTTTTCTTTGAAAACACAGTGAGATCATCCATGTATATAATGATGCATTTTTTTATGAGATCCTTAAAGGCTATGTCCATGGCACACTGAACAGTAGCATCTGCATTAATCAATCCTAATGACATTATTCTATAGGTAGATGTCCCCCATTTTGTAATGAATGTCATTTTATGCCTATCTTCTACACCATCACTTGACTATATTCAGAGTAGATGTCAAGTAATTACATCATATGGGAGCCATCTACAATTTGTAATACCTCATCCAATGAGGGCACCTGATAGTTGTCTTTGTTAGAAGCTCTCTTTAGGTTCTAGAAATCCATGCACAATCTGATTTCTCTATTCGTCTTTTTGACCAGAACTAGATTGGCCACCCATGTAGAATTTTGGATACGAAAGATGATTCAAATAGATAGTAGCTTCTATACTTCCTTAAATATAATGGGTTCTAGCAAAGCATTGATTAGATATTTATGTTGTCGAAAGGGTCACACATCTAGCTTAAAGGGAATACTATGAGTAATAATTGATATATCATACATTTTAAAGTCTTCATACCCCCAACTAGTCACATCATGATAGGTGTGTAGGGCATCAACGATTCCTTTCCTTTCCTTTGGGTTGCATACTTTCCAATGAAAACATTTTTGACCTCTTCGACCATACCCATGTTGTGAGCATCACATTGATTGTCTATTGACTCTTTGTTGGTCTCCTAGTCATGGTCCCTAATGTGATACAAATCAAATATCCTTTCTAGATAGAGCATGCCTCTTGGTATTCTATTGGTCTTTAAATTGATAACTCCTTCAATATCAAGCTCAGCTTCATCTATAATTTGGGAGGTGAATACATCAGAGCTTGTAATGAAGTCAAGGATATGCTTGTCATCATTAAACACTTGGAAATTGGTTATGTTGTAAGGAACTGATGGGGTAGAAGTAAGCTCTAGGGTGAACTTCTTTAAGCCAGTGAAGGAAAAAGGATGGAGGGTACTAGCTACTTCAGCTAATGTATCAACAGTCTGATTCTTACTATGTGGGATCAACTAAATATTGAATGCATCTAGACCTTCTATAAGATCCCATACCCTGTGTCTATAGTTTTCTAACCTTCTATCATGAGAGGAGTAGAGTTTCCTAACTTGCTTCGCAACTAGCTCAAAATCTGCAAAGACTTGCAATAGTTTGACTTTCCTTCTTAATGCCATTAGGATCCCATGAACTAATGCTTCATACTCTACTACATTATTTATGCAATAGAATTGAATTCTATGGGAAACAAAGTAAGTATTACCCATAGGGATGATGAGTTCAAAGCATGCTCTCACTCCTTGCTTGGATTTGGACCCATCAAAATGTAGCATCCAGAACTTAGAAGATCTTTTCGCTTCGGAGTTAATTGAGCATGCTTCCCCTTTTGGTTGTGCATCTATTTCTATATCCATAGTTGGCCACATACATTCATGTTGGCATTAATCTTGCTTATCTCCTTGAGGACTCCCTTATGAGGAATTCTACTTCTTGATATGATCCACTACACTCTAGAATATGTAGCATTGACATTTATAATGTCCCATGTCATCCACTCTACACCAACTAGGCAATAGCAACTCTTTGAAATCCATTCGGGTTCCTAGACTAAGCTGGTCTTGCACACATTTCTACATAAACTCCTAGAAACTGTCGAACAAGCTGAGGAAATTTTCATCTTGTATTTTTTTGTTATCAAACTCAACAAATACTTTTTTGCTACTTGGGAGGGAAGTCAAGTTGATGGGAAAATCACACAACATAAGGACTTCCTTTTCACTTTCCTCGTCATCCTGATAAGCAATGGGACAGTAATTGTCGAGTTCCATTTATGCAAACAACACCTCATTTGTGTTGTTATACTCAATAATCATGAACTTCATCCCAAGATCCCTTTAAATGAAAATTTGATTCGGTAGTCCCTTTTAGGGAAGCCATAGGTGGGAATAGTCTAATGCAGGGTAACCATTTAAGGCTTGGGTGAAGTCCCTTCCCAGTATGATGTCCTAGGTTTCTGGGATTTTAGCTACCTAAATATCTATAGCTTGTTGCACTCTTAGATCCACCACAATCTACATGGGAATTATGCTCAATTCCCCCACTATGTTTACTTATGTCTTATCCAGCTGAGTTACCTTCCATCGAGAGGGGGTCAGAGTTATTCCCAATGCTTTGCATACTTCCAATGGCATTGGCGCATGACACCATGGTTTCCATGATGTGAAAGAAGGTTAAGTGTTAAGTTTTGGTTCAATTTTGGTGTAATAAGGTCCTAAAGACAATTCCTCATGTTTTTAAGTTGTTTAGGGGTGTCTTGAGTTGGTTGGAGTAAGTTTTGTAAATGTGCTAAAAAGTTGTAAACAAAGTTGCAAAGTTGTTAAACAACTTTTACATTATTTACAAATTGGGGAAGTTAAACGGTCAAGAAGTTTAAAATGTTGTTAGAGTCAGTTGTTTTGGTTGGTTTTTGATGTGTGCTGCTTAAATACACCATGTAAGGGTCAAAGAAAGGTTATGAGTGTTGATTTGAAGAATAAAATTCAATAAAAGCTCTATTTTTTTGTTTAAAGACAAAAATTGCTACTACAACCAATAGTATGGCCTTGTACGACCTGTAGGTGAACATTTGTGCAATTGAACTAATGGAGAATTGAATTAGCTTCATTGTTTTCTCTGTCTCATAGTATTTCATTAAGTTTAAATGATTTTATTGCATTTTTACTGAAGGCATCCTTAAAACCCTGATTTTGAGGGTTTGATTGGAGAAAATGGGTTTGTGAGCCATTCCACCCAGTAGAGAATGCTCTAACTTGATGGAATGGAATATTTAGGTATAATTTTTTCTTTTATATGGTTTGTAGGAGAAGGGGAGGTAAATTGATAAATATTTAGTGCTGCCCTAGTTGATCTTCTTCATGTTTCAAGCAAGGAATGGTGCATAGAAGCAGGGTTTTGTAGAAAAGGTGTTTGGGAATCATCCTAGTTGATATATTATGCATGTGTAGGCCCCATATGATGTGCTTATGGATTTATAATGAATAATTGAGGTTGAGATGGTGTAGAATCAATAATTTTCCTATTGTAGGAGCCTAATTAGGCCCAAAGAGCAGTGTAGTAGCAAGATTTTGGAGGTTTTGTTCCAAAGAAATCATGTCTACAATTTTTATATGTATTGAAACCCCCAAAAGGGTATCTAGATTGGTGATTGGTTTGTGGTTTTGAGGCTTGTTCTACAGGTTTTGTTAGGAAAAGCTTGTTTGGAATGCTACAAGAAGAATGGTGAAGTTGTGAAAAAAACCCATGAAACTAAGGTTCTAAGTTTGAAAGTTTGATTTGTTTGAGTTAGTTTTGGATTGATTTGTATTCTCCCTCCCTACTCTGCAACAAATTGGTATAAGAGCATAGGTTTTTATCATTTGAAGGTAAGAGGCTGAAGTTTGAAGAATGAAAAGTTGCAAATTGAAGGAACAAGATGCCTCTAAAGGGAAGTGAAGTCATTGCTAAGGAAATAAGAATGATGAAGGAGTCTCAGGAAGCTCTTTCAGTTAGACTTGTAGCATTGGAAAAAAACCAAAGAAGACGTAAGGCCAATACAGATGAGAGTGAGCGAGAGGAAGAGGAAGAGCATGAGAATGAAAACCCTCAATTAGGAGTCCAAAGTGATGATGAGTTGGACCCTGATGAAAGAAAAATGGTTAAGATGTTGGAGGCTATCAAAGGAGATACTACTAAGGTGAAAATGGAATTTCCCATGTATGGTGGGAAGATGGATAGTGAAGAAGTGTTGGACTAGATTGATGCACTAGACAATTATTTTGAATACAAAGAGGTAGAAAATGAACAAAATGTGAAGTTTGCTAAAACTAAGTTGAAATTCCCTACCCTAAATTGGTGGAACTATGTGCAGGCTGAGAGATTGAAGAAGGGAAAAAAAAAATCAATTCATGGGATAGGATGGTGTCTAAAGTTAAGGGATAATTTCTACCTAGTGACTATGCAATTTAGACCTTTAGGAATTTTCAAAACCTCACACAAAAGGAAATGGATGTCATGGAATACACTGAGGAGCTTCATAAGTTGAGCATTAGAGTAGGTCATGATGAGGATGAAGTTGAGAAGATAGCAAGGTATATGAATGTGTTAAGGTTCAATATACAAGTTGAAATGAGTATGGCCATCCCAAGAATGGTTAAAGAATGTTTTCAATTGGATATTACAGTAGAAGAAAAGTTGAAGAGAAGGCAACAAAAATAAAATAGGGGCAAAGGCAGCAACTCTAAAGGAAAAGATTCAATTTCTACTCCAAGGCAGTCTTATGATAATCAAGAAGACGCAAGCAAAGGCCAAGAACAATTTGTTGATTAGAGAGGTAGTTTTGGTGGAGGGAGATCGGGCTTTAGGGACAGATTTGGTGGTCAAGGAAGAGATTCTAATGTATTCCCAGGAAGGTGTTATCAATGTAACAAGTTTGGACATCAAGCTTGGCAATGCAATGAAGTACAAAATTCCATTTCAACCGGTGGAGAAAGGAGAAATCAAATTGCTCAAGGAGAGGACTGTGAAAGTGTGGGTTCAACATCTCAGCATGTTGTTCCTGAGGTTGGTGAATCTCTGATGGTAAGGACTCTTCAAGAGAAGGAGCCACTACAAAGAAGAACACTCTTCAAGACAACTTGCAAGTGCATGGGAAAGGTATGTAAGGTTGTAGTTGATTCAAGCAATAGTGATAATATGGTGTCCATTGAAATGGTTGAGAAAATTCATTTTCCTAGAATACCACATGATACTCCCTATAAATTTTCTTGGTTGAATAAGGGTCAATCTATTTTGGTTAATTAGAAAGCTTAGATTGAGTTCAACATAGGAGGGTATAAGGATAAAATTCTATGTGATGTGTTGCATATGGATGTATGCCATTTGCTACTAGGGAGACCATGGCAATTTGATAGGCATGCAATGTATGATGGGAGAAGAAACACCTATGAGATAAACAAGGATGGAGTCTCCTTTACTTTGACACCCTTGAAAGAGGATGATAAAGGGTAGACCATAAAACCTAATGTAATGATGGTTGTAAGGAAAGAGTTCATAAGGGTAGAGGAGAATATGGAGGTTGCAGCCACTTTAAGACTTGAAGGTACCAAGATAGCAGAGGTGAAGAATGATATGATTTTGAAGGGAAATGATATTGAGTTGGTGTCAAAATATGAGTTATTGAAGGTCAAGGATGAATTAATTTTCGGGATTCAAGATTGGTTTGAGAAGCATGTTGATGTGATGATGGAAAGAGTGTTTTGTTCATTGTTTTCAAAGTAGATTGGCAGTCATTCCATTTTTTTCATCTCAGAGGTTAGTAAACCTGATAAAGCAATAGCTATGAGGGTAGACTATCAGATGGGAAAGGTGGAAACCAGAGGTGAAGAGATCAAAGCTAAGTTGAAAGAGGAGAAGAGAAAATTCAAACATACACCAAAGTAGCAAATCAAGGGAGTTCATTATAAGCATGGAAGAGTGTTGGTAGCAGGTAAAGGGGACAGGTTTAACACCAGTTTCAAGTGCAAGACAGATCATGAACCATCTACCAAACAAACTTCTCCAATTGAAGCATGACTTGAGTGCCAAAGAGTTCAACAAGACAAAGGATGATGCATGTTTTCATTTTTTGGATCATTGGAAGGGATTTTTTTGAGGGAGTAAGCACTTGGAGACTAGAGAATGAGGGAATCAAGCCTAGATTTGATGTTGCAGCATAGTCCTCAAGGGGACATGAGTTCCCTTTTTCCCGGGAGTATGGTGCAAGGCACCATGGTTTCCATGATGTGAAAGGAGGTTAAGTGTTAAGTTTTTGTTTAATTTTTGTGTAATAAGGTCCTAAATACCATTTCTCATGGTTTTTAAGTTGTTTAGGGGTGTCTTGAGTTAGTTGGAGTCAGTTTTGTAAATGTGGTGAAAAGTTGTAAACAAAGTTGCAAAGTTGTTAAGCAACTTTTACATTATTTGCAAATTGGGGAAGTTAAATGGGCAAGAAGTTTAAAAGGTTGTTAGATTCAATTGTTTTGGTTTTTTTTTGATGTATGATGCTTAAATACACCATGTAAGGGTTGAAGCAAGGTTCTAAGTGTTGATTTGAAGAATGAAATTCAATAAAAGCACTGTTTTATGCATTTAAAGATAAAAATTGTTGCTATAGCCAACAATACGACCTTGTATGACTTGTAGGTGAAAATTTGTTAATTTAAACTGATAGAGAATTGAATTAGCTTAATTTTTGTCT
The DNA here is from genome assembly GCA_007258455.2 of Sequoia sempervirens. Taxonomy (NCBI): domain Eukaryota; kingdom Viridiplantae; phylum Streptophyta; class Pinopsida; order Cupressales; family Cupressaceae; genus Sequoia; species Sequoia sempervirens. The sequence continues at coordinate 24,731,858 of VDFB02047144.1, read as the reverse complement.
TTGTATAATAATATTTCATTAATTTTAAAGGATTTTATTGCTTTTTTATTGAAGGAAATCTTAAAACCCTGATTTTGAGGGTTTGATTAGAGAAAATGGTTTTGTGAGCCATTCCACCCAGTAGAAAATGCTCTAACTTGGTGGAATGGAATATTTAGGTATAGATTTTTCTTTTATGTGGTTTTAGGAGTAGGGGAGGTAGATTGAAAAATATTTAGTGATTCCCTAGTTGATCTTCTTCATGTTTCAAGCAAAGAATGGTGCATAGAAGTAGGGTTTTGTAGAAAAGGTGTTTGGGAATCATTCTATTTGATATATTGTGCATGTACAGACCCCATATGATGTTTGGATGGCTTTAGAATGAGGAATTTAGGTTGAGAGGGTGTAGAATCAATAAGTATCCTATTTTAGGAGCCTAATTAGGCCTAAAGAGCAGCGTAGCAATAGGATTTTTGAGGTTTTGTTCCAAAGAAATCATGTTTGCAATTTTGATATGTATTGAAACCCCCAAAAGGGTATCTGGATTGGTGATTTCTTTGTGGGTTTGAGGCTTGGTTTGCAGATTATTTTAGGAAAATCTTGTTTGGAATGCTACAAGAAGAATGGTGAAGTTGTGAAAAAACCCATGAAACTAAGGTTCTAAGTTTTAAATTTTTATTTGTTTAAGTTAGTTTTGGATTGATCTCTATTCTCCTTCCTTGCTATGCATTAGGCATGACATTGGTTGAGGCTCCTAAATCAAGTAAATAGTTGTGCAGATTCTTACCAAATATTCTGATTGTTGTCAAGAAAGGAAGGGTCTCCAATTTCCCTTGGAACAACCCTACTAATATGTTAGCCTAGGCTACCTGTTTTTGTCTTTATAATTTTTCTTATCCCTAGTTTGTACTTGATTTATCTCTTTAGCTAGTTGCTAGTTTACTTGCTGGTTCGGGGGTTGATCAGATTTCTTTCCCAAGATTTCCCTAATCACAGGCTCACTGTTTGAGGTATCAAATGTAACTTTCTTCATAGGTACCTCAGTAGTTGGTTTTGATGGCGAGGTCCCATTTAGTGACCTAAAGAAAGAATTTCTATCAATAGGCACCCTTAATAATTCAAAGGCTAACAAACTCACTTTGACATTCTTCAATTCATCTGCCACGTATTCTCCCATTTGTTCAACTTCTGCTTTAGAAAATTTACTTTGGGAGGAGCTAGTGGGATGATCTTGAGTTTGATTAGCTTGCCTATTTCTACTAAAGTATTGGGTTGGCATGTAAGGATAGCTTGGATTGTTGCTAGAACTAGGATCAGGTGGAGTATTGAAGTTGTTGGGAGGGGTGGAGATAGTAAATTGACAACAAGCCTGTCTATTCATTAAGTTGTATAGGGTTTCTCTATGATGAAACATGTGAACTTCATCCTCACGTGGCTCTTCCTCATCTACATGACCACTATCTACTAAATCGAAGAACTAAGATAAATATCTCTCATTACTTACCTCCTTCACTTCTTCATCCTTGACAACAACCTCCTTCTCAAGTAAGTTGCTTTCACTTTGTAGGAAAGGACCTTGATTGACCACCAACAACAAGGGAAATAAGTCTCTACAACCTAAGCCATCAACAACATTCTAGACATCCACTTGAAAAATTTCTACGAAAGTTAGGAATTCTGAGCAATCTAACTCAGAGTGTCAGTTTGTCTTGTGGATTCAACACCATCCTGACAAGGCAACCTCTGCCAAGTAAAATCCACTTGTGGAATTCGGTACTTCCCGGTTGATCAAGAGGTGTAGGGATGCCTCCATTTTTTGGCCTAGTATTCCAAGTTTGATTTTTCCTTTGTGATGGCATTCTCTCAAAGTTCTGGCCTAAATTTTGACCTTTCATAATTCTTTCCAGAGGATGCACCTGAACCACAGTCATCTCGATTGAGGTTGGATTGGATGCTCCTTTGAGAGGCCTACAGTTGATTGTTTTGATTCCTCAAATATGTCATTTCGTGGATAGCTTCTTTACCATCTCGGTCAATTCATCAATTCAATCCTTCTCTACATTATTCTACTATGACATCGAATTCTGAAGGAATATGGGTTGCGTCACAGGCTGGTTTTGTTGTGTAGACACGTAAAATGTACCAATTGAACCTATACACCTGATCTTGATTTACTAACACCAGTTTGTCTTGAATCATCTCCATTTGCTAGTCATTTAATTAAATATCTTCATTTAATTAAATTCACCATATTTCATCTTTTAATAAAATAAATCAAATTTATCTAATTAAGCCATCATCTCCTATTAATTAAATAAATCACTTTGTTTAATTAATCCTATAGTCCCTCTTTTAATTAAATAATTCATTTTATTTAATTAATCTCTAAGGTCATCTCATTTAAATTAAATAAATTTATCTTTATTTGATTTAAAGCTAACACCATCCTCTTTAATTAAATAAACCAAATCTTATTTAATTAAGTCTAAAATCATTTTCCTCTCATTTTGATTTAAATTAATCCAAAAATCTAAGTCAAAATGGTCAAATCAGCTAATTTCCTTTAAATTAATCAAATCTTGATTAATCTTAGTCTTAAACCATCAAATCCTCTAGCTTTTGCCACTTGCTCATGAAAATAATTTTAATTAATTAATAAATCTCTATTTTCATTCAAAAAAGGTATCAAAGATGGAATATTCCTCAAATTTGAAATATCCCCCCAAAAGGTCTTGTCCTCCAAACATGACATTTAATATCTCTTACAAGTCCTTTTCTTGAGCCATGTGACATTAACTTCACCTTTCACCTCATTCTTCAAGCCATCTTTTGAATTTGAATCTCCCCCCTCTTTGCACATTCTCCAAAATGTGCTCAACCTTTGTCCATTAGCATGATGACAAGTGGCATGTTATCATTGGCTTATCTTTTGTCCCACATCCTCCATATCTTTCAAATCCTCCATCCTTCTTTCTATAAATAGAGGCCTTCTTTATTTGTTGAAGGAGCCATAATAAATGTAAAATCATAATGCTCATTTGAGAGGAGAATGAGAGCCAAAGTCATTATCATCTTTTGAAGAAAATTTCATCCATTCTTCATCCATTTTTATCATCTCATAGCTAGGTTATGCAGGAATTTCTGCAAGGAAAGCATCAACTCTTTATCAAGTCATCACAAAGATTACAAGGGATTGGGAAAGGGCCATTTTCCACATCAAATTGGCACCAATTCCCCCATGGGATTGAGAGTTTGCATGTTTAAATAGGATTTAATTGCTTTTCTAGTTTTGTTCTTCATTTCTTTCCTATTTTGAGCATTATAGATAAATTTCATGGGGAATCTTAGTTCTAAATTTCATATTGATCTAACATTGTGTTTGTTTCTTGTGTTTGTGCAAGTATAGGATTGAGGTTCACATTATGGCACTAGAAGGAGGGAAAATCTTGATAAATTAACATGTTTTTTTGGTCAAATTTTACTATTTTTTATGTTTTTTGTCTTTCCAAGTCAAACAATGCCTTTGGGTCAAGTTGCGATGCATTTGTGGTCTTTGTTTTTCCAAATAGCACCGCTAGTTTCACCAGAGCACCGCTCAAATCCTTAAACAATGCTTCTTTTATTCCAGTGTCATTGTTTGGACCCAAACAACACTGATGCCTTGAGTTCAAAGGGTGTCACCTTTGATTTCTTTCCTTTGCATTCAGTCTTAAAATGGTCGCACCTTGGTCATTTTTTGGTCTTTTTCAAAACTTTTTTTTTGAAATGGGGTATAATTTCATAAGATATCCAATGGTGTAGGTGTTTCTCAACTTTGATAGAGTTAAAAATTTTAAATTTTCACCTAATGTCAAATCACAATGAAAGCTGGTCTAAATTTTAGGGTTTTTATGCTTAATCATTTATCTAACCCTCATATCTTCTTGTTTCTTGATTTAATCTAACATTTGGAGCTTGTATTATATGTTTTAAAGGATCATGGAGTATGAAAATGAAAGAAAAAGCATTATCACATGATTGTAACAAGTGTTTTTAAACACTTTGGGAGCAATTATAATCCCATTCTTAAGGATTTGTCATCTTTCAAGCTTTAGGACTTACTAATTTTCAATTTGGATTTTAAAAGAAAAAAACAAAGGTGTTAAAAATAATCTTATACAAACTTACTATATTTTTTTTTGGGCTTAAAAATTGAACAAAAAAATCTCACATTTCCTTTTGGTGCTTAAAAAGAATCCAATTCTTGTTTTGAAAGATTAAAATGAATATTACCTCTATGTTTTGTAATCATTTATCCAAAGTAATATCATCTAAAAGATGTATGTGCTTCTCTCGCACCTCACAACGATCTTGATAATCAAAAGGATTTTTGTGATATTAAGTTGTGTAAGTGATTACCTTCACACTTCATTTGGGTTCTTAAAATTGGACAAAACTTGCGAGTGTGAGTGGAATATATTGTGTGTGTTCTCCCTTTGTTTCTCAACAAAGATCAATCAAACTATGGATATGTTTGCTCAAATTTTTTTCATCTTAGAGGGCCTGCCTTGTGGGAAAAAGTAATCACCCAAGGGAATGATCCAATCGGGAACATGCTAAAGCCAAGCGACTTCCACATGGGATATAAATGTGGGTACTGGAACAAAGGCTAGTATCATGAGGATTATTCTGATGAGAAGGGTAGCAATGGTTTCTCACTGTATGGATGGTCCCCCATGAACATAATTCCCACATTAAAACCCTTATTTAGAAAAGGCCAAAATTCTTAATCTATTTGTTGGTAGAATGGTCGTTCTGAAGCCACCCCACATTTTTACAACTTTTAGTAGAAATGGAAAGTATGCCATGGGAGTTTCATGGGTACTGATGATTGGTTGGCCTGTATAATTTGGTGTCATGGAGGGTAGCCAGTGGGTTCAAGAATCTAACCATTCACTAAAAGTAGGCATAGTTGGACTTGTCCAAGTGGAGATTCAACAAATACAGTCTTTCATATCCATAGGGTCTTGCTTGTTCTTGGAAACAAAACACTTTTCTTGTTCATAAAAATTGGGAAAAAAAACATTCAACATTTTCATCAAACTTCAAACCCTTTAGGAAGCAAATATCTTTGAAAAAATTCATGTGTTATTGCTTTTCCTTGGGATTTTATCCTTAGAGGTTTCTAAACATTTGAATTTATATCTCAATTTGCTTACTAAAGTCAACAATAGGAAAATTTTGCCTTAATTTCCTTGATTTTCACATGACAAACTTTATGGGATGATAAGAAGTTAGGACATTAGATATTTAGTTTAGAGAAACCTAATCAAGAATTTTTTGTGGTAAAAAGAAGTTATTAAGCAAAGCTAAGAACAATTGAACTCCACACATGTGTCTCAAATGATTTCACGCAAGATCAAAATCCGGAAAACAAAGTCAAAATCTCTTAGTCCAAAAGAACATCAAAAGCATCTCTCAATTCTCTACAAATTCAGAACAAAATTTCTTTTCAACTTTTACAAAAGAGCTTCAAGAAACAATCCCAATTTGTACTCATTCTATTATTGTCAAAATCCAAATCTTTTTTGAGAATTTGAGCATCTTTTTTATTGTAAAGTGTGTTCTTCAAAACTGAGGTCTTGTAAACAAGAGTCTTTTTAGGTACACATAGGATCAAATCAAAAGCTTCATCCATCTTTCAAACACCAACCAAATCCATCTCACCAACAACTCTTGAAAATTTTGAAATCGTCCTTCATGCTAGACTTTTTGGAAAATCCTTGAATCAAACATCAAAATCATCTTGTTTAACTAGGTATATGTAGATGTATCCTTCTCCATATACTTAGTTGAATTATCATCAAATCATCTTGTTTAGCTAGGTATATGTAGATACATCCTTCTTCATATGCTTAGTTAAATTATCATCAAATTATCTTGTTTGGTTAGGTGTGGGTAGATGCATCCTTCTCCCTACACTTAGTAAAATTATCATCTTGTGAGAAAATCTATCCCATAGATGACATCCAACATCTTGGGATCTATTTGTTCATTATTCAAAATCAAAACAATCCAAAACCAAATCAAGGTAAAATCAAAATCCAAGAATCCAAAATAAATCTAAAAATCCAAAAAGTCTCAAAAGTCTAGCATCCCCCTCAATATCTTCTAAGAGTTTAATCATCCACATCATTCACCTTTCACATTTTTCACCACCACACCTTTGATCCTTACTCATCCTAGATATTCTCTTTTGAACATCATTTTATGGTTCAAACTAGATCTCAACACAAGAGGAGCATGGAAGCCAACAAAGAAACATCAACTTCAAGTGACCTAAGTCAAACCAATTCCAAAATGAATCTCGTTGGATCAAGCAATCCCCTAACTAATCTTCCTTCATCATCCCAAAATCCTCAAGAGGAAGGTCAAGTAGAGGACATCACCAATAATTCCTTTGGAATGACACAAGATGAGATCACTAAAATGGTCCAAAATCCCAAAAATCATAGAATTGACAACATCATGATGAAGCTCCATACCTCACAATATATGCTTGAATTAGCAAAACAAGGGGCTAAACTCCCTTCCAATTTTGATGTGAGCACCATTGTGGAACCACCTTTTGGGGTCATGCCTCCAATTTCATCCATACCCCCAATCTCATCCACACCCCCAATTCAAAACATCACTCAAATCATTCCCCAAATTACATCATCCATTGCTCCAACTCAACCTATTGTTAACAAAGGGAGCGCATTTCAAAATGCACTACAAACACACCCCCTTGTGATAAATCAAGATTTGGATGCAAACATTATCTTGGGGAAAACTGTACCCCAAAATTTAGTACACCCATATGTCCCTCTCACTTTTCATGATCCCAATGACCCATCATCATCATTTCAAGCAACACCTCAAACCTCTCTCCCTATGACCTCACAAGGAGAAGGTGGCTTATTTGGACCACGGGGCATCTTTGACCCTTCATCTTCATCATTTCCCCAAGGGATTATGCCACTCACTTTACAATCTCAATTTAGGGCTTCCCCCTTTACCAAGCATCAATCAACAAAATCAAACCAACCCCTCGATCATCAATCAAAGCATCATATCAAATCCTCCCATATTTACATCGATATCATAACAACAGATGGAAACCATCCTAGTAACCCAAGCCACCATCAAATCATTAGCCATCCCCAAAATATCTCAAAACACAGTCTCTCAAGGACCAAGCATATCAATCACACCATCCACCACCCAAATCCCAATCATCAATACAATGGTGTCTCTCATCACCACAACAATGAACACCATTCTAAATCTACCACCATCTCCACCACCACCACCACCCAATTTAAACATATAAAACCAATATAGCATTGTGTTACAAGCTACTCAACAAGCTTCCTATCAAAATTCACTCTAGAAAATCTAAAACTGACAAGTTGCACAATTAGCTACTCAGTAAGAGCAAACACAATTAGTTGCACAACAAGCCACTCAAGCAGCACAAGCTGCTCAGGCTACTCAAGCAGTGCAAGCCGCTCAGACCACACAAGTAGTGCAAGTCACACATATTACACAAGCTTCCCAACAAGCACAAGCCCAATACCAAGCTCAACAAGCACAAGCACAGGCACAAGCACAAGCACATGCACAAGAACAATACCTCACACAACAATGAGTAGCCCAACAACAAGCATACCAGCAAGCACTGAAGTAATACCAAGAGTAGCAAGAAGCATCCCAATTAGCAGCCCAGCAACAAGCGTTGTTGGCACAAGAACAACAACAAGCTCAACAACAGGCATTATTAGTGCAACAGCAACAAGAGCAACAATAGGCATTGTTGGTAAAAAAACAATTGCAAGCATACTTGGTGCAGCAAAATTTGCAAGCACCATCCACCAACACAACAACAAATCCACCCATCTCGCTGACAATTGAACCACCGTAAAACATCTTCACTCCACCCCCTGATCTGCAAAACGATGTGACAACACAAATCAAGTTGCTCTCTCAAAATGTGCTTGATCTTCAGTCAAGGAAAACCATGAAGACACCCAACAACTTGTGCACTTATCCATTTGATAGGATTATTGCAATGAAACCATTCCCAAAGGGATTTGAGATCCCCAAATTTGATAAATATTGTGGGACGGGAAACCCTAAAGATCACATCAGGGAATTCCAAGTGCATTGCATGGAAGTCGCATATGACGATACATATATGATGTGGCTATTTCCTAGAAGTTTTGTTGGCCAAGACATGGAGTGGTTCTCTCCCTTTCCTCTAGGTATCAAAAATTTCCAAGAGATAGTAGATGCATTCATAAAAAATTATGCATTCAATATCGGTATGGATGTCAGTCTAGAGGAACTATCAGCTCTGAAACAAGGTAAAAATGAATCATTTGCTTCCTTCCTACAACGATGGTGATCCAAGGCCAAGAGGAGAAAATGGGCCATGCAGAAAGAACAAGTTTTCACCATCATCTCGAATCTCGAAGGAGCCTTGGAATTCCATCTTAAGGTGTAAGGTATTACCACATACGACCAATTGATCTCCAAGGTGCTTAGCATTGAACTGGCCCTTATCGCACAAGGGGGGACACCTGCATATCCTGTACAACAAAAAAATGTCCCATCCACTAGTTGTAATGATAAACCTCACACCTGGAAAAAAAATAGAAATATTACCAACGGTGGTGTTGTTGATGCCAAAGTTTTCATCAGTGCTCCTCGAAAAAACACACCAGGACCCCAACAACAACCAATAAACAACAATCAAAATAATCATCAAGCTATCACTATAACTCAGTAGTGGAGCAATCAAACAATCAATAATGTGAACAATCAAAGGGGACCACTCCAGCGAAACAAAAACTCCCCCAAGAGGAAGTACACAGCCCTTGGGAATTGACTGAATCCATCATGAAGAGGCTAGTGGTAAAAAAACTCATCACAATCCCCACCTATGAAAACTATCAAGAACCATTGGTGAAACTATCGTGGTACAATGAAAATCACCTTTGTGATTTCCACAAAATCAAGGGACACACAACTGCCAGTTGTATGAGGTTAAAAAACTTAATTCAAGACCTTATTTATGATTAAATCATGAATGTGGAACAACTAGCGGGAAATCAAAATCTTAAGATCTACACGAATCTGATGCCCAATCATAACAACAAAGGGAACAATAACAATGATAAGGGGAAGGGTTCATTTAAAAGTGTGAATCATGTGTACGACCATGTCGTCAGATCCCTAGATGAGTATTACACTGTTATCACCATCAAAGGAGCCCAAACTGATTGTGGAGTCACCACAAGAGGTCGAAAAATCACCATTATAGGGTAATCTCAGCCTCCTTGAGCACCCACTTCCAACCCAAGATCTGTTCCTAGTGGCTATAATGTCCTTGACCAATTGAAGAGAACCCCAGCTCAGATCTCCATCATGGAGTTGCTGAAAATTTCATCAGCCCATTGAAAGATCCTTGAAGAAGCATTGGCTTCATCCATCATCTCCGTGGATCTTGATGTTGAACAATTCCAAGCTATGTTGAGAAACATCATTACTCCAAATCTTCTTACATTCTTCGATCAGGACTTTCCTGCCCAACCATCTCACAATTGTGCACTCCATCTGGAGGTCCAAGTGCATAAGAACAAAGTCAAGAGAGTCTTGGTGGATGGAGGTGCATGTTTCAACATTTGTTCCCTCAAGCTCATAAAGAATTTGGGAATCTCAAAGTATTCCATTGAAAAAGGAAAAGGCATCACAATCAGGGCTTACAACGATCAAGAAAGACTATCTCAGGGAACTATTCAACTCCCTGTTCAAGTAGGGTTGGCAATTATGGAAACCACCTGTCAGGTCCTAGACCTCAATTTTCCTTACAACATTCTCCTGGGACATTCATGGTTCCACGGGATGCAAGTAGTAGCATCAAATTTCCACCAATTTGTCAAGTTCACATACAAAGGCCAAGAGGTCACTATCCATGCAGATCCCGAACCCTTTTCTTACTGCGAGAGCCAAGAAGAAAAATATTATAAAATACCCCAAGTACCTAAAAATGATGAAGGCCCATCAACTCCATACATTGATCTAGCTACTCTTGCCTCCACTTCTATGACAGAGACACCTGTCATCCCTACCATCTCTGATATCAAATTCATTATCCAGGACAATGGGTATGGACATTATACAATTCCAAAAAAATATTTTGTGGTAGGAGAGTTACCACAATCAAATGAGGCTTCCTCATCCCAAACATTCACAGCAGGATCTTCTAACTTCAAAAGTTGGGGAGATCTCAGGTAGGAAGTAATAGAAGAGGGCCCATCCCATCTCCTATACCAAGACAACAGACTGATAGCTGATCTACCTATGGATGATAGCAGTAAAAGGTTACAAATGATGCTCGCAATGGGCTATGATAGAAACAAAAAGCTTGGACAAAATGAAAATGGGTTCTAATACCCATTATTCATGAGACACGAATGAGAAATCTTGGCCTCAAATGTACCCCTCCGAGTATAACCATATGTGGCCAAAATCCCCCGATTAAGAAGGTCAAAACTCCCCAGCAAATGACAGTTACCCTTCAATTTCCCGTATCCACTAGCCTGCCTTTAGACAACTTCACATTTGACATAACTGATGTCTGCAGTAGTAGTGATGATGAGGAAAATGCCATAACTAACCTACCTATGCTATTTGAGAATTCCTCCCTCCTCGTGATTAGTATCATGTCATTTCAGTCAACCAGTCAAACCCATGAAATCAACCTAGTCTACCCCCAGCTCATTGATTACAACCAAACATGACCGCCGGTTCTAGACACTTTAAAAAAAAATGAAGAGCTCTCAAAATTCATGGGACTATGGGATGCAAAGCCATACAAAGATCACAAGGTTGGGTTTGATATCATTCTAGACACACAAGCTTACTACAGGGAGACGATTGAATCCTTTAGTCGCAAAAGAGAAAACTTGAGAATAATATCAAGGTCTTTGAGTGAAAACCACACTGTGGCACTCTCTGACCCTAAAATAGTAAAAATAAATGACGTATCTGATGGTGAAAGCCTCTCTAAGGTGCCAAAGGATGAAGGATTCAATCTTCCCCTCAATGTTTTACACCAAGAAAGGTCAATGGTTCTAGTCGAGAAGTGCAACCTAGTCAACTTGGGAAAGGAGGAAACTCCACATATCACATTTTATGTTGAATCATTGATGTCAGAAGAGCAAGAGCTTCTAGCTTCCTTCTTAAGGGAGAGAAAGTTCAACTTTTCATGGAGCTATCACTACTGAATTTGACTCCATTTTCTGACAAACGTCCATTGCTCTTTCGACAAACATTTTTTGGACAATTGACGAACTAACAAAATAATTTTCGTCACCATTTTTTTTGTCAAAATTTGGACAAAGAATTAAACATCAAAATAATAGCCCAGATTCATCAGTCGTCGACATCGTAAAATGACTTTATTGTTTGTTGGAATATCGAGGACAACTTTGTCTATCCACCGATGAATTATAACCAAAACACAACTGCAATTACTCTTCCAAAGTGTCGAAACAACACCAGAAGTTCCTCACCATTTCAACAAAATGGGCAAGTAGTTATGATGAAACCTTCGTCGCAGCTATAGCAACTTCATTGGACCTTTTCAACGATTCATCGGTTTCCTTCATTGAAATTGCGACAAAACAATGTAATTTTTTTAAAAATAATATTCATTGAAATGTACCATTGTGGAGACTCTTAGCGATGACCACCAAAGCCAAACCATCGATGAGAGATCAATCATCGACATAGGATAGAAAACTCACTCCGATAGTCCATGTCTTGTCGATGACTTCTATCGGCAAGACATATGCAATGTCACACCGATCTGACCTCTACAGGAGTTTTAAATAGACCTACACCATGTCATCGCAGAGATTCTTGGCGATGACCACCAAAGCCAACCCATCGGTGAGAGATCAATCATCAGAACAGGATAGAAAACTCACTCTGATAGTCCATGTCTTGTCGATGACTTCCGTCGGCAAGACATATCCAATGTCACACCAATCTGACCTCTGGAGGATTTTTAAATAGACTTGCACCATGTCATTGCCAAGACTCTTGGCGATGACCACCGAAGCCAACCCATCGGTGACAGATCAATCATCGGCACAGGATAGAAAAATCACTCTGATAGTCTATGTCTTGCTAATGACTTCCGTCAACAAGACAGATCCAATGTCACACCGATCTTACCTCTATAAGAGTTTTAAATAGACCTACACCATGTCATTGTGGAGACTATTGGTGATGACCACCGAAGCCAACCCATCGGTGAGATATCAATCATCGGCACAAGATAGAAAACTCACTCCGATAGTCCATTCCTTGCCGATGACTTCCGTCGGTCAGACAAATCTAATTTTACACTAATCTGACCTCTTCAGGATTTTTAAATAGACCTACACCATGTCATCACGGAGACTCTTGGTGATGACCACCAAATCCAACCCATCGGTGAGAGATCAATCATCACCATAGGATAGAAAACTCGCTCTGATAGTCCATGTCTTGTCGATGACTTCCATCAGCAAGACAAATTGAATGTCACACCGATCTAACCTCTTCAGGAGTTTTGAACACTGTTGGTTATCAACAAGACATTCTGAGGGTCTCGCTAATTAAACAAGTGTCTAAGAGAAAGTAAATAGATGGAACCTATTAATTTTCTTATTTTGGGGTTCTTTAAATCATAGAATAGATACCATCTACTTGTGTAATGTACTTATATTCAGATTTGAATTCGAGACCAATTGTCATTGCACATTCAATTTTACTTGCATAGAGTATTCTATGAGCAATATATTGATAATGCCAAATGATTTATGGTGTTGTACAACTCTACCTATCATTAAAATTCTATTGTTCCCCCTAGAGAATCCTGTAAAGACAAGTTTACAATACCAAGTCAAATAATATGAAAAAGACTTACTTCCATTCAAATTAAATGATTATTCTCATAATGGAAATTGTCTAATCACAACAAAAATTCAATGAAAGGTTATCCATGCTTCATAAGAGATGACTGATCATACATACAGACTGTAAGATGCATAGAAAAAGCATTACACTTGAGAACAACCAAGGGCTAACAAGGGAAGGAGTTAAGAAACGTCTAGATTGAAGAGAAAATGTGTAGTGAAAATGTTGATCAGTGTCAAGAGAGAAGAGCTTGTAGAACATATTCTTGACCTAATCAAGCTCTTGAACAACTTAAATAAAATTAAAATACTAACACATACGTGAGACATGTAATGAACTTCCAATATCTGCTATCTTTTTCATTAATGGAGAGGTAGGTAAAGGAGAAATAATTATAATTGTAAAACTATTCATAGTCCAATAAATTATGTTCATAATTTGTGTTCAATGGACCTCAGTTTTATCATTATACTACCCATTTAATACCATATTTTAATCCAGGCTTCAACTATCTCAGATCTAAAGAAGCACCTTCAATTAACCATTTAAAGTACTATAAAATAAGGTAAGACTTTTACTTGAGAAACAATGGGTACACTTGTAGGATTAAAGTTCTCACAATCATCAGGATTTATTGGCACGCACACACAACCTACAACATATGAAGTAATGGATGACTACAAGTTAGTGAAATGTTCCTTAATATGTGACTGGTTTTCAAATTGATTGGTAGAAAATAAGGTTACAAATAGATCTACATAAAAAATTATGAGGAAAAACTACTGTAATCATCAAAATAGATGAAAAGTGCAAAGGAAAGAGCCGAGCTACATCTCTAGAGCCTAAAAAAAACATGCAAGAAACATAAAAAAGGAAGAACAAACCAGTTTTTGGATGAATACAAAATGGTTCCTTTAGCAAGTGATTCATATGCTTTCACACCTGACAGGACATTAAGAAGATTTTAGTCTTCCTCTGTGAAATTAACTACTTATAGAAAAAACCTAGAAACTAATATTATATACCTCCATGTCTAGTCGAGGGTAGGTATAAGAGAAAACAATTTCCTCAATGCAATGCCGAAAAATATCAATGTGTGTGTAGGTTTGTATTACTCAAAATATCATTTCACTACCTATAGAAAAATACCAAAGTGATGTTTTAAATTTCAATCTTCACATAGGCTCCCTTATTGCTACACATCCATATACAAGCATTATTCAAGCACTAAACTATTCAAATATTAAGGATTTAATTAGCTATAATATGGAAAGTTTTTGTTTAGACATAATCCATCATCTTTTCAATATCTTTATTCACTCCTAGATCTTCAGAGAAATTTGTGTAAATAAGACAGAAATGTGAATCTTTTAAGACAAAGAAAATTCTTAAAAGGAGGGGAGAGAGAGAAAAGGGTAGGGGGCAAGAGAATTCTTGAATTTATAGCAAAGTATAACATTTTTATCATTATAACAATGAAATGAATCTTAAGTTTGAAGCATTAATATAATTTAGAACATTTATGATCAAGAATGAATGTAAGTAGAGAAATTTTTGCATACCTGCAGATGGTACAAACTTTCATGGTTAAGTGGAAGCCTCCCATCAGCAATACAATCCAAATATCTGTGTATCTATCTGAATCGAGCCTCTAAACCCTTCAGAGCTATCAATTTTTCCACTAACCTGTTATGCACAAAAGTCAAATTTTAGAGTTATGTCACCACTAAAAATAGAAGAAACAGAGCTTTGAAACCAAATCCACACACAACACAATGTGGTATTCATAAAAATACATACAAACAAACTAAACTCAGAACATTGGAATGGAAACAACTTCAAATTATGATGTAGAGCATGGATTCAAGGTATAAAGAATCATTTTTCTGCCACCATAGTGAAAAGTTAACACTTTCTTTCATCTTTGTGTATTGGTTTGATGCTTCAAACAATGCATTTCTTATATTGAAAATTGCATTACCTTTGTAGTGTTCTTTAATCAGCTCAATAACTAGGAACATGAATTCCTCTACTTAGGGATTGAACATCACAACTAGCATTCATGACCTACTAAAGAACCTTATTTAATTATCAACCCAGGGATATAAACTTGAAATGGGACAGCACAAGATATGCACTAATCACCCTTCTAGACATACATGATTCCTAAAATGCCTTATATTGGAATTTAAGTATTGGAAACAACTTTACTCTTTAACTTTGCTTTGAAATGAAAAACTCGAAAGATAACCTATTCTGCTCCTAGTGGCTGTAGGAATAGTTGACAACTCTTTGTTTTTGCTAGCTGCAGGAACAATCACATTAACTTCTATGAAGGGAAATGCAGTTATTCTAACTTGCAGAATAAAAGTATGGATAGTTCCCTAAGTGGGCCCCCTCAGGTAGTGCCAAAAGTAGACAATAGATTAGGTGAAAAACTTCATAAGCTTTATTGATTCAATGCAAACAAGTATATGGCACAATCTCTTGGCTAAATTTCTAAAACTAAAAGTGTGTTACAATAGCAATTTTTTTCAGCCCCTTCTTTGAAGGAGAATGGGCTATTTATTGAAAATTGATCCTAACTACTAACCAACCTTCCCTTATAAAATGGGAGGCATTTATTACATTTAACCAACTTAAGTAAAGAGGTGAATGACAATGAAGAACTAAGTCAAATTGGTTTAGCAGTCTTAAAGCGCCATCATCCTGGATTCATGCACCACCAAGATGCCTGGCCTAGATTTCTAGAACACTCTCCCTGCATGGTGGATGAGTTGAAACTGTCTCCTCATCTTTTGTTGTTGAACCAGTCTTTATGGATTTGGTCTTCAATTCTTCAAGTGGAAATTGAATTCCCTTCCTTCAATTATGGTACCTGCAAAATATCTTGCCATCTTTTCATGAGGAAGAAGGTTAGCTCAATGCGTTCATCCTTTAAGACAATCCATTACTTTATTCATTCATTCATTAAGTATTAAACTAAGGCAAACATTGTTTCAGATATGGCTATAGGAAGTTTTGGTAGTGGAGGTTGCAGGAAGGTTTATGATCACAAAGAGCCATAAAGTATTTATCAGACTAATAAAACATTAAAGGTAATAATCATGGGACTTCTTATCACAATATACTCATCATATTTAAGTCATAAAAAGGTCTATATCATATCCCATAAACAGACTGAATGTTTGTTTTAGCATAATAAAAACAGCAAAGTATTTATAAAAGTATGATCAAAATGTGCCAAAGACTGGGCTCATCACTCCCCTCAACTAACTACTTGTTGGACCCTTCAACAAGTCTAGCATTCCTTCTTCTGGAAAACTCTCTCAGATCTGCACTCAGTTGTTGTCCACATTCACCATTCTGGAAACTCCAGAAGTGAGCTCGCATTGCCTCCAGCCTTTGCCATCTATTATCTTCAAAACTTCTATTATAAGTGTTGTTATCCCCCTATATAGCCAATAATGGCCATAGGAGAATAGGCGGCTGCATAACCAAGGGCAGCCAATTCTCCTTCTTTGTTCTGACATTCCTCATGTACCTCTCTGCCCTTCTGGTTGCTGCATACAAGGCATTTGGAGTATGTGGTTCTGCTTTCTTTAATTGAAATGAAAGATGCTCTCATCTGTTCTGAATGTGCAGGGTTGCACCATTAAAATCACTGTTTATAATTTGGGAGTATTGAGAAAATACCTCTTGTCTTAGAGGCTCAATCAATGGCCTGGCTCTTTCATCTCTCCATAATTTCTTCCAATCAAAGTAAATACCCATTCCATTTCTAGATTCATTTCTTACAGAAAATGGCATATTTACTTCATCATGCATATGGCTATCAAATTGTTCTCCTCTACTTATTTCATTGGTGATCTAGGAGATTAGAGCACTGATATGAATATCACCAACATAACATAAGGGATTCCATTCCTTATCCTAGGATACAGCCAAATTGTGCAGATAAAATTCACACAGGAGGTTCCTGATGTGCAGAGGTGAATCCCTGTATGCTTCATAAAATTCCTCAGAGGTATCCAAAGAAGGATTCCTACCTTTCCAGACTCTAATTAGTTGGAAGTTCAAATACAGCTCCTTGAGATACATTGCATAGACAGGTGAAGGTGCACGACATTACATCAGTTGTGGAACCAACTCTACCAACTGGTTGAGAGTGTCATTCAAATTAGCAATTTATGGATTCTTGTTTTGGATTACCCTTTGTAGTCTCTCAATTTCAAGTGCAGAAGCAGTCTGTTGCTTAAGTTCTTGAAAACATGCCATTCCTGCAACAACTTTTGTGACATGGAGTGGTGGTCTATGATTATAGCACACTGCAGGTGTCTCCTGTACTTTTTCAAACACATCCACCTTACCTTGCTCTTCTTCTCCAATTACCTCTGCATTATGTGATTTCTCAGGACTATCCTATCCCAAATCACCATCCTATTGCCGATCTTCCTATTCTTCCTGACCAGCAAGAATCTCATCAGTCATGCCAATGTTTTCATCCTCTTCTTCTGACAGAAACACAACTGGATCTTCCTCCTTCTCATCACATTCCATATCTTCTTGTAGCTGCTCTACAATGGTAGCCAACTTATTCAGGCAAGCCTCTTCAGGTGTACTCACAACCTCCTCGATAACAGGTTCTTCTTCTCTTAGATTAGGACTAGAAGGATCTGAAGGCAGTGTGCCAAGAGTAGTATTAAGTGATTGGCGGGCTACTTGGTTCTAGAGCCTAGAGCTCCTTCTTATGGAAGTAGGAACTATTTTATACTTTTTGGAAGGTTTGGCTGCAAAAATAGAGAAGTTTCCCTTTTTTTTATTTTTATAAGCTCAGGGGTTGCTACAACAGGTGACTTTCCTTTCCTATCCTTGGGAGACGTCTTATGAATTTTGATAGGACCTTGTGTCGGCTGCTTGGGAGTTCTTTCAGAAAGAGGAACATCATCCTGTGAACTGGATGATTCCTGAGGAGAGAACATAGCAACAGAGGTTTGGCCTGCAGACTGGGAGGTTCATTGTTTAAAGGTAAGAGGTTCACCCCTAGGTCCTACATTTTGAATTTTAGGGTTGAATTGGATTGTGAATTCCTCCCAGGTCATTCCTGATGCATCTTGAACAGATTTTTCAACAACTAATTTAATAAGGCAGTGGTGAGATACAAAGTTAACCCTACCCTTTTTAAATTCAGTAGCACTGTTAGATAGAAAATTGTAAAGAAAGTAAGGAATATTCATTAACAATCCATGGCATAAATGAGACAAAAGTTTGAAGTGATGAGAATGCAGGACTGAAAACCTACCTTCATAGGTTATGTATTTGATGATATACCCTGCCCATGACACCCAGTCCTACGGCAGACTCATTCTTTGCGCACCTTGCTTGTCTACCCATAGAGGAGGGTCATTTGGCTGAGTGAACTTAGCCCTGGTGCTTCTTGCATCTCTTCCTCTGGGAAATGGTTCTCCGACTTGAGGTAATCCTGTTACCTCAACAATTCTATCAATTGATGCATTGATTGTTATGCCTCTAACTTTTGCTTCCCCATCATGAAATGTCCTTGTGAATTCCTCTGCAATGCCTGTATTAAAAGTTATGAGCTTCAGGAAGTAAATGAGCCACCCATATTGTCTGAATAGTGGCACATGCAGCACATCCTGCAACAAGATGCTATGGTCTGTAGGCTCATGCCAAATTAGCTGACCTCCCATTTCCTTGGTTTTCTATAATTAAATGCGTTAAGCAATGCTCGCCTGGCTTTTCTAACTGAACTTCCTGTAACCCAATTAATGAACCCTTCTGCAATTCTACAACACTCTGCCCCTCCCCCCAACTGAAACTTTTCAACCTCTTTTCAAAAGTGACAGAAAAATAGGGAAAACAATGTGATCATGCAATCTTTTTTTTAGGGAGAGAGTAATCATGGAAAATCAGAATACATTTAGGTTCATTATTGCAGGAGGAAAGACTATTTGATTATTAATTATAGGTTTCATATATTGAGGGTTCTTGAAAACTGACGAGACAAGCTTATGGCGGCGATAATAAGGATGTGGCGAAGTAATATCATAGAAAAACGTGCTCAATCGCACAAATGAGATGAAGGAAATGGAAACCATATAGGAAATTGTTCGCACTAATTAATACTAAATTAAATGCAAGAAATAAAGTAACTGAAGCAATCTTAAAGTGAAGTGGAGCATACCTAGAGAGAATTGTTGTAATTATCTGATGTGACCTCCTTCCTCATTACAATACATGACATGGAGAAACGTGGATGATATGGGAAATGATAGGTGGATGATGTGGAAGAGAGAGTGAGTACGGATTGTGGATGAAGTGAATGAATGGAATGGGGATCTTATTAGATAACCCCTTTATTATGATTTGGTATGCACTTTTATGCATGACCTAGGAATTTGAGCCTAGGCTCAATTCCTTTGGCTGCAGGATCACTGATATCCTGCTCAATTTCGAACTGTCTCAAAAATGTTTCCTTGACAATGGGTTTAGAATAGAGCTTTAGGCGATGCCCATTGACTAGTAGCTTGAATCGGACCTCATCAATGGTCCTCAATTGAATAGCACCATTGGTGAATACCTCCTCTATCTCATATGGACCCAATCATCTGGTTTATAGTTTTCCTGGACTGTCCTTATATCGTGAGTCATAAAGCAAAGCCCAATCTCTTGCTTTGAATTTCTTTTCCTTGATGTATTTATCATGCCACCTTATTCTCTGATTTTGTATCATCTCAGTGTGCTACAAGGCATTCTTTCGGAGCTCATCCAGAGCATTGAGCTGCATGACTCTATCATTTTGTGCATTTTTTAAATCCATGTCCATCTCCAATGCTATTCTTAGAGTCTGATGTTCGAATTCTATTGGCATCACAACTGTTTTACCATACACCATTTCAAAAGGTGTATATCTTGTAGCAGTCTTCCAGGTAGTACGGTAGGCCCATATAGCTTCTGGTAACCTTGCGGCCCAGTCCTTCCTATGCAAATCTACAGTTTTAGTCAAAATGGCCTCTATGTCCCTATTGGTGACCTCAACCTGGCCATTGGCCTGGGGGTGATAAGGAGTTGATTTCATGTGCTGTATATTGTATTCATTTACTAAGGTTGTGATAAGTGTAGAAGTGAATTGTGCTCCCAGATCTGTCACTATTTTCGTAGGGACACCAAACCTGGTGAATATTTCCTCATAGAGGAATTCAACTACTTTATTATCCCTAGCATGTTTCATAGGTTTAGCCTCTACCCATTTTGTCACATAATTTGTGCATACAAGGATGTAGGAATTACCATTGGAAGGTGGATCAATTGGTCCTACAAAATCTAGTCCCCATTTGTCGAAGGGTGTAACGACAACTTGTGAAAGGAGAGGCATCTCATCAGATCGAGTTGGTATTCCCATCCTTTGGCATCTGTCACATCTCCTGGTATATTTGGCTACATCTCTATGTAGAGTTGGCCAATAGTAGCCAATATTTAAAATTTTCATTGTTGTTCTTTTGGCAGCAAAATGTCCACCACACGACTCATCATGGCTTGCATGCAGTATATCATGAGTGTCCTCCTCTTGTACACATCTCCTCATAACTTGTTCTGGCCCTGTATAAAACATGCAATCTGCAATCCAAGAAAAGTTAAAGCTTTTCTCTACTAATAATCTCTTTTCCTTAGGGGAGAATTGAGGAGGAGTTCTTCCTGGGGCCAGATAATTTGCTATATCGGCATACCATGGGTGAATAACCTTGATTGCAAATAGGTGCTCATCAGGAAAGGCGTCTTCAATAAGTGTAGAGTCATCTTGCCTTTGAATTCTAGAAAGGAAATTAGCAACCACGTTGGCTTTACCTGGCTTGTCCACAATTGTACTGTCAAATTCTTGCATCAGCAATAACCATCTTGCCAGTCTCCCGGCTATTGAGCTTTTGTTCATGAAATACCAGATTGCTACATGATCAGTGTGGAAAAATATTTGATAACCGGTGATATAATGCCTAAATTTATTGAGGGCATAAATTATTGCCAACATTTTTTTTTCTGTAACAGTGTAGTTTAATTCATCCCCTTGCAGATTTTTGCTTATATAGTAGAGTGCAAGTTTTGTTGAACCACCCTTCTGCCCTAACACAGCTCCAATGGCATAATCTGATGCATCAGTATGAATATGAAATGGAAGTGACCAATCAGGTCCTTTAAGAACAGGTTCCTGTGTAAGGGAGACTTTTAAATCAAAGAATGCTTTTTCGCATTCCTCTGTCCAAGAAAAATCTGCATCTTTCTTCAGTGGACTGCATAAGGGGCCTGTTGTTTGGCTGAAGTCCTTGATGAATCTTTTGTACTATCCAGCATGGCCTAGAAATCTCCTTACTTCTTTCTGCTTGGCAGGAAAGGGTAGATTAGAGATGACCTCAATCTTAGCAGGATCAACCTATATTCCTGCAGTAGAAATATAGTGACTAAGCACTATTCCCTCCTGCATCATCATGAAGCACTTTTGACTATTCAGTGATAGGTTGCGATCTTCACATCTCTGTAGTACTTTCTTCAAGTTGGATTGAGCTTCCTCAAATGTTGTGCCATAAGCAGTAAAGTCATCCATGTATATTTCCATGCAATCATATGAGATGTCTGAGAAGATACTTATGACTGCCCTCTGTAAAGTTGCAGGTGCATTACAGAGACCAAAAGAAAAAACTGAATAGGAAAACGTTCCCCAAGGGTATGTAAAAGTATTCTTTTCTTGATCCTCAGGAGCAATCTTGATTTGATTGTACCCACTGAAGCCATCTAAGAATGAGAAGTACTTTTTTCTAGCTAAATTATCTAGAACTTGATCAATGAATGGAAGAGGAAAGTAATCTTTCTTTGTTGCCAAGTTGAGCTCTCTGTAATCTACACATACCCTCCATTTTCCTCCTTTCTTATGAACAATAACCAATGGGGAAACCCATTGACTATCCGAGATTGGGTAGATAAAGCCAGCTGTTAACATTTTCTGTAATTCTTCTTTAACAATTTCTCTCAAAGCTGGATTGATTCTTCTTTGAGGCTGCCTGACAGGTCTGAACTCACTGTTAATGTATCTACGATGTGTATAGAGTTTTGGTTCTAAACCCTTCATGTCACCATATTCCCAAGAAAATGCTGACTTATGACTAGTAAGCATTTTGACCATAGATTCTTGTTGCTCACTGGTGAGCTTTTTATTGATGCTCAAGGTTTTTCCTACGACTACCTCAACTTGGGAGGTTAAATCTACCATAAATACTTCAAGCAGAAATGGAATTTCTACCTCGTGGGGTAGCAAGGTGTGTAAGCAGTCAATTGATGTAGGATAATGAGCTGATGTAGGCAAAGGAAGAATGCTCTGCAAGGAACATGGATTTTTTTCACAATGAAAGTATTCAGTACCATAGTTATTCAGTAGGATATTGGATAGTATACCTTCTTCTTCTTGTTGTGCAATAAAAGGTTCTCTGGTAATCATCATTAAATTGGCCATGAAGTTCACTTCCTCCTTTCCTCCCAAATTTGGCCAAACAACCTCTCTAGACTCAAGTTGGGGCTGGGCTGGAGAATAGAGGGTAAGCTTCTTTATGCTATACCCATCAGATATTTTCATGTTACCCAACCTAAAACCAATGTAAGCATCAAAAGTAGCCAACCAAGTCCTTCCTAGTATGACAAGGTATCCCCCCAATGATACCTTTGGAGATAAGACCATAAAGTTAGCAAGGTACTCCCAGGAATCCAAGGTGACTACCAGGTCTTCAACTACCCCATCAGGTTTGACAATTGAGCTATCAACAAGCTGTAATATTGTAGGTGTAGCCCTTAGGTCTGAAATATTAAGTTTTACAACTAGGTCCTTTGTCATGACATTAATAGCTGCACCAAGATCTACTAAAGTATTCTTAATTTGCAACCCATTAATATTGATCTCCACAACAGGGCTTCCTAGATCTAAATATTTTGGGATGCTAAGCTTCCTTAGCATTAAGTCAGAGAGTTGGCCTATGACATGGATAGTTTGAGGGTCTTTCTTTTTCCTCCCCGGTTTCTTCAAACATGCCTCCTTGATGGCCTTGCTATAGATAGGTACTTCTTTGATTGCTTCAAACAAGGAAATTTTTGCACATATATGCTTTAGCTAGTCAAGGATGTCAAAGGTAGGTTCCTCTTTTTTTTTTACATTTTCACCTTCCAACCTTTGTGGGAAAGGAGGGGACACTTTATCAGATGCCTTAGGTAATGATGGAATCTGAACTGGCTCATTTGGTTGGGCTTGGTCATTGGTATCTTCTTCTTAGTCAGTCTCCTCAAATGGAAATTCTTAGATTATGGGAAGAGATGGTGTGGGCAGCACAATTCCTGAATGTAAATTGATATTATTCAGGTTAAGAGCATAGGCATGCTGATGATTAGGATCAGCAAAATAGACTTGCTGCTGCTACTGTGGTTGCTAGTTATTTGGATTGGGTGTTGCCTGAGCAGGTAGTTGGGTTGGATTTGGATTTTGATCTTGATTAGCTGTGGGAGGTGGCATAATGGATTGCTGATGCAGTTGTTGTAGGAAACCAATGGGTGGATTTGACCATTGCTGGCCTCCTCTCCATTGGTTAGACTGCTGCCAATTCCCTTGCGGAGGCTGCCACTAATTTTGTTGTGGTGATTGCCAATTCCCTTGTGAGGATTTTCAATAGTTTTGCTGGGAATTTCGCCAAGGGTTATTCCACTGAGGTTGGAAGTATGGCCCATAGTTTGGAGGGTACTGGTTTTGCCATTGACTATTATATGAACCAAAATTTTGCAAAGGGTCCTAAGGCATACCTTGTCTTGGGGCCCATGGCCTGCGCTGAGTAACAAAGAACACTTCCTCCTCTCCTTCAATGATTTTGAACTCAGTAGGGAGATGTTGTACCTCCAAATTGGCCACTTCTTTGCATCAACAGTCTTTCTTTCTTTGTCGACAATGGGGGCAATATTTAGCTAGCATTGCCTCAACTTCCTCTTTCTTCCTTCTAGCTTGCATAGTATCCAGTTGAGTAGCTACATCATTGATGATATCCTACTTGAAGTCAGACAAGAGATTGGTAATCTCCCCTTTAGATACTTCAGAGCCACTTCCTTTTATAGAAGAGGGTCTAAACCCCCTTCCCTTCTTTACAGCTGCTTTGGAGTAATTAAGATAGATTTTCTTGATATCATCCCAATCACTTTGGGTCACATCACCTCCTGCCATAAGGTCAAGGGCCTCCTTGCAAGCATCATTGACTCCCCTTAAGAAGAGAAATTTTTGAGATTCCTCATTTAGCTCATGATGAGTATTCTTCTGCACACTAAACAAGAATCTTGACACATAATCCTCCAAGGTTTCATCCTCCTTTTGTGACATTTTGAAGATGACATCTCCTCTCAGATCATTTCCTCTACAATACTCTTTATATTTACTCAAGAATAGAGTCTTCATTTCATCCCAAGTGTTAGCTACATTACCTCCCAATCCCATGAACCATCTCAAGGCTGCCTCCTTTAGAGTAGAGGGAAACAATTTTAGCTTGTGTACTGAGGTTGTATAGTCATAGCTTCTACAAAGGATGTCAAATTCAAACAAGAAGGTATGAGGGTCCCTAGTAATAATTCCATAGAACTTTGGCAGTAAGGAGGCAGGGATGTTCTTCAGGTTATTATTGTCCTGTAGGTCAGGGATTGGAAATGGAAAAATAGGATTTGTCATGTGTGGTTGTATTCTTGGATTAGCTCCTAGTTGATGAACTACAAGAGCAAGTGGATTATTTGATTTTGTTCCTTTGGATAGGTTAAAGCTTAGTTCAGAGGAAGAAGATGAAGTAACTAAGTCTTGGCCAGCATCCAGATATGGGTCGTCTATAATAGGTTCGATTCAATCTCTTCAATATCTATGCTCCCAGGAAGGAATCTTCCAAATTGGTTTCTTCTTCTACGCATACAACCAAAGTAAAATAACTATGGAGATGATGGAATGCAGAATTCTAAACTAAAAATACTAAGAATGAAATCTTAAACTCTTTACTAACATGCCTATAATAGGTTCTTAGTTTGACACCATCCCCGGCAACGGCGCCAAAAATGTAGTGTTCTTTAATCAGCTAAATAACTAGGAACATGAATTCCTCTACTCAGGGATTGAACATCACAACTAACAGTCATGACCTACTAAAGAACCTTATTTAATTATCAACCCAGGGATGTAAAATTGAAATGGGATAGTACAAGATATGCACTAATCACCCTTCTAGACATACATGATTCCTAAAATGCCTGATACTGGAATTTAAGTACTGGAAACAACTTTACTGTTTAACATTGCTTGGAAATGAAAAACTCGAAAGATAACCTATTTTGTTCCTAGTGGCTATAGGAACAGTTGACAGCTTTGTGTTTCTGCCAACTACAGGAACAGTCACATTAACTTCTATGAAGGGAAATGCAACTATTCTAGCTTGCAGAATAAAAGTATGGACAGTTCCCTAAGTTGGCCCCCTTAGGTAGTGCTAAAAGCAGACAACAGATTAGGTGAAAAACTTCATAAGCTTTATTGATTCAATGCAAACAAGTATATGGCACAATCTCTTGGCTAAATTTCTAAAACTGAAAGTGTGTTACAATAGCGATTTTTTTCAGCCCCTTCTCTGAAGGAGAATGGGCTATTTATTGAAAACTGATCCTAACTACTAACCAACCTTCCCTTATAAAACCAGAGACATTTATTACATTTAACCAACTTAAGTAAAGAGGTGAATGACAATGAAGAACTAAGTCAAATTGGTTTAGCAGTATTAAAGTGCCATCATCTTGGACTCATGCACCACCAAGACGCCTGGCCTAGATTTCTGGAACACTCTCCCTGCATGGTAGATGAGTTGAAACTGTCTCCTCGTCTTTTTCTATTGAACCAATCTTTATGGATTTGGTCTTCAATTCTTCAAGTGGAAATTGAATTCCCTTCCTTCAATCGTGGTACCTGCAAAATATCTCGCCATCTTTTCCTGAGGAAGAAGGTTAGCTCAACACGTTCATCCTCTAAGATAATCCATTACTTTATTCATTCATTCATTAAGTATTCAACTAAGGAAAACATTGTTTCAGATATGGCTGCAGGAAGTTTTGGTAGTGGAGGCTGCAGGAAGGTTTATGATCACAAAGAGCCATAAAGTATTTATCATACTAATAAAACATTAAAGGTAATAATCATGGGACTTCTTATCACAATATACTCATCATATTTAAGTCATAAAAAGGTCTATATCCTATCCCATAAACAGACTGAATGTTTGTTTTAGCATAATAAAAACAACAAAGTATTTATAAAAGTATGATAAAAATGTGCCAAATACTTGGCTCATCAACCTTATTGAGCTTATATTTTTTTTTAGAATAGTTTAATATTCTCTACTTAACAGGTTCAACCATGTGATGGTGGAATCTCATTTGGCCCCTCCCCCCACTCACATCACTCTCAATTCCTGATCATATAACATTAATCATTCATTCATCCATTAATAACATATAACATTCATTCATTCATCCATTAATAACATATAACATTCATTCATTAACATATTCACATTCATTCTTTCAGTTTTTACATATTATCAAAAATATGGTTGTCATGATATGATTACAATAACTTTTTTTTTGTTTTTTTTAAATCTAAAAAAATCTGAAGTGGATTATCATTTTCTAAATCATATGTCCCCCCTTTAGATTTTATGCCCTCTTCTAGTGATCTTAATGTATGCCTAGTCGTGTGCTCATGACGTGGATGCCGCTGCAAAGGGGGGTTTGCTGCAATAACAAAGAAATGTTAAATTGATATGTTTTATTATTATTATTGTTACAAGTATTTCATTAATTAAAAGAACATTAGAGTGGTTCTCTTTACCTGATGGGTCCACATCATGTTCCTGATCTTCTCTAGTCTGATCATGGTCAACATGTTTATCATGCTCTACATGTTGTAAAGTTGAAATACGAAAGGTTACATTAAGTAATACACCAATTGAAATTAAATATGTTTAAAAGAACATTAGAGTGGTCCTCGTTACCTGATGGGGCCACATAATGTTCCTGATCTTCTCTAGCCTGATCTTGATCAACACGTTGATCACGCTCTACATCCTCTAAAGTTGAAACACGAAAGGTTACATTAATCAATACACCAATTGCAATTAAATATGTTTAAAAGAACATTAGAGTGGTCCTCTTTACCTGATGGGGCCACATCATGTTCGTGATCTTCTCTAGCCCGATCATGCTCAACTTGTTGATCACGCTCTACATGCTCTAATTTTTTTTTAAAAGGTTACATTAATTAATACACCAATTACAATTAAAGATGTTTAATTGTATTAATCCATACTGTGTTTTGTATAGCACATGAATACATCTAGTACCAAGATGCACACCATGACCTTCATCTGCAGGTTGTGCTCCACCCTCACCAGGCTGCATTCCAATGTCATGTGCAGTATTATCATTGCTTATATGTTTAAAACAAATAGGAATGTAATTACTTTATGGTGGAAATTAATATTGAATAGATTGCACAAGTATTCAATTTTAAATAAACTTTATTGAGTTTATTTACCTGTGTCGAATGCAGTGGAAGATTGTGTTTGCCCAGTCAAGACTCTTAGGCATTCAACCACAACTCCATAGCCTTGTTGGAAGGAAATCATCAGGTCCTCTTCTGTGGGAACTTTGTTGAATTTGGAGCCCTTCTTTTTTGCATAAGATCATGAATTTTTCTTCTATGGTGTGATAAAACCAAAAAAATTTGTAATTTATTATTTGGATGAAATATTTCATTTATTGATACTTACAATTCGTGTAGCTAATTTCATATAACCACCAGAGCTAAGTTTGTGTTGCCCGTGTTTTTCTAGTCTTTCCTTTGTTGCCTTTGATGTGTTGGGCAGCCTATGAAAAGTTTGAAATACGTTAGATTATGTAAAAAGAAAGAGTAATCAGTATATAATTATATTGTTGAGAGTATCACATACCTTCCTTAGCCCGGTGGTGTCTTTCCTTTTTTCTTTTTAGCCTTCTCCTTTCCATCCAACACCAGGTCCTTCCACTCCCTCTCTGAA
This sequence comes from Sequoia sempervirens, assembly GCA_007258455.2. Lineage (NCBI taxonomy): Eukaryota > Viridiplantae > Streptophyta > Pinopsida > Cupressales > Cupressaceae > Sequoia > Sequoia sempervirens. The sequence continues at coordinate 24,703,737 of VDFB02047144.1, read as the reverse complement.
ATCATGGGGGGATGCTCATAATTAAAACATTTTAAAGTACTTGGGACCTTCTCTATCTTTATGGGAACGAAATCCTCGGTCACCACAAATGTGACTGGAAATATTCCCGTACTAGTAATATGGGAAGATCTAGGAAATGCTGCTAAAACATCACCAGTACTAGTGGCCTCTACATTCCTAGGTACATGTCCTAATGCATGTTCTAGCATGTGTTCATTGCCAGAGGGTGTAGTAATGGATGCTTGCATGGTATGTGTTGCCAACATTTCAGACGATAATATAGGAACAAATGATGGGGTCAAATGATGTGATGTATGCACATGAAGATCAGGATGGACACTTGTACCAACCCCTACTCCTCGGGCAACACTTGCAGTACCCTGATCATGGCTAGGAGCATTATGAGGATGCAAAAAATTCTGTAAAAATAACACATATTTTAGTTCATGACATAAAAGAGTACAAAATATAAAACCATGAATGAACTTATGTTATAATTAAAGACCTCATGACAACTTACTTGCAAATTTTGTGCTCTCTCAGTGAATATTTTAATCCTCTCTCTTATCTCATCTATTTGAGGCACTATGAATAACAACTTAAGGATTTATTCATTGCATTTTTTGTGGGTCTTCCTTATCATATCAAGAGGGTTTGTTGAATAAGCAATGTCATCATCACATAATATTGACTACACCTCCCTATGGATGATCTCGTCTACTGCTGGTGCCTTTCCTTGATCAGTCGACTGCAACAAGAATATTAAAAACATTATCAAAATTAACCCAATAAACTTATGAAAAAAACATAATAATAAAACATTTTTCTCGTATCTTATTTGTACAATTACAATGAGGTAAACCTGACAGGTAGAAGCACCTGAAGATGCATCATGATTTGTGCTCTGAGTTAGAGACTTCCTTTTACAATCAATGTCTCAGTGTGACAAAAATTGAATATAAAAAAACATTACTGAAATGAAACCAATAGACTTACAAAAAAAACAAAAGAATAAAATGGTATATTGGATTCATTAATTGGATGTTGGGTAAAATAGAACATAGTACGTATCACCCCCATAGTAACTATGTTTGTAACTGAGCGATTCAAATTGTAATTGATTAGCAACTCTTCCCCTATAGTTATTGATTTTATCACACATACGAATACACGGTTTCCCTTGCATGCCTCGAATATGTAATTGGGTTGCTTATTTGTTGACCCAAGTCATGTACTATTTATAAACCCTGCAATATTCCCTGATGCTTTTGGACTTCCATCAATGTACATAGCCACTCCTTTATTTTTATCCTTATCTTTTAGTTGTATATAATTTTCTGATAGTGCATACCTACGCATACTTCGTGTATATCGAACCAGTTGCATCCAATCTTTGTAACTGTAACAGGATCTGACATACTCCATCAATTTAGTAACTTTGTCATAAAAAACCTTTATGCCATCCATGCAAAATAGGCCCAAACCATGTAATGACGATGGTGCTATGCGATATATCCTCTCGTTGAGACAAAGATTAGTGTTTACTGGAGGAAGTTCCTTGGGTACCCATTGTTTTCGTAGATGTTTGTACCTCAAGGGCACCTCAATGTCACCTATGCTCTCATCATCATAAGAACATGAACCCCCTTCAACAAGAAAAAATTCCATGCGTTTATGGAATTTTCTTCTAATATTTTGACCTCTAGTTGATCTCCCTCTTTTAGACCTACTACATGTCTTGCTTTTCTCTTCTCTTCCTGAATTTCCCTCACTCGAGGAAGATAGATCTAACAAATACCTATTTGGTGGTACCTACACTCCTAAGGATGTTGGATGAAGTTCTTTCATGGTGATGTTATCCCAAGGTGACATTATGATTAATCTATCATTTCATCGCTAGAATTTCACAGGTTATAAGGTAATCAAGTCTTGATAGATTGCAAGCTATTGTTACTACTGTTCAAATGTGTCCATCACAAATCAAATCTACTTAACATTTTAACTCCCAAACTTTGTAACAAGTGTTAAATGTGACTATGGTCCACCAGTTACACAACCAAGGCCTCAAATTTATTCTCTAATTGTAATCAAAGGACTTTTTCTCTTCATTCAAATAAATAAACTTGAAGGGAAACACCACCAAGTGGTTTATTGGAAACCTACATGACTAAAAATAGCAGAAAATTTATATTTAATTTCAATATGTCTAAGTGGTTAACGGGGAGGGAGTGTGTACTATGCTTGGTTAAGTCATCATAAGTTTATGCTTTGGCACTAATTTTTTTTTTAGTCATCTTAAATCTTCCTATGTCTAATTGCTAGGAGACTTTTGGTATGTTTTAAGGTAGGATGAGTGGTTGCATCAATGTTCTAGTTCTCTATGACAAAGTTTCAACATCTTCAAATATTGAAAGTTAGTGCTCATAGTCATTTGAAACAACAACATTTTGATTATGTTTGATGGTAGTATTTGATAACTTAAAATATCTCTAACAACTCTAAGAGCTATAATGGGATGGCCACCATTCTAGGAAAGATTCTTCATTCTCACTTTTAGGTGTTAAAATTTAACAATACCTTGATTGATGAAAGAGACCAAAGAGCCTTTCTCCATGGTATCCAAGTACACATAGCAGCAGTCTTCTCTTATACAGTTGAACATGATTTAAAGAACTTAGCTAGGAATTATTCATTTAACCTAAGGTTTTCTCATAATGCCATCATTGGAAAAGTATGATCAAATTCTTCTATTATGAAGAATTGGTCTATGTGCCTCTATTAATCACTATAAATATTTGTAAGGATAAAATGACTAATTGCATCAGGTAGGAGAGAATCAACTTTGAGTTCTTCAAAGATTATATTCCTCTATTCATAATTTTTAAGGGTTGTGTGTGGAGGAGGTTATCACTACCAAAAAGGGAGGAGACCTTTCCTTGCATATGTTTGTGGTGGAGGTATTAAAGAAGAATTGTATGCCTCTATTTCCATTCATTAGATCTAGTTTAGCCTAGCATATACTTGGGCTAAGTATACAATTGCTTCAGACTCATGTGATGAAGGCTATGTGTGATGAAATCCTAGACCTCAACCAAGATGTGGGTAGATTATGGGATTTTTGCCAAGACCTGAGGTTGGTCGATAAAAATGTGAAATACTAAGCTATTTTATTATTTCTATCTTATCTTATACCATTTTATGAGAATTGGGGTGCCAATGTATGAGAATATCTTTGGAAACTAGGCATGAAAATTGTAGGTTAAAGAGAACAAGGGTGCCAAAGTTATAGTACTCATTGTCCCTTGGTCATCAATTTTCCCTGAGTGCCCTCAACCTCATTCTCAACGCTGGTATTGACCTTGTTTTCACTCCTCCAAACTCTTCCTCGGCGTTGATATTCACCTTGTTTTCACTCCTCCAAACTCTTCGTCGACATTGGTATTGACCTTGTTTTAACTCCAAATTCTTCCTCAGCATTGAAATTGACCTTGTTTTCACTACTCCAAACTCTTCCTCGGCACTGGTATTGACCTTTCACTTCTCCAATTTGACGAGCTACAACCTGGTTTCGTTAGGTTTTAGAGTATGTTAATTAAATTGAAAATTATGGCACCATTTATCTAGGTTTTAATATTCTACAATATAGTTAAGTATATATTAGCTATATTTTACATAATAAATAATATAATTATTCAACTTATTATAATTATGTATTATATTCTTTAACAAAATTATTAAATATGTATAAAATTATTATAATTAATAATTAATAATAAGTATATTTTTATATAATACAAAATATAATTAATATAATATATATTTAATATAATAGTAATATATATTAATATAATATTAATATATATTAATATAATATTAATATGAGAGAGAAACTAAATTTTTATTGGTTGTTTCATGTCAACAATCCAAGGATGGCATGTGTCCTTGGGGAGTTATGCTCAAGGTAGCATGCCATTTGATTAAAGATATGATAATTCTCCTTTACGACCTCTTCAATGTACCCATTGCACACTATCTATGTCACTCCCTCTTCCCCCCTCTATCTATTGACCTATCTCTCCCTCTCCCTCTTTCTCTCTCATTCACTCCATCTCTCCCTCCATCTCTCCTACTTTATATCTCTATCTCTATTTATCTTTTTATCTCCCTCTCACTCCTCTTGCTATCTCTTTCTATCCATATCTTTCTCTACCTCTATCACGATCTCTCTATCTCTTTCACCATCTCCCTCTATCTCTCTATATCACCCCATTCCTATGTCTCTCCCTCTCCCTCTCTCCCCATCTTCTCTATCTCTCCTCATCTACCTATCTATATCCCTTTCTCTCCCTACCCCTCTCTATCTCCCCCTCTCTCTCTCTCACCATCTCTCCCTCCCTATCCCCCCTATCCATCAACTCTCTATCTCCACCTCTCTTCCTTTCTCTTTCCATATATCTCCATCTCTCTATCTCTTCCCATATATCTCTATCTCTCTCTCTTTCTCTCCCCATCTATCTCTATCTCCCCATATATTAACTAAAAAGCCATGCAAGCATACAATAGTATATGTTGGTAAAACTATAATAGTGTTTTATTAAACTATAATTAACACTTATCTTTCTAATGTCAAGCCTTCTTATAAAAATAATGTTTTATTAAACTATAAGTAGATTATTGTTACCACTCTTCATTCAACATGAAATGCCAAATGTAGCAATTTTTTTGTTGCTTTTGTCAAGTTTCATTAACCAAGCTATTTATTGGGTTGAATAAATTTGTGTTATGACCCTTCATCTCTTTAAAATACTTAGACAATATTAGTGAGATCAGGAAGGGGAGAAAACTAAACTCCTTCAAAATAGGGGTAGTTGTGGGTTAGTTGGTTTTCTTTGTATACTATATGCTTAGTTCCTCTAGGATAAATAAGTCACTTTAGATCATTTTCTTAGTTATGTATCCTAACTAATATAGAGTAATATTTTTCATTTTAATTGACTACTACATAATAGTTTATGTGTTGAAAGAATTGTTTCCATTCTTCGTAGTTTTTACATTGGAATACAAATCATATTTAATTTCATGCCAATATAATTCTTTCATAAAGATATTTTTTTGAAATAAGTGCTTCATAACCCATCTAATCATATCATAACCTATCAAAAAGGCAATAGGAATTTTCTAAAGAAAAGAACACTTGACCCAATCATAAGTGTATGGCCTTCGCAGAAAGGAGTGATCCAACTTAGCAATAACAACTACCTGATTTAGACCTAGTAGGTTCCACTCAACAAACCTATAAACCTAATTTTAAGAGGCTTCCAACAAGTTTAGAATGACCAATTTAAAAAATCCAAACAACTCTCAAAGCTTGACAAAGAACAGAAGTCAAATTTCACACTTTGACTCCTTGAATCCTTGTAATAGTGCAAACCTAGTTTTAGCCCAATAACTCAAAAATTTCACAAAACACCAGAGAAACCCTTGATGGTTTTAGACACCCATTTTGGAGTTATTAAACATACTTCAAGGGAAAGTACAAGTTATTTTTCAAATTTTACAGTGATTTTGCACTCATTGATTCCCTAAAGAAAACCTTCTCTTGAGTATAAAACATCATAGTCACATATGATCACATCTTTGTTGACCATTTGATATCATGAAAAACCTCCAAAATCTAGTATTCAAATAACCCATATCAGCAAGAATTTTTGCAAGTCTCTCTAATTCATAAATCATTATATTCTCATTTTTCAGCATATCGACAAAAGAACAGAAATGTCACACTGATTAGATTGTATAAGAAGATACACATCGGGATGACATGGTCCACGGTCTCACCGATAAAGAGATTCGTCGGCAAGACAAGTTCCATCGGGGTGAAATGAAAAGGTCATACCAAGCATATAGGTCTCACCGATGAAGTTCCATCAGCAAGAAACCTCTCTTGTCTCACCGATCAAAGCACAAGGAGTTGTATAGGAGTCTTGGTGACATGAGATCGAAGGAATAATCATTAGGGAAAATTATAACATCGGGTAAATTACTGAATGTCTTAGCGATACACCATGTCTTGCTGATGAAGACACAAAAAAATCAAGATAGTTGTCGGGGTGACTCTTGGCGACATTTATATGAATCAGAAGGATAGATGATGTGATATCGTCATAATGTCTCCCCAACCAAAATAATGTTTAATGAACGTTAGTAAAACGTAAATAAAATGATCGCCCAAATTTTGAATTTTCTTTCCAATAGAACATTTGATGTGACAACACTTGGGTAAATTTGAAGATCACCTATGCTCATGTTCAAAGCTAGGATTACTAAAGAAGACATATTGGGGAGATTGGCTTATGGTCTCATCGATGAAGGGAATCTATCAGCAAGACAAGTCATCTCGGCATGAAAAATATATGTCGGCCTGAATGTTTAAGTCTCAGTGATGATGTTTCATCGGCGAGACCATCATTTCTTTCACCGACAGGACCACTAGGAATATATTGGCGAGACATGTGCCATCGGTGTAAATCCTGAATGTTCACCCGACCCACTAAGTTACACTAACAAGGGGATATCGACAAGAGTTTTGGTGACATATTCAAGACCAAAAGAAAAGTTATCAGTGAGCCTTATAACATCGTAGGAACCATTGAATGTGTTAGCGATACTAAAATTTAGGATGATGAAGAAACAAATGAACCCAAATGCTTGTCGGGGTGACTCTTGGTGATGTCTATGAGACAAATGTTAACATCAATCAGATGTGTAGACTGTTACCCCAATCAGCAGAGTATTCAGCTAACATTGGTTGTGGCCTAATGTATAGATCACCCAAATTTTGAAGGTGTCTTACCAACCAGTTCATTTGATGTGACAGTAAGGAATTTGAAAATCTGTTACATTCATCCTAGAGTTAAAACATTAATGGCGCCATGGAGTACAAGTAATTTCGTATATTGAAAGGAAATCGTTGCAAAATGAACATTATTGTGAATTGGTAGCGAAGGAAACGAGGAGACAAACAAAAGGCCAGAGAATTGTTTCAGTTGAAAGACCTCAATCAAAACTAGTAAGTCCTCTGCATTTTAACTTTTTCATTTCTGTAATTTTAAGCAAGTAATATGGAATCCACCAGCTCGGGGAAGTTGAAAGGTAGATAACAAAGTGAGAGTAGTCACTGTAAGAGTAAGAGGTAGAAAGTTGAGTGTGAAATTGAGTTGGAGGGTGCTGAACAAAAGCTGAATCAGGATTTAATTGACCAATTACTTGGCTCTGGGTCTAGAAGTAGGCGCTCTGCGCAATTGAGGGTGGAAGTGGATAAATTGGATGACAAGTGCAAGCACATAGGAAATATTTAGACCCCAATCAAAGGCTATGAATTGTTTAGATTCCACTTTCAATGAAGAGATCGTTTTGAGCTAGTTTGTAATCCGTGGTGTCTAAATTTGGGAAAATTGGTTTTCCCTAAGTGTTTGTTAATATAGAGCTGGTAAAATTGTTGGCCACCCACTATGACTCAAAACATAAGGCCATATGCAGACCATCTGGGAAACCATTCATATACATATCAGAGGCTTCAATATGTGAGGTTTTTAAGTTGGAAGGGTGGTGTAATGAGAAAATTGTGAATGAAGAGTTGGAAAGGAGTTTTGGAGAATGGACACCACTTACAAGGGTTGGAGGTTTCCCTTACATAGAATTAAAGAAGATGGTAAAACTGTCCCACTTGACGATGGTGATGGGCCTCCATTCCATGTGAACTTATTCGAGCCCTATATGAGATATACCTATTTCTCAGTAGGACAAGTGTTGGGTATGGAAGTTCCTGAGTATATGTCCATTGTTCCCATGGTAATTGCAGCTAACATTCAATGTCCTAATTCTATGTTATTCAACTATGCTTCATTTGTCTCCAAGGGACTCGACTTAGCATTGGTGGAAATCAAGAATAAATCCCCTGTTCTACACCTTAGGAATTATTTTCTTTTAAAGCATCTAGTATTGTACTTCGGACAAGAGTTAGGGATTTGGCCAGAAAATTTGAAGGTTTCACATTTTGATAAAGTGGGCAAATTGTTACCCATTCAATTGTGGACTGCCATTTGGGACAGTAGGTTTGCTAATTCCAGTTTCTTGTATTTTGAAGAATATTTGTTAAAGCCAGTATATGAATTCTATAGTCATCCTTGTGCGCACTCATTATCTATTGAAATAAAATGCTTCCTTAGACCTACAGACTTTAATGGACCAATTGATCACAATTGGGGAGACTGGTATTACTTGGAAGATGCTACTATGGTAAGGGTGTTTGGTTTTGAGGATTCTCCATTCATTTTTCCTAAAACAATCCCAGATAGGATTACATAATTGGAAATTGTAAGAAAAATGGATTTTTCTAGTTTCATGAATTTTGGTTCATTCAACAAACAATCATTTATGCCTAGTACTCTATACTTTGGTGATTTTACTGTGCTTGCAAAGGAAGGATATGATTTGATACTTGAAAAATTAATGCAGTATAATATGAATAAGGGTCCACCAAGAGAAGGTTTTGATCCAGAGGGATATATCAATTCTGCCAAACAAAGGATAAACTTTGGACGATATGATCATGTGCCTTATCAGTTTGATGACATGATTAGAAATTTGGAGGTAGAGGAAGCAGAGAGGGTGTTGGAGGAATACAACCAAAGGTTGTCGGATACAGGGTTCCCTTTTTCTAGAGATGAGGAAACTAGAGAAGATATGCCATGAGACCTACCCTGTAGGATTTCCAGATTAAAAACTCAAGATTACAACTACCCTCCTAGAGAACTAAGTGTTGAAGAGATCCAAGATACAGACACCAGACATATGGCATATAGGTCATTTGTAGCAGATAATGAATTTGTGAATTCTTTAGAATTCAGATCTTTCTTGTATAAGAAAAAGGGAAAGGAGATAAGGGACACAGTTGATAATATTACACTAACCAATGAGGAGCAACTACTAAATAATTTGAAATTAATTGTGGATAGAGAAATGGCTAATATGACCCCCAACAAAGGAAGGAAAATGTTAGAGGATGTTGGAGTTATGATCTTTCTAGGGTTGGATTTGAATTATGCATTGGTGTTTGATAGATTCTTAAAGGATTATAGTGCCACACACAAGCTTAGACTGGAGGGGGTGACAAAAATATATGTTGGATCCAAATATAACCTGGATGAAGGATCACTCAAGATATGGGCCTTGTATTCACCTCATAGAAAGTCAGTGGTGATTGATACTAAGAAAGCATTTGGACATTTGTACATGTCATGACTCTGAAGGTTGGAGAGGTAGATCCTATGGAAACTGTAGACATTGGGATTAATGTGGTAGAACTGAATAAAGCCCAAATACAAATGTTGATAAAAGAAAAGGAAATGTACAAAATGAATAATGAAAGGATCATGAAAGAAAATGATCATTTGAAGGACATGCTAGGAGTCACAATGGGACCTCCTAAATTAATAACACATGGTGAAAGCTCACAGGTAAAAGATCATTAGGAGGAGTCAACTGCATATTCACAAGGTAAATATGATACACTTGCTGCAATAATCCGAAAAAGGTAGGCCAACTTAACAATTTGGTTGAATAAGCTATGGGGGGAATATTCAAAGAACCATGTTACAGGGCAAGAACACAAGACAATTGATGGAAGGTTTGAAGAAAAGTTCTGAGAATTAAATGAAATAGATGTTCCTGACAGTTTGCCCATTGTTATGGGTAACCAAATTATAAAGAAACATAGGGACTATTATGAGGAACTACGAGAAGATGCAAAGGGGTTATTAATGTTATGAATATGGGTCTGCCTACACTATTTGAAGATGGAGAAAAGTTGAAAGAGAAAGCCAAGTCGATCAAAGAATGTGAATTGATGTTGTAGGGAATTCTGGAAAATGCTACAGGGAAGGATTCGACATTGGAAGAGAGTTACAAGCACAATGAAAGGATGATAAAGGTGGAAATATCAACCAAGAATGCATTAGGAGATGTTGATAGTCATGAACGATGGGATTATCTAGATCATTTATCAAATTTTCATCTATGGCTAAATAGAGCCTAATCTCTTATTATAATTAGTTAAGTAAAATAAAACATTTGTGAAGGGACGTGTCCCTTCCAAGTTTTGATGTATTTATATATGTTCCATAGTAATGCAATAGATATAGGCGTTAGGAGATAGTCAATAGATAGATTTCTAGCAAAATGCTTTCATATACAGAGACTCAGATGCATGTATTTTGATGGAGTAAATGAAGATATCTAAGTTATGGATTAACATTTTGGTATCAGTTGTTTGTTAAATTTATGCAGTTATTTGATTGTCTCCATTCTGATGCTTCTATATTGTTTAAATTGATATAACAAGTTTATACTTAGTTTATCATTGTACATTTGCTATATATGTGTGATATAGTTATTCGGTTATCTCAAGTAGGGATTAAAATCTTTTAATCAATCACAACAATTGGGAAGTGTTAGTTGGATTAATAAGAAGAATCACATAACTAGAATTGTCGTTATATCTCAAGAAGAGTTTGTCAATTATTCACTTGCACGTTTACACAAGTTGTAAACAATTTTTGTGCCTGATAGTTTGAATTATTGCCATTATTAAAATCCACATTTGCAGATATTCATTAGACTCCATATATCCAATAAGGCATTGGTCTCCCCTTGTATTCTTTTATAATTTTCATTATTCTTATTTATTTTACACTTACATTTACAAATACACATACATATGCATTTATTGTTTTCATTTATTTCTCATGTAGTTTAATAGTTTGATCGATTTCATATTATATGTGTTGAAGACTTTGAAATTTCAATTACATTAATTTATGGATATGTTGTATCTATAACACTACAAAACCATATGCTCTTTGCATTTACACTTGCATTTAGAAATACACATTTATATACATAGATATAGATTTATTTAATTATGATCTATTGCATTTATTGTTCTAGGAGAGCATCTAGTAATTGCATTTACATTTACATTTAAAAAATAAAAATACATACATACATACATACATACATATATATATATATATACATATATATATATATATACATATATATATATATATATATATATATATATATATATACATATATATATATATATATATATATATATATATATATATATATATATATATATATATATATATATATATTTGTCTCTATGTGTGTATGTGTGTATGTATATTGATCATTTATATTCAGTGTTCAAAAACAACCCATTAGGTTTTTACATGGATAAAAATTCATAAAATCAAATCTCCCATACATATTTTGTTGAAACCTAGGCTTGAACCTCTCATTTCACATATTTTTCTTCACAAAACTCTTGAGGACAACAACTATACCTTCTTTATTTCTCGTCCTATGCCCTATTCATGAATCCTACAATTACAACAGTATCCATGGGGCCTCTTACACAAGCTATAGTAATCACAAAAAGTGTAAGAGCCCCTTTATATCATGTTTGGACTACAAAACCCTCAAAAATAAGGTAACCGAGCTGTATGCAAAGAAATGAAGCTTTCTAACTCAAATCAACAATTTAAGCCCTTAAATTAGATTCAAATCAAAGCTAACACATATCTTCAGAACATGGAATTGATTTCACATCAAAATATGGCTGCATGCGACTGTACAGTGCTACATAACAAGAAAAATATAGAAATTTTGAAGAAAAACATAGATTTTCAAATGTCAAGAGCTTGCATTTTAAATCCTCAACCATCAACAACTATTACAATGATCACTTTATGCCTTTTAAAGGCCTTTACACCTCAACCACTGAACAACCGCCTCTACAATTGACTTTTTAATCTTTTATGATCACATGAAACATAAAACACACTAATTCCAAGGTTGTTAACATCACTATTGAAATGTTTTAATTTTTTTACCTTTCAAACATTAAAAAGTACATCATTAAATTAATTACGTAATGGCATAAAAATTAAAAACATCATGAATTAATTATGTAACCACATAATTCAAATATAATTCTATCAAGAAATTAATATCAAATAGCTAATATAATTGCATAATTCATACATTTCAATGTCATTGATCTTCTTCTTCATCCAACTCTTTGTCTGTATCATCCAATCTAGATTCGACATTGCAAGGATTGGTCATATCATCATCATCATCATTGATATCAGTTTTGATAATGTCATCATCCACATGGATATCATCTTCATGAACATTAACTCCTACATCATCATGATCTAGTTCCTCCTCTTCAACATCTTCCTCATGGACATCATCAACTAACTATTGATCTCGTTCATCATCTACATCATCTTCTAGTTCTTCGGTATCTTCTTCTTCCACCACATTATATTTACCAGTCTTCCTCTTGGATCATGTCTAACAAAAAATGACCAACCCGGTTTACCTGGAACCTTTGAGTAAAATACCTGCTCACATTGGCTTGGAAGAACATAGGGCTCATTTCTAGCTTGCTTGATCGACCTTGTATTAACCATTGTAAATCTATTATCATGTTCAATAGCAGTTCTCTCGAGATCATTTTCATTCAATCGTAGCATGTAGCATAGGAAAATGAACAAAATTAATCTGAAGGACTTAAATTCACATTCAAGTATATCATCCAAAATCCCATAGTATCAATTTTTTGAGACTTCTGGATGTATGTCACTTCTAGATGAAACATTAGTCACCTGAAAGACTGCAGTTATACTAGACTCACAAGTTTTCTTCATGTCATCCAACTTTTTGATTCAAAATTTATGACCATTGCACCACATAGCCTTGTGGTGTTTCACCTGCAATATGTCAAACATGTAAAAATTATTTCAATGTTGTCAGTTGATAAACATATTTATTCTTGGCCAAATGTATGCAAAGAAAACAATCTCAACATATTTATACATCAATATAATTGAAAATAATTAAATAATATGGGTGATTAATATATTTATACATATCTATTTATCTCTTAAACCATATGCTAAATCAATTTCCCTTTGTGTAACATTGGAATCTCCATTATGATGAGCTTATTTAACCAATGAAGCCACACCTTCCCATGTTAATGTGTGACCAGATTGTTGACATCATTCAATCCATACCGTCATCCAATGAAGACTGTTTGTGACGAACAAATGTAGTGCATCCCACTTTCTGCCAACTGTATCAAAAAAAATTGAAATTCACAAACGGCGTATAATTAGTTAAATACCACAGTATACGACCTTAATTTATAATTGATGTATATTGAAGATTGATAATTAAATAAGTACAATATACATAAAAACCATATGTAAAATGTATTCCAATCAATCTACATGACCATCTTATAATTACCTTTGACTTTCCTCAATCTACCTTTCGCCATCAGGTACTCCCCTTCGAATTTGTTAATGGAGTTGAGATCCCAAATGTGATCTACATGGATCTTTGTTGCAAACTTAGCAAGATATTCACTAATGTATACCATGGTCTGGTATACCATATATCCCTCCACCATAGAACCCTCAGGATGTGCTCTTTGTCTAACCAAAGCCTTCAAAAATTTCAAGTGCCTCTCAACCATCCACATTGACCTTGTGTGTACAGATCCACACAATTCAATCTCCTCAACCTGGTGTATGAAGTAGTGTTCTTGTGCATTGAAAAATGTCAAAGGTAGACACTTTTTCATTTCACACATTAGACGAGGAATTTTTCTCTTCCAATACTTTATATCTTCTTTATGGATTTTTTTAGATGACAGCCATCTACAAGTGATTCAAGGAAAAAAAATATTAACAAGATTTAACAAAAATATACAGTATATTACATAACAAGTAAAAATAATGGCAATTATAGGATCTATACAACGAATTGAACAAATATCGCTACTTACCTCATGTATTTTCCAAGATCATATATAACTTGTTTGACATTGTTGTCAAATTTTTCTGGGAGAGATAGAGGTAGAATGTATTGCAACAATTATAAAATGATCTTTTCATTACTTTTCCAAAAGTAGTAAACATAATACATTAAAAATTACATGCATTATACAAGTGCATATAATATACAAAAATAATTACCTTAATGAAGGTATGCCAATCATGTGTTTTCATCCCTGACCCAAATTCACCTTTCTTTGTTATTATATTGTTTATGTTCATAGCAAATCCTGTGGGAAATCGAATTTTTCGTATGACTTCTTTTATAGCATTGCTTTGCTGCTCCGTTAATAACCAAGGAAGGGCACTTATATTAATTTGGTCTCCATCACTATTTAATTGAATGACATTTTTCATTGCATGATTAGCTTCCTAAATGTCACTACAAATTTTGACAATTTTTTCTTTGTCATGTCTTCCATCCAATATTTTCCATAACCTTTCTATTATATTCTTTCTGATATGCATTGTATCAAACAAATGCACAATTTGTAGCTGCTCATAGAAGGGCAACCTACTAAATTGTTTGGGATAAATTTTTAGTCCTTGTGGAAGTTGGCCATTAATGCCTTGATGACCTTCATGAAGCATATAAGTTAAAAAAATTAACAATGACAATCATTCTCAATTATAGCATGAGTAAACACAACACAATATAAAAATATAAATTAAAAACATATTATAGATGATAGATAAACAATTTGATCCAATGTATAACCTTGACGATTAATTCTATTATATTCCAACTTCCATAGGCGAGGTGTCATTCTTCGTGGTTTTGATGTAGTCTCTTCTTTCCCATTGAAAAGATGTTTTTAAGTAGTTTGATACTTATTATTTATGTGGAGGAAGTGCCTATACTCATTAAACACTTGCTTTCCTAAACTTGTTGAACAACGAGATTTCATTTTTGGACCACAAATTGGACATGCAAATTTTCCCTCTGTTTGAAGACCTGCAAGATCATTTTGTTGGTGTAATTAATTTTTAATTGTACTTGCATAACTTTACTTAGGTATTATTTATTTCCTAGGTTTATTTATTCTCATCATTATCTTTTGAGCTATCTTGTTGCTTAAGATAAGATTAGGGAAATGCATCTTTGCTTTTATAAAGCAAATCATTATTTTTTAATTATTCAATTCTCGAATAATATTACGTTGCACATTATTTTGCAACCTCTCTGCTTTTTCTGATTTTCTCTTCTATGGAAGGTCTTTTCGGTTTGCAAATCTGATCTTGGTTTCTAACATGGTATCAGAGCCTTGATTTGTAGCCCCTTCTTAGATTTTTGAGAAAATCATTGCATGGTTCGTTCAGGATTCCTCGAGGGTATCATGCCTTGATTTCATCGATGCAGTGTTTTGGATTAGATTGGGCCTCACCATTGGATTCAGAGCACTGGAAAAAGTCAAGATTGGCTTTTGTTTTGCAGATTTTGGCCATCATTTTCTAGATTTGTGAGGGTTTCAAGCTCAGAGTTTTTTTGCAAGCTCTAGGGGTAGCCGAATTTTTGGAATAGTTTGAGCACAAACGGAAGTCACCATCGCATTCACAGCAACCAAAAACCCTAAGATCACCTTTCATTTCATCAATTTTGGTGAAATTTGTTTCTGAGGCAAAAAAAATTTGCCAGGGAGGTCGTACGGCCTCCCCAACACGCTTCCCAATGCACAAAAAACAAAAAAAATCATGAAAAGTGTTTTTTCAGGATTTGGGGCGGTGCCTATAGTGAAAAAGGTTTCCGCTGCTCAGCGAACACTAGCCCGCCACAGCCGCTGGTCTCCACCGCCCTCCAACCCCCAGCTCCTCCAGCCCCCGTGGGCTCTGTCTGCTTCGCCCCAGTCACACGGAGGACCAGGGGCCATCCAATCAGCCCCCGCGGGCCCTTCTACGCTGCCACGACCATATGGAGATCCGGGCATTGAGATCCAGCCCCCAGCCGGTCCGAGCCCCTAGCCCTGGTTGTATCAGCGACCAGGTGCTCGCGCGTAGCCTCAAACCGCACATAGGGAATATTCCCTTTTCCATGCAGAATATTATTTCGTCGGCCGTCAAATTTTTCTAGGGGGGGAGATTTTTGCACCGACGGCCAGATGGCCATCAAATTTTTTGCCATGAAGTGCTAATGTCAACATGACGTCATCAGCCGTATGACCTCTTTGCCCCCTCCTAGCCCTGATTTTTCCTAAAGGATCAGTTTTTTTCTTTTAGTCATAACTTGGGCATACGGTATCGAAATCGGGCAAACGAGATATCACCGAAAATTTGGTTCTGAGCACTTTCGAGTGGTGCTGTTTACTTTTTAGTATTTTTCTTCTTATCTACATTTATTTCTGTTTGAAGTCAAATTTTTATTTTGGACTTTTGAGCTCATAATTTTTTGCCACGATGTCTGATTTTCATCTTGTTTGAGGCATTGGAAAGGTATTAAGGAGCTCTATATTGCTGTCCATGCACTTTTTTCTATATCTATCCCAAGTTTTTCATTATTCCAGATTTGTCCCGATGGGTGTTTTGGAGATCACTTGGATGTTTTGGCAGTTGGAAAAGTGAAACCTGTATATCTGTACTTCATCTCAGTACCACATCATGTTATTTACTGTTTATGCATGCATTAGCATTCTCTCCTTTTACAATCATTGGGTTATTGTAATAAATGAACTGAGATAAAGTTCCATCAAGGGGGTTTCTTGCATAATAATCTAATTAGAGTGTGCATGCACTTTGATCTCTATATCCATTTTGATTTGTTGGCAACTCATATGGGTTATGTGGTTTCCTAGTTTCTTTTGGCCACATTTTTGGTATAGCTTGACACATACCGGATTCATCGGTTCACACTTTAGTTAAGATATTATGTTTCTTGATCCTCATTGGTTTAGATTCTTCTCAGTTTGAGGGCCATGTTTTTATGGTTAATGTTCTAGAGTCTATTTTTGGTACTCCTTCCCATGGAAGAGTTCCAGTCACAGTTTGGCATCGGCATTGAGATACATGGCTTCCAAATTTTGTCATCATTTCATCTACTGTTGCTTCACAGATTCCAAGGTTGTTCTAGTTTGTGAGTTATCCAGTGTTTCGTGGCATTAGGTTTGCTGTCACATTATCATGATTTCGGTTTTGGTTTTAGTTGTAGACAAAAGTATCTTTCCTTGCTTGTCAGATTGTGGTTCCAGTGTTACTCCACAGTGTTCTTCCAGTGCTTCTTTGCAACAGTCATCTCATTATTGTCGGGACTCATCTTTGCATAATAATTTTCTTCTCCCTAAGTTGCACTTATGGGGGGGTGTTGGTGTAATTAATATTTAATTGCACTTGCATAACTTTACTTAGGTATTATTTATTTCCTAGGTTTATTTATTCTCATCATTATCTTTTGAGCTATCTTGTTGCTCAAGATAAGATTAGGGTTATGTATCTTTGCTTTTATAAATCAAATCATTATCTTGTAATTATCGAATTCCCGAATAATATTATGTTGCACATTCTTTTGCAACCTCTCCGCTTTTTCTAATTTTATCTTCTATGGAAGGTCTTCTCGGTTTGCAAATCTGATCTTGGTTTCTAACACATTTATAATTGGATTAAATATGTCAATTTTTATAATTATATATAATTAATAGATTATTTAAAAAATATGCATGATATCTACTTCATAAAATTAAATATTGTTAAAGTGCAGTGAACCGTTATAACATACCACGAAAATGTGTTAGCCCTAGGGCATCATGAATTATCCCTACAAGCATTGCATGGCATTGAAATTGTCTTTGTCCTATTGGTCTAGAGATGTCATACATAGTGACGCCATTCCATAACTTTAGTAACTCGTCGATAAGAGGCTTGATATATACATACATATCTTTAATTTGGTACTTACCTAGTTGAATGAACATAAAAATTACATAATTATTATAACCATTTTACTACAATATATATAAATTAATGTACATGACTATTGAATGAAAAAAATATAAGTCATTATGCAACAAATAAGACAAATGAGATGCTACTACGTTAAAGAAAATTGATGTAAACAAATACCTAGAACAATCATTGACAACATTATGTGCTCCCTCTTTATTGACATCCATGGAGGAATGTTATTGTTGATAACAAAAATAGGCCACACGATTAAATAGATCTCAACTCTCCAAATGGATTGACACCGTGGCCAATGAAAAAATTTATGGGTTCTTTTAAAGTGTGGCCATTTTTCCTTCCAAAACAAAAACCATGCAGCATTTGAAGAATGTCATCTCCACTTCTATTTCATGCATGGTAATCCATAAATTGTGCTAAGATTTTGCACCTAAATAATCGTTGCATACGTGGAATAATGGGAATATAATAAGAACCTTGTGAGGCACCTTTTTTGTTAGTTGATCTTATTCCATATCTACTGATATGACATTCTGGGCATTCTGTTGCAAATTCATGTTGTTTATGATATATAATATGATCATTGGGACATGCATCTATTGCTTGATACTCCATTTCGATATCTTTCATAATCCCAGATAAATCTCGGTATCAACGAGGTAAAATATTTGATGGTGGTAACAAAAATTCACCAATCAATCTGAAACAAAAAATAATTTGTTAATATAAAAAATATTAATGGTACACATTTCATCCTTTATTTACTAGTGATGAACTAACAACAATTAAAATAGATGAAAAACGATGACATATATGACATACCTTAACATCAGTGAGATTGCTATGTTTGATAAACCATTCATAACCTTCAAGTTCAACAACAACAATACAGCAGAGAGAAGAGTTGTTTGGGAGCCTTCATAAAGGGGCTCGTATGCCTTCTCAAATACAAGTAAATCATGAACATCATAAAAGTCATCTCAATCATTAGGATCAGCTCTGCCACTAAATGTGTCATGGATCAATGTATGTGTACCATCATCTTCAACTATGTTTTCTGGTGCATGATCATCTTCTTCCATAGGATCATTAACTTCATCTTCGATATTCACAGCTCCATGTTCATCCACTTGCAAAACCACATTCTCTGAGCCGTGATAATCCATATCATGTGTCATAGGGTGCCCCAAATAAACCATGATCATGATCAAGTGATTATATATATATAATGTTAAAACGATATAAATATTTACAAATTCAATCAATATAAACACATATAATGAACAACTTACCAATGGACAATAATCATGCCCCCCTTCAATGTGACCATGCTACCTACAATGTTTCTCAACTGTTGTGATTAAAGGTCATCTTGTCTTTAAGCCCTTGCAATTATTGCAAGGACTAACATTTTCCATCACCCTTTCTTTTCAATCTAGCCCACAATCTATCAAGTGTCTTCATTTTGTTCTATACTAATATTATCTGACATGATTTTTCTTTACCAAGCTTGAATATTTAGATCTTCAAAAAATATCAAACTCACACTCCAATAATTTTTATTCATAGATAGGTAACAAAATCTAATAATTTTGATATTTTACATAAAAAAAATTTGGCATGCAACCACCCTTGCAAAAGAGAAGATAGTCTAAAGTTAATGACCCCAAAAAAAACTTTAAAATGCTAATTCTAAAACTTATTAAATTCTTATTTTACTATGATTTCCAACCATTAGACTCCTAAAATTAGAATATTGAACTTGCACAACAAAATCTGAAAATGCAACTCTGAAAATGCAAAAGTCTAAAATCAAAATCTGATGAGATGTTGCTTTAAAATATGATTTTCAAACCTAGAAGTACAAATCTGACTTCACAAATGAATTCTAGGAAAGGACAATGACTATCATCAACCTAGCGATAGCTTCTTGAATTTTTTTTTATTCTTTCCAAGAAAATCATCCTTATTTCTCCACAAACTATCGTAAGTATAGCAAATTCGCAAGCAGAGCAAATTCGTAAGTATAGCAAAATGCTTTTGCAATAAATAGTTGAGCTCACTTTTTATTTATGTCGGCCTCAATTTTGACTTCACATGTTCGTCAAAATTTTGACGAAAACTCTTTGTCACAATTTCGACAAAAAAAAAGGTTCGTCAAAATTTTGATGAACATCAAGGATAAAATTTAAAAAAAATGAAAATTTCACATTAAATATCACTAGTACCCAACAATACATCTAATTATCCATCTTTCGTCAAAAAAATTTGTCAGATTTTGCACTCAAATGAGTTAGTTTATGCTGACATGCCCGGGGTTGATCCGGAGATTGTGGTCCACCACCCAATAGTTTATCCTGAAGCAAAGCCTGTCAGACAGAAACTCAAAAAAATGCATCCCTAGATAGCCTTGTAAGTCAAAATGGAATTGAAGAAGCTACTTGATGCAGGGTTCATATGACCAATTGACTATCCAGAGTGGGTATCAAATCTAGTTCCTATTTCAAAGCCCGATGGGGGCATCCCTATATGCACAAATTTAAGAGACCTGAACAAGGCATGTTCCAAATACAACTTCCCACTTCCCAACATTGATATGATTGTAGACATGAGCGTGGGACATGAGATGCTTGCACTGATGGATGGATTCTCTAGGTATAACCAAAACATGATAGCCAAAGAAGATCAACACAAAACAACTTTTACTTGTCCATGGGGGACATATTGTTGGAACATGATGTCGTTTGGCCTAAAGAACGCTGGAGCAACATATCAGAGAGCCATGACCTTAATCTTTCATGACACGATCCATAAGACTATGGAAGATTATGTCAACGACATATTGGAAAAATTAAGAAAGAGAAGGGACCACATAGCAGCATTAAGTGACATCTTTGATAGACTTGAGGAATACAAGGTTCACCTTAATCCAAAGAAGTGTATCTTCGGCATACAATCAAGAAAGTTGTTGGGATACATTGTTTCTATGAGAGAAATCGAAATAGATCTTGCTAAAGTAAAGGAAATCCTCGAGATGGAAGCACCTAAGACATTAAAGCAACTAAGAGGCCTACAAGGCAAGCTCCAATCAATCTACTGGTTCATAGCTTAGCTAGTAGACAAGTCAATCCCATATTCTCACCTACTCTACAAGGGGGTAGCATACAAGTGGGATGACAAGTCTGATCAGGCCTTTAACAAAATCAAAGAATATTTTCTCACACCTCCAATGCTTATGCCACCAATGCAAGGAAAGCCTCGAATCCTCTACATATTAGCAACAACAGCAGCTCTCGGTGCTCTCCTAGATCAGCATGATGAAAATAGAATAGAAAGGGCCATTTACTACATCATTCAAACCATGGTAGAGCATGAGTTAAATTATTCCTTCATAAAAAATGCTTGTCTCGCAGTGGTGTTTGCCTCATAGAAATTTAGACACTACATGTTAACACATAAAATCAAACTCATTGCCAAGATTGACCCACTCAAGTACCTTCTTTCCAAAGCAATGCTCACATGAAGGATGGCCAAGTGGGTCATGATCCTATTAGAGTACGACATTAAGTATGTAGAGTGAAAGGCTATCAAAGAGAAAATTATTGCAGACCAACTAGTAGAAGCATCAATGTACTCAGAGAATCCGTTGATTTTAGAGTTCCCTAATGAATCCATCTTCAACTTGAGCATAGGAGACCACTAGAAGTTGTACTTTGATGGTTCCTACACACAACATGGATTGGGAGCTGAGACCTTTTTCATCACTCCGCAGGGAGACTGTATACCAGGGTCCTACAAGTTAGCATTTCCCTACACAAACAATATCGCAGAATATAAGGCTCTAACCATAGGACTTAGAATAGCAATACAGTGGCATATCATGGCTCTCAAGGTATATAGGGATTCACAACTAATAATCAATCAAGTGAATGATGAGTACTAGACCAAGGACAACAAGCTAACTCCATACAAGCAATTTGTGGAAAGTCTAAAGGAGTCCTTCATTGAGATCACATTCGAGCAAATACCTAAAGAAAACAACAGAGTAGTAGATGCCAAGGTGACAATTGGATCCCTATTGGATATCCCTCACAATGTCCCAAGGCATGAATTTCTAGTAGAGCAGCTTCTCGTGCCTGTATTCAAGGTACCAGAGTCAGAATTTGTGTGCGAAATTGTTGGTCCTCATGATGTGTGGTACCATGAAATATACACTTATCTGAGAATAGGAGTTCTCCCAGCTAACATAACCTTAAACCTTAAGAAAAAATTCATCAAGAAAGCATCCTAGTTTTTCATCCTAGAAGAAACTCTTTACCGTAGGATCATAGAAGGAACCTTATTACATTTCTTAAACACTGAGGAGGCATTGACCACCTTAACCGAGGTGCATAACATCATATGTGGTTCACACTCGAGTGGTATGATCTCGGCCAAGAAATTGTTGAGGATGGAGTATTATTTTCCTACAATGGAAAGAGAAGCACATGACTATGTTAGAAGGTGTCTACAATGTTAGTAGCATGGGGACCTCATCTATGCACCCACTCAAGAACTTCATCCCATCATCACACCATGGCCCTTTTTGTAGTGGGGGCTTGATCTCATTGGAAAAATAACCCCCACCTCATCTAGTGGCCACAAGTTTATCATTATCGCCACTAAGTACTTCAAAAAGTGGGTGGAAGCCATACCCATGACATACGTCACCAAAAATTAGATATCTAAGCTCATCCTGAACTATTTAATATGTCACTATGGTGTCCCCCAAGCCATTATCTTAGATAATGGGACACCCTTCAAGAAATAGGATGTTCATGACCTATGCGACAAATTCAAAATCCAACATCACTTTTCCACCCTATATTATCCCCAAGGCAATGGCCAAGCAAAAGCCACTAATAAAACCATTCTGAAGATCCTCAAAAAGAAAGTCAATGCCACAAGTCATGATTGGCATTTGTAGCTAAATCCCACCCTTTGGACCTATCGTACTACCATTCGTACACCCACAAGTGCCACCCCATTCTCCCTAGTCTATGGATTAGAAGCCATATTACCCATCGAGATCGAGCTCCCGTCACTGAGAATATCACTTCAGAACCTCATCACAAATGACGATTACTGAGTATCAAGACTGAATGAGTTGGAGCTGCTGGATGAGCAATGTATGGATGCCTTAAATCATTTACAAGTCTATCAAAACTGACTCAAAAGGAGTTATAACAAAAAGATCACGAGTCGTACATTCCAAGTTGGAGAACTTGTGCTAAAGAAGAATCAGAAGAACGTCCCAAACCCAAATGGCAAAGGAAAATTTGAGCCCAACTGGTTGGGACCATTCATCATCACAATATGCTATAATTCAAGGGCATATCAGTTATCAATACTCGAAGGGGAACCTCTATAGAAGCCCATGAATAGCTCCCATCTCAAAAAGTTTTATGCCTAAATTTTTTAGGGTATAAAACCAAAAATATAAAAAAAATAGAAAATGTCCTAAAAAATTGGTCACCCTGATGAAAACCTGGCAAACAGGTGTCTTGGTGACAACAAAAAAAATCAAAAAAGCAAAAATCAGAAAAAAAAAATCAGAAAAAGGATAAGAAAAGTAAAGAGAAAAATTGTCCTCTAGTGAAAACTACTTCGATGGTGCTTTGGGCAAGTACCTTGGTGAAAACCTAGAAAACAGGCACCTTATGTAAATAAGCACTTTCCATCCACCAAGATTTCCATGGATTTTTCTACATTATCAATCCATCATGCTTTCATCATCTATCGCATTCTATCTCCATCCATCACCCATCTACATTTGCATCATAGCTTGGCCCTTTGTTCATGTCATGATCCCTCATAGTACTACTCGGCCCATTTTCAATGCTAGTTTGTCCTTCCTTTATTGGAGTAGTCTATTGCTTCATGTTGGGGGCATGTTCTCATCAGATCAGATTAATGTATGTTCTTGAAATCCCAAAATTAGAAAATTCAAAAACATCAGAAAATCCAAAAATCCAAAAACATCAGAAAATCAAAAAATTCAAAAACATCAAAAAATCAGAAAAATCCAAAAACATTCAAAACATATCAAAATCCCAAAAATAGGTCAAAAGGTCAAAAATTTAAAAACAGATTCATCTTGTCAAACTATGTCATCTCTAAGCTTTGAACGTAGGCAAGGTTGATCTTTGATCATCCCCCGAGACACTTAGGTCATTCCTTTAGGAGTCTATCATAATAAACTAGCAATCCATTTGTTCATATTTCATCAATAATCAAGTCTATGTTAATCGAAATACATGGTCTCTGCGTGTATGACGTAGGCAAGGATAATTTGTTGATCAGCTGCCGAGGCCCCTAGGATAGGTCTTTCAGTTAGTCTCTTGGCCAAAATCTCAGAAAACCCCAAAACATTTAAAATTTTGAAAATCAAAACATTTGCAAAATCCCAAAAATGCCAAAAATAGCCTCAAAACATTTAAAAAGCTCCAAAAACATCCAAATATTTAAAAAATTAATCCATCTCATCTCGCTTTCACCTACAATAATCATCACTCATAATAAATCAATTAGAAACAAGTCTAGTAGTTCAAAAGTGAAAATTCAAACATCAAGGTCTCAAGTCTAGGTCAGTACTTAAACAAGATGGTCAACTCTTTGTGTTAATAGCCTATCATCCAATCAGTCCCAAATCAATCATCTAATAACATCATGTCCTAGGATGCATCCTTCCTACAATGGACATCAACATTAGTCATCACCATAGTTTAGTCTTGGCTAGCGATATGAAGAACATTAGCTTGTTTGTTTACTTGATTTTATCTTGTTGGTTTATCTTATTGTGCTCATTCGAAGGACCTCTCGATGATGTCTAAACAAAAATATTTAGAGAGATAGGAATGGGGAAATGATCATTATCTTTTTATCTATTGTGCTTGTTGGATATTCTTGTAATATAACTTGGTCATGTGTGCTTTATTTGGGTGTAGGGGAGGTGTTTTAGATATCTTGTTGACTACATAGGAAGTCTTGCATTACTATGATTTGGTCTGAGATGTCTGAAATATTTGAACTAAATTTTAAATAAGGTTATGTATGCCAAGTGTGAACAAGAGTACTCCTATCTGATTGTCGAGTCAAATTCCATCACACTAGGTGCAACACCATCCTAGTTCTTTATACCTTGATGCATCATGCATGTGTGTGTAATCAAACATAAGGTAATTGGCCCTTTTAAAATCCCAACTCCTCGATAAGAGAATCATCATCATCATCACCATCATCTCCTATCTTGTTGGATCCTCTTCTTTCTTCCATTTTCTTTCCATGCTAACATGGTACCATGACAGTTAATCGCAAATCATCATATATGCATCCATCTTGCATCCACAAACTGGTAGCATACTGCATATGGCATATCATATCATATAGGAAATATTAAATCATATGACATGCATTTCATTTCCATCATTTGCATAGTATAGATTGGTTATTCTAAGCATTTCATCATTTACACATTTGCATCATAACATCATAGATCATATAAAACATCATTTGCATTCATCATATCATATCATAAGGGTCATCCCACAATAATGGGTTACAATTATTTAGACGAAGAAAAATAAAAAATGCACACAAAAAAATCAATTAGGTGGTTCGAATGAAGGGGGGCCTTCTAATGAAGGGGGTTCATTAGAAGGCCCCCCCCCTTCTAATGAAGGGGGGCTTCTAATGAACCCCCATCGCTCATGAGGTTTTTTTAAAATTTTAAAATCCAAAGAAAAAACAAGCTTCGTACGAACCAGCCCTTCGCTCGAATGCCCTAATTTTTTCCTCCAGTTTTAGAGAACGCCCTATTTTCCCCTCTAAAAGTTTTGAAACGAGATTCATTAGGTCTTTTTCGCGGCAGGTCATTTTCAGAGGATTTCTTTTTGGCGAGATTCATTAGGTCTTTTTCACGGCAGGTCATTTTCAGAGGATTTCTTTTTGCGGGCAAGGTTGCTTTCAGAGGATTTATTTTTGGCGGGCAAGGTTGCTTTCAGAGGATTTCCAGCAAACAGTGCAGGTCATTCTAGCGCTTTCACTAACTGGGCATTTACGCAATGGACATGCATGGAGGTAAGACTAGCTATGAGATTGTGAAATAGAATAAAATTCTGGTAGACAATTTGTGGCGCTTTCATTTCTAGCTACAGTTTATCAATGAGTTTTCACATTTAGATTAGTCTTTACTGAAAGTTACTCATCTGGTTTGTATTTTATTTCTGTAGAGTTGTAGACCAAAAAATAATGTTAAAGATAGGTTGCTCAGATATTCATATATCCTTTTTGGAGAAATATTGCCATGGTTTATGATGGAATCTATGAGACTTTCAACAATTTAATACATAAGTAAAACCTTTATTAACCATTTGCACAGCTTCTACATTTGCATTTTACCTTTGTATGAGGTCTCTAAAGCTTTTTCAACAGGCCATTCGAAATGTCTCCCTGTTAAAATTATTTGCCTGAAATATTCTAATTCTTTTTATAACAATGCATATCCCTCTATAATCATTGCGCCTCGTGAGATAACATTTCATTGAGGCATTTTGTCAAGCAGTTCATATTAGGGAAAAGATACTTTATGCTACCTCTAAAGACAGATTTATGAGGAAGCTTGATGGTGTTCACTATAAGTTGCAAGCCACAGATCCCACTGAGATGGGCATTCATGTCTTTAGGGACTGTGCCAATTAGATTGCAGGAAAAGCGCAGGAATCTCAAGATATAAGATTATATAAAGATTGACATATCACTCCAGGCATCTAAACAAGATCTTTCCAGCATGGCATCTCTGAGGAAACTATCATTTTTGCTTTTACTGATCATGTCACTTTTCTTGTTTTTCTTCTGTGAACAAGTATACTACTGCATGTTTTATCACCTGAACACTTGGTTTGGTTCAGTATATTCTACCGTAATCTCCACTATGTAGGCCACATTAAATAGCAAAGAACACAGATATAAAGGCTCTACCATTTTGAACATCATATGATGGAAAAGATTCAACTCAAAGCTTGGCTTTGTTCTGATGGCATGTTTAAAATCTTATGAACTACAAATTATCTGTTTATTTTTTTCTTTTTATTGAAACTTTGAAATGTCATTATTCATATCTTATATTGGAAATCTTTATTCAAACCCCAAAATCATGACAAAATCAAATCATTATTTTTTATAAACCATGGAGTTGCATCTAAAATTTTGATAATCATTTTTTATTATCATGATTTATTTAGAAGAAAAAAATCTTCAAATCCCTTTTTATATTTGGCAATCTATTTTCAATTCTAATAATCTTCTCAAAATTAAATAGAGTTGGAGTATTTTATATATAAGTGAAATAAATAGAGTTTTTAAAATTTAGAAAATCAAATATAAAAGAAATATTCTAAATTTATAAAAGAAGTTTCTAAATTAATAGACTTAAAATTAGAAAATATTCAACATCTTTGATATCTCTCTTCTGATAATGCCTGCAGCCATATGTTGCACCTTACCCATAGATAAAAGAGGAAACACTTCATTATATGACAATAATTATATTTATTTAAGGTTGCAATCAGTTTTGAAGAAGCAAAACTTAGTAATGAAGAGGAGTGATGATCCTTTGAAAGGACACTATTCCTTCAAAGGATTTATGTCTTCATAACAGACATAAGATATAAAGAATACATTGAGTGAGGAGAAGAGTGTGAAGTGTAAAAATAATATAATATATAAGCAATAAAGAAATGAGTGAGTGAGTATACTTTGTGTTCTTTATGTGCTGTGAAAATGGACAAAGGAGTATTGCAGTTAGCACAAGTATAGAGGCCTGGAAATTGGTGCTTGCAGGAAGATATCGATTGCTAGATCAGTGGTGTGAGTTTGTCCAGAAAAATCAATGGCATAGTATCTCTGAGGATACATGGATAGGACTGCTGGCTTTCAGCCGTTCTGTACCTGAAAATCTTGAAGGCTATGATATAGAAGCAGATGCCTGGCCACTTCTCATTGATGAGTTTGTCAATCACATGTACAGGAAGTCAGGCCAAAATAACAATGTTGATGTCTTGCCTGGGTTGAAGTTATCTTCTGGTAATAAGAGAAGGTTCTCCTCTGGAAGCCTGATGAGTTTGTTAATCACTGAGACAGAAAGTCACTCCATAAATTGTACTGGTGAGAAGCCTGAAGAGATTGCAGATCCATTGCGTTCAAAACGAGTGTGCTTGTGGAAGGGACAGATCTAAAACAGTAGTAACTTATTGCAAGCATCCCAGAGCCTTGAATCAGCTCACAAGGGTCTTAACTTCATTTTGTAGGGGAAAGTAGAGAAAAAAATTCCATATATATATTTAAGCAATCTTTTGTCATGGTTTTCTTTCATTATGGTTTCCAAGTAACTCGTGTGTCTCTTTTATGTTGTATAATTGTTAGATCTTATACGCATGATATTGTATAACTTATATTATTGTGGTTGTTAATTTGGAAAATTAAAAGATTGTATTATACTGGTTCACTCCCCCTTCTCATATAATTTTATGTTCATTAACCTATTACTTGAACCATATTTATTTGTGAATAGTGAACAACACTGCCAAATATAAAATATTCATAATTGGAATTGATTCTCATTGTTAGTCACATGTCATCTAATTATCATTTGTTTATTGTATCCCTACATTATATTTTTTCTACTGTTTCCTCATGTGCATATCACATCTCATGACATCTCTCTTCTGATAATGCCTGCAGCCATATGTTGCACCTTACCCATAGATAAAAGAGGAAACACTTCATTATATGACAATAATTATATTTATTTAAGGTTGCAATCAGTTTTGAAGAAGCAAAACTTAGTAATGAAGAGGAGTGATGATCCTTTGAAAGGACACTATTCCTTCAAAGGATTTCTGTCTTCATAACAGACATAAGATATAAAGAATACATTGAGTGAGGAGAAGAGTGTGAAGTGTAAAAATAATATAATATATAAGCAATAAAGAAATGAGTGAGTGAGTATACTTTGTGTTCTTTATGTGCTGTGAAAATGGACAAAGGAGTATTGCAGTTAGCACAAGTATAGAGGCCTGGAAATTGGTGCTTGCAGGAAGATATCGATTGCTAGATCAGTGGTGTGAGTTTGTCCAGAAAAATCAACGGCATAGTATCTCTGAGGATACATGGATAGGACTGCTGGCTTTCAGCCGTTCTGTACCTGAAAATCTTGAAGGCTATGATATAGAAGCAGATGCCTGGCCACTTCTCATTGATGAGTTTGTCAATCACATGTACAGGAAGTCAGGCCAAAATAACAATGTTGATGTCTTGCCTGGGTTGAAGTTATCTTCTGGTAATAAGAGAAGGTTCTCCTCTGGAAGCCTGATGAGTTTGTTAATCACTGAGACAGAAAGTCACTCCATAAATTGTACTGGTGAGAAGCCTGAAGAGATTGCAGATCCATTGCGTTCAAAACGAGTGTGCTTGTGGAAGGGACAGATCTAAAATAGTAGTAACTTATTGCAAGCGTCCCAGAGCCTTGAATCAGCTCACAAGGGTCTTAACTTCATTTTGTAGGGGAAAGTAGAGAAAAAAATTCCATATATATATTTAAGCAATCTTTTGTCATGGTTTTCTTTCATTATGGTTTCCAAGTAACTCATGTGTCTCTTTTATGTTGTATAATTGTTAGATCTTATACGCATGATATTGTATAACTTATATTATTGTGGTTGTTAATTTGGAAAATTAAAAGATTGTATTATATTGGTTCACTCCCCCTTCTCATATAATTTTATGTTCATTAACCTATTACTTGAACCATATTTATTTGTGAATAGTGAACAACACTGCCAAATATAAAATATTCATAATTGGAATTGATTCTCATTGTTAGTCACATGTCATCTAATTATCATTTGTTTATTGTATCCCTACATTATATTTTTTCTACTATTTCCTCATGTGCATATCACTTCTCATGACATCTCTCTTCTGATAATGCCTGCAGCCATATGTTGCACCTTACCCATAGATAAAAGAGGAAACACTTCATTATATGACAATAATTATATTTATTTAAGGTTGCAATTAGTTTTGAAGAAGCAAAACTTAGTAATGAAGAGTGATGATCCTTTGAAAGGACACTATTCCTTCAAAGGATTTCTCTGAATGGAGGATGGAATTGCTAGCTCTCACAATTTCCTATTTTCCTAGATGAGTAAAATTATGCCCTTAAATATTTACCTAGTTGTAATGTCATCCTACTATCTTTGCACATTTGACGTGCAAAGAGTTCTCCTTGTGCAGTAGGAAAGGCATCTATCTCATGGACTATTTGCTGTGTAATTATTGACTTACCTTCCTCACTATTTTCAAATCATGAGATGCTCTATAAGTACTTTCTTTTTTCACCACATTCTTAAATCTTTTGATCTCAATCATAGATTTATAGAAATAATCTGGCTCCTTGGCCTTGTGAGAGCTCCCTTTGTTCGAGATAAAAGAATTGTTCTTTTATTTGTTCTCCACATCTTGATATGACATTATTGAGTTGAACTCATAGAATGACTGACATCAAGTTTGTTATAAGTATGCTTGTCTTGCCAAAGAAAATCACTGTTGCACAACCCAATATCTCAACAGTAGGAAGCTTTCACATAATTACATTCATCATTGTCAACTTATAAGTCCCTAGTGTCAAAGTACAAACAGAACAAAGTACAAAGTATTTGAACAAGAAAAGGAAATTTCATAGATAGCACTAAAAACAACATTTGGAAGGTACCCCAAAAGATATTGGGCATACAAAATGATCTAGAAATGAGGTAAAATTCTTCCAAGACTCATGAGCTGAATATACTTAGCAATTACTCACCAAGCTTCTCACCTAGAAACTCATAGTTACTCACACATTCATTTGAAGAACTCATCAACTACATGAATATATTAGTCGTAGCTTTGAACACTTGAAAATCCCTCAGTTTTTTAGTTAATGGAAATTAAATCAGCTGAGTAGGTGTTATTTTATGCAGTGTGTCAAACTATGGTATTTTTATATCTAGATTTAATTGCATAATTTTTGAGTCAAACTCACTGACCCATATTTCATGTGTGGTTTTTCACACAAACTCAACTCCCATGGGAATGTATGGATCACTTAGCATTTATTGCATCTAGTTGATGCTCACAAGGGTGAAGCACTGAGACTTCTCAGGAGATTACCCATCCTAGTACTACTCTGACTCAAGCATGCTTAACCATGAAGTTTTCCCCAAACTCAAGCCCACCTAGCTTGCTACTCCATATCAATCAGCTGTTATAATTTTTGTTGTTTTACTGATTTTTGTGCCTTTTATCTCAACATGTAAGCTTTTTGTTGAATTACTCTGAAAAGAAAACATGCCTAAACCCTTATAAAGCTATTGGGTTATATTGTGCGATGAAATTTTCATTGTTTGTATCAAATTTCAAGCAATTGTGCTCAGCTACTGAACAACTCATCAAGATTCATGCAAAATTTACCCGAGGCCTTGGAAACTCTTTAAAGGGTTCAAGTTTGGGCTTGCTGACGACACTAGCTTGCAGTCTAATGAGTGCTGCCAGAATAAATAAGAAGCGACTACTTTTATTGTGTTCATCTTGTCTCACACGATCTGATGTTGGGTCATTATCTGTGAGTAAGCCAGGGAAACTGTTGGATTCTCCCACAGTTTTTCACCATCAATATCTACAATTTCATTTACTACTATCTGAAAATCGCTTCCAGCTGATATTGGTGACAGTTTCCCCAAAATCTCAATCATGTGGGTTATCCAGGAGCATTCACATTTCTTTCACTTGACATTGCCCTACCGATCATAAATCAACAATAATAACATTGTCAACCCTTCTACTTTTGCATTGTTCAACTTTAGAAATAAGGGAGGGTTAGAAATTACAATATCCTCTGGGTTGTTGCAGAAGATTTTGAGGACCTTGCCATCAAATGATTCCCGAGCCATTTTTAATTTGCAATGTCTAATAACAGGAAAACCTGCACCTATGCTTTTTGTAACATTGGTTTCGAGCTAAATAATTCCTACCATTCAAGTCCTAGGATGATGTAAACTCCTTCTAGTTGAACTGTTTAAAAGTTTCTCAGAAGTGTAGTCACAATACCGTTCTTAAGTGGTTGACTCTACTCTTTCGGAAACCAAGCAGTCAACTCTTAGCAAAGTAGATGACAAGTGCCAAGCCTACTAATACTCTTCTGCTTGTTGAGTTCTTTTAGATTCATTGCATGAGCTTGCTTCATCCCAAAACAAATGTAGTAATATGCATCAAATAGGTAATATACCTTTCTATTGTTATTAACTTATTTACAGTTACTCATAATCCTTGACTAATTCATCCTCAATTACTTGTCATCAGTTATTTGCTGGCCTGTAAAATTGTAGGGCGGTGAAGTGGATTTTCTTTTCCTTTTTCTGTAGGATATGATCCAAAGAACTGGTATAGCTTGTTTATCTAAGCCCTTGGTTTAATCCTTTTATTAACCCCAGCAAACTTGAGGATGGGAATTGTCTCATGTAGATTCTGGTTGATACTGTTTCTATCTTCATTCTCTTGTTTTCCATGATTCCCATAGTTAAAACTCCTTCCACTTAGGTTCCTTCTAAAAGAAATCCAAATGTTGCCATGTCAATCCACCTCCTTCCACTGAACTTGGGGTCCCCTAGACTAATTTTATCCCTGCTATCAGGTTTAAGGCACTTCCTCCTCTAATCATGCAAGTCTATACCTCAAATTATCATTGGTGTGAGGACTGGGAAAAAAATGCATTGTTGATGTGTGCCCACAAGGCCAAGAAGATGTGAGGCCAGGAAAATGCTCTGAACTGAGGGATGACAAATCCAAGAATAATCTGAGCTATAATCCCCTATGCTAAGAACATGTCTTAAAATATGATACTAAGTAGAAACTTCCAGCTAGTCTGGTTTTCAGGAAACCGGAGATGGTTTTGCAGAATACTGAATTGGGGAAGATTAAAGTTTTTAATAAAGTTGATTCCTATCAACTGATGATATTAGTGTAGAAATGTGAAACTTACAACATTAGTGAAAATTAATCTGTTTTTTTGAATCTGTTTAGACAATAGACTTTAAAAAACACAAGGAAACACCCTAATTTCACAAAAGTCAACAGAGTTTCATCCATCTGGACAAACTCCTCAAACATTGTACACTTAATGTTTAGGGGTCTACTAAAAGTTACTTTCCCATTTTACCAGTTTTGTCTTTAACACGTTGGGTCCTTTCTTTCCCTCACCATTTATGTGTATAATTCAAAAGCAATGCTTTATTGAAGTTATCCTATCTTATTTTGCCTAGAATAACACTAACACATAACAACAAACTCCCATATATTAGTCGTAGCTTTGAACACTTGAAAATCCCTCAGTTTTTCACTTTTCTGCTGATTATTGTTGTACTTAGCTCTTGTAACACATTTTTAATCAATTTTAGTTGCCTTTAAGTCATCATTGAAGAATTTGAAGAATTTCTTAACTAGATTTCCAAGTTATGTGATCGGTTTTTTTATTTGTTCTATGCTTTTATTGTTTTTCCTTACTATTTGTTCTATTCTAGGGTTCAATCTTTCACTTTATAGAAGAGAAGTTCATTCATATTGATTGTACCTGATTGGTTATAGTGGAGTTTGGAGAGTATTTAATCATCCAAGTTTTCCCCCTTTTGGGTTTCTCTAGTCCAAATCTTGTGTTTTGTTTCTATTTATCTACTTACTTTTGCTTTGGTTTTGGTACTGTATTTTTGTTTTGCATTCAATTTAAAGATGTTCAGAGTAGCTAGAATTAGAAATCCATAATTGGTGAGTTGTTTAAGAATATCTAGAGCAGTTTATGGGTCAGATTTGCATCAAAGCAGGTTTCTTACTACCAAGTTTACAATTTATCCCAACTAAGACAGGTTGGGGCTTGATGACTTTCTAATAGTGTTCATAATGTCTGTAACTTTATTTTTAGATTTCTTGTGGATAATCTAAATAATGCTAATTTAAGAAATTTATGACTTTTCCTTCTATTTAGAAAGTCAAATTTTCTTGAGGTTTGGGTATTAATAAGGAATTGCATGAAATTAGTTATAGAAAGAAGATCATTATAAAATGTACCTATTGGTCTTCACCTCCATTTGGTTGGACTAAAGTAAAATTTGATTGTGATTTGTTCACTTAAATTTAAACACTAGGATGTTTAAAGTAATGTATTTTTTTGGACAAATCAGGGACTAATATGGCAACTCAAGAACCACCACTTGTGGGTATATTTGCCTATACAGACGAGGAGATCCATAAATTGGATCGTATTCTAGCTGATCCCACCACCACAGGGGTTTACAAGGATACATGTGTGTCAATTCTAAATAGCTTAAAGAAGATTATACAGAAATTTCACACCACAAATGCTTATTCTGCTGACACTATAGCAGCTATTCTTGCCGAGATGCAGCACGAGATTAGTGGTGAGGTTTCTCTTGCAGTTGTTCAGCTGCAAGTCCCAAAAGATACCCTCAAAGAAAAATGTTTTCCATATTACGTTGGTAAATCCAAGGTTAAGGGATATCAGGTGACTCGATGTGTTGATCCTCAGATGGCCCCTTTGATATACCCACGCTTTCTTGCAGCATTTGGTTCGTTATCCAAATAATGACCAAATTCCTTTATACTTTGCACAACAGTTGTATGCTGAGGTTCATTTGGGCCTCAACGTCAACTACTTGGACCTACCACAATATTATGGTCAGGGGCATGGTAGGGTTGCTGACAGGGAGGCTTTTCGTCGACCAAATTGACAACCTCAATCTTGTCAGAATTTGGTTGGGGAGAGATTGCCTGCTATCTCCCCAACCCTAGCACCTATTGCAGAGCAAGTTGTCATTTCTTCCCAAAGGGAAGCAATTGACGGTGTTGGTGATATAGCTGCTGCTGCATCTACGATATCTACTGATCGTGTGGGGAGATATTTGATGAGTCATTCTGCACGATCTAGACCATTGGATCATGGTATTGATCCTTATGCTATGGCGGGTGTCCTTTCACCCTCAGACATAGATGGTCTCAAAGGAGAGCAGATGCTTCAGAGTACGGCTCATTGTTTGTCAGATGACCTATTGGAGGCATACGGTTTCATTTCGGCAGAGCTTGGGATCCCGATAAATGAGGTCAGAGGACATGTGAGTAGAGCTCGTTCACATCTAGGATCCAGCCAGGCTACAGGTCCTTCACATCATTCTCATCACTTTGGCAACACTGCACGTTTGTCAGATCCACCTACAGATCATTCAGCTGCTGGAGATGAGGGTACACCTACTGGTCCTTCTACGAGTGTTCAACATCATGCATCCCAGGGCTTAGATTTAGTTGAAGATCAGTTGCAGATGGGATCGTCAAGTTTTGTGGATATGTTGGTACATGGAGAAATGTCATCGATGCCATCTCACCTAGTTAGTCCACTACACCCGTCAATACTAGAGCTAGCCAAGGAGACCCGTGATACAGCCGAGTTGACAGATAGGGTCATTGCAGTAGATCCTGCACCACCTGATACAGAGGTATGTATGTGTGTACACACATGCACAATTTAAACTTGTTTAAACTTTAATATTACTTGTTTTACTTAAATGGTAGATAGTCCTAATGTACACATTTATGTTATATATATATTGTAGAGGGAGTTAGCTCATGTTACACTGAGTCTAAGGATGGACCGTGTACGCAGGCATAATTTGGTTGATGTGACTAATGTTAGTGGA
>VDFB02047144.1:24615413-24667939 GCA_007258455.2 Sequoia sempervirens | reverse complement strand
TTCAAACCCTAGCTAAAGGATTGGTGAGAGCGATGGGAAGTTGAAGTCTTGGAAGTTGTTCAAACACATTTGGAGGACAGTTTGAAGCCTTTAAGACTTATCACTACCCCTGCAAGAGTTGATGGAGTGTTGAGGAAGATTGGTCTTTAGTATAGTGTAAAGGCTAAGGAAGAGTTGTGGCAATGAACCAAGGTGGACTTGGTGGTTGGAGTTTGTGATAGAAGAGGGGTTGGTCAGAAAAACCAGGGGCACCTAGTCATGAGTAGGGACCTATAGGTTAGATTGGTAAAGAAAAGCACCAAGGAGGTCTTACAAGGAAAGGCCTAGAGCAGGAATCAATGATTGATTCCTCCAACCCCTCTCCCTATCAGATTGGTATCAGAGCAAGCAAAAGATTTGGGATTCATCTTGTATGTTAGAGAAAGAGTCTAGTGGTTCTAGCATCATGGTGACAAATGCTGAGCTGGCCAAGAGGGTTGAAGAAATAGACGAAGACAATAGGGTATTGAGAGAAAAGTTAGACCAACTTGAGCAAGCACTGAATGTTATGCGGTTTGATGGAAGAATAGAAAAAGAAGAAGAGGTTGCAAAGGAGGATAGAATCCCTGAACCTGATCCTATATTGAAGGAGGATCCCTTCTTGAAAGCATTGAAGGCTTTGAGTGGAAAAAAACTTGAAGGAGTACCATTGTTTAGTGGAAGATGGAGGCTGATTTAGTTATGGATTGGATAGAGGGAATGGAAAACCATTTTGAATGTGATGGAGTCACTAAAGCACAAAAGGTAAAGGTGGCTAAATCAAGACTAAGAGGTTCTACCTTAACTTGGTGGAAATTCATTTAGATAGAGAGGGAGAAGGAAGGCAAGCAATCTATCTCTACTTGAAAGGGAATGGTTGCCAAGGTGAAAGAAGCATACCTACCTAAAGACTATGAAATTCAGTTGCATAAGAGGAGACAGAGTTTGAGGCAAATAGATCAGGAGATGAGTTCCTATACTGAGGAGTTTCAAAGACTTTGCATGAGGTACAATGTCACAAAGGATGAAAGTATCAAGGTTGCAAGGTATCTCAATGGTTTGAAGTGGAACATTCAAGAGGAGATGGTTCTCTTAAGCCCCAAAACAGTGCACCAATGTTATCAATTAGCATTAAAGATTGAAGAGAGGAGTAAGAGGAAGCAAGATCAGACTTCTAAGGGAAAAGGCAAAGGAAGAGATCAAAGAGGACAGCATGGTGGCTACCAAGGTAGAGGCAATGACCAAAGAAACCAAGGAGAGTCAAAACTCATAGAGCATGGAGGTGAAACATCTACAAGAGGTGGACATAACCGGGGTAGAGGAACTCAAGGAGGTTCAAATAGAGGAAGAGGAGCAAGAAGGCAGGAGCCTTTCCTTGTATGTACCGCCTAGGCCTTTCCTTGTAAGACCTCCTTGGTGCTTTGCTTCACCACCCAACCTATAGGTCCCTACTCATGACTAGGTGCCCCGGGTTTGTCCTGACCAACCCCTCTTCTATCATTCATCAAGATCATACATTGACCTTCTTGCCCCTCCAAAAGTTTGGACCACATCCATTACCTCCACATAAAAATGGACATCCTTGGTCTTCATGGTCCCCATGCCATGATATGGTTATGCAAATGAAAATAAAGAAAAGTAATCGTCTCCTTATCCATTGGCTGGAAGAATGTATGCTTACTGTTTTGATACATGATATCAAATCTCTTTTTCTCTCATGGTTGAATATCAAAATCCAAAGATGTTGGGCTCTCCAGGAGTCTTCTAGTCACCTTTTCTTCCTTCCACCAAATGCTGTCCGACCACATGTCCTTAGCCTAATTGGCTTTGTTTTCTAAAGTCGGGGTTTCTCTTGAGTCACCAAGCAGATTTCTCTACCTTTCCAAACTCTTTCATTGCTACAAATCATCTTTGGAATTTAGTCATTTGTACCACATGGTTGATGTGCTTTGAATCCTTGCATCTAAGGGGTTTAAAACCTTAGGGGCCTTAGATGAGAAAAAGAAGTAATGTTTTTCTTTTCTTTTTATGTGAGGATGTAGTAGTGAGATAAAAGAGGACTGTATAGAAAAATGAAAAAAGAAGACATAAAAATTCATGGACCACACTATATCACCTACATGCTAGCTAACAAGTACATGAATGTAGCAGAGCCAGGCATGATAGGGTATTGCAAGGTATATTTGAGGAATATATAAGAATGAAGAAGAATTACTGGATCAAATTATGTCAAATGTTTTCCTAAAAGATTCCCCCTCACACCCCATTAGGGAATTTAATCATTTCTAAGCATTTCCACGCCCTATGGAAAGCTTCTGAGGAGGCCTCAATAGTTGAGAGTTTAATGAGTAATTATTATAACTTCTTTTCCATGCAACTTATCAGGGTTAGAGAACAATATGTGGGAAACTTGATGAGCTATGCAAACAGAAGAGAATATGTGGGCATTTTGACCTAGTCTTAAGCATCTCCCAAGCCGCCTAGAGATATTGAAGGAGTCTTGGCTGATAGATAGGGTCGAGGATAGGAAAATTTTATTTTTACAAGACGACATCATGTAGACATCCATCGCCTTTACCTCTTGCCACGCTGACATCACAAAAAATTATACAGATGGAGTAGAATGTAGCTCTACCTTGTCACGTATGTTAAATTTTTATTATATATAGCTTAAGCAGTAGGAATTTTAAGACAAAACAATCATGGCGCGAATATTCTTAAAAAGATTTCAAATAATAACCTAGTGAACCCATATACCTATGACTATATATACAAATTTAGA
This sequence comes from Sequoia sempervirens, assembly GCA_007258455.2. Lineage (NCBI taxonomy): Eukaryota > Viridiplantae > Streptophyta > Pinopsida > Cupressales > Cupressaceae > Sequoia > Sequoia sempervirens. The sequence goes on along the minus strand of VDFB02047144.1, from coordinate 24,665,139 downwards.
TTAAACTTAGAATTCATTAACTTAAGTTCTCTTTATTCTATATTACCTCATTGGAAAGTTTGATCAACCTTATCAAGACTCGTGAGGTGTTTCCTTGAAAACTCCAACAACACCTCGCTCAACATCCAAATCACATATTAAACACCATTCAAAAAATGCTATTATATGTAATCAATTTATAATTGTTTACTAACTTTACATACCCCACCCATAGGTGTAACGCAAAAAATAAGTAGATTGACTGGTGTACCCAGGGTCAACACTGTGACCCTACAATTTTATTAAAATAATAAAACTAAATTAGTTAATCTTGCATTTGACAATTAAAATTTAATAAACTAAATTCAATGAACATGTTCAATTTTACTTGACTATCAATACCATATGCATCATGCAGAATGTCAGCCGCCCTCTCCATCACTGTAGATGCATACGGATTAGGTTGCGTAGAAGTATATGGATCCTGTGTAGCACCCTCCTTAGGGCCAGTAGGGTCATACGAACAAGTGGCTCCGCAAGATCGACACACATGGCCTCGAAGGCCACCACCTGAAGACTCCCCTGGATTGCGCTGTACAATGGGGCTAGTGTGATGGATGACACTCTGAGTCAAGGATGTGATTTCCTACAAAGTCTCTACATCAACACTCTCCTTTGCAACTACTGGCATTGCAATCTGCTCATGAGGCGGCCTAGCGAGAGGTCGTCTCCCCTGTCGTGTAGGATCCGGCTATGCACCAGGCCTATCCTATGCTGACCCCCCACCTCTCCCCTGAAACTCCTTTATATCAAAATAATTTGGGATTTGGTTCAATACAAACTCATAGTATAATTTCCTAAGAAAATATTGGGGGACTTCACAGTTATTGCACGGTGGGTAATCAAAGACCATATACCATCTGTCATAAAAATGGTTCCTAATCTCTAGGTGGTGGCACCAATGGATAGGAAACCTCTTTGCATTGAGGGTGAGATTTTGATTTGTTCTAGGGTCAGTGAATAGAGAGCACAAATCGCCTTTAGTAATCTTTAAATCTTTAACTTGTTTATATGATAATTTATCTGCGTAATATGCCCTCGATGTTTGCCTCCTATTTTGCCATCTAGATATTTGTTAGGTAATTGCATCCACATTTTTTAACAAATACTTCAATGAATCTGCTAGATGTATCCTTTCTGTGGTTGAATAATTTTGATCACTTAACCTACTAATAAGATCCTCAACTTCTTTTTTATTGTTTTCAATTTCACTCTTCAAATTTTCTTGAGTGCCAGGAGGGTATTGAGAGAATGGTGGGGGAGGTTGATTTTGTTGAGGTTGATTTGGTTGAGGATTTTCCTCCTCTTGTTGAGGATTTCCTACAAATTAAAAATAATCATATATTTCTAAACTAAAACAAACAAAATCAATTTAAAACAAAAAAATTCATTACAAATACCAAACAAAACTTACCTCTTGCATCTCTTCGTCATCGTGGTGCCATATTTGTGAAGAAAATCGAACTCAAGTTGATCAAATGTGAAGAAATCACCTCCTCAACAACGCAAGCGTGTAATTGAGGGTTTTTGGCCGCGGGCGGAAATGAAAACCAGTAAAAAGCAAATGAAGAAAGTTCACTTTTTTTTTTCTTTTAAAAAGCCATAACGCGTTTGCGTTATAATGCGAACGCGTTTTGTCTCATTTTTCACTTTTGTGGCCACAAAAGTGCGACCATCTTGTTGCACTTACCCTACACAATTGATGTACATGTTGGTTCTTGAAAGGATTTCCATTATTAGTAATGTTGGTGAATGGGATACCATATTGGAAGATGATATGATATAGGATGAACTTAGAAATTAGGATATTGATAATGAGTGCAATTTCCTCCACCCACTTAGTGAAGTACTCCATGGCGATGATGGTAAATGTATGTCTATTGGATGAGGAAGGGTGGATCTTTCTGACTAAGTATAGACCCCCTTGTGAAAAGGGTCATGGTGAGGTAATCAGTTGTAATGCTTGGGATGGAGCATGTATCAAATATGAATGTTTCTAACAAGGGATGTATTTCTTAAAATAATTCACAAGCATCATGCTCTATATTTCACCAATAATAACCCATTCTGAGAAGATTTTTTGCAAGGACCATACCACTTATGTGAGCCCCATAAATTCCACTATGTACTTTGTTAAATTCCAACTTAGCTTTTGTATCATTCAAAAATCTTAGTAGAGAATCATCACACCCCTTACAATATAGGGTGTCTCTAAGGATAGTGTATTAGGATGAGTGTTAGATAAAGGATCAATGCTCATTTTGGGTGAGGTTGTATGGTAAGATGTTATCATGTGTAGATAGGTGTAAATTTCATGGTACTAGGGTGATTCAGGACCAAAAATTTCACACACCATTTTAGTTTCAAGAAGATCATATACAAGAATCAATAAATTATTCGACCAAAAATTCACACTTATGACAGTCATGAGGTGTATCAAGGACCCAATTTTATCCATGGAATCAACTTCTTTATTCTAAACTCTAAGTACACTTTTTCAAATTGGATGTAGCCAAAATTATTTTTGAAGTCATCAACAATGCATTTGTAGGGAAGAAGCTTATATCATCCTTGGTATAAAATTAACTATTGACTTGTTTTATGATGAGTTGTGAGTCACAATAAACATGCAACTAATTGATATTCAATTGTACTACAATCCTCAAACTAGTGATGAGAGTCTCATATTTTGTGATGTTATTAGTGCATGGGAAAGTCAACCTTTAATTGCTTTACAATCATTCTTGATGTTGAACTCACTTAGAAACATGACCCATTTAGCCATAGGACCTATTAATGATGTTTTTGATAATAGCTAATTGAGAGGATCAACTTTAGAAATGAGTTTGATAGAATGACTAAGCATGTAGTTGAAAAGTTTTTAAGAACTAAAGAGCACTACTAAGCATGCTTTTTCCATGGGGTATAACTGAGCTCATATCCAACAAGAGTATAAATGATGCAATATATGGCTCTCTCTTTCCCATTCTATTTATGTTGTGCTAAAAGTTCCCCCATTGCAATTGAAGTAGTGGAAATGTATTTCAACAATAGTTTACCTACTATAGGAGTCAATGAGAATGGGTGTATTAGCAAGATATTCCTTGATTTTATCAAACCCCTATTGACACATAGCATCCCATTTGAAGGTGATATCCTTATGAAGTAGTTGAGTAAATGGTTGACACTTGTCAACAAGTTGAGCAATGAAACACCAAATGGATTGGAGCTTACCTTGGCGCCTTCTCAACTATTTAAGTGTCTCGGAAGGAGGCATATCCAAAATATATTTTAACTTAGCAAGGTTAACCTCAGTGCCTCTCCTAGACATAATAAACTCCAAGATCTTTCCTAAGGTAATTATGCCTAAGGCACACTTCTTGGGATTGAGATGCAATTGATTGTTCCAATTGATTGAAGATTCATTCTAGGATTTTAGGATACTCTTCTTGAGTTTTAGATTTTGCTAATAGATCATCCATGTAGTCTTCCATGATAATGTGAATGAGGTCCTAAAAGATAATTGTCATAGCATATTGATATGTATCCCCTATACTATTTATACCAAATGGCATGGCCTTATAACAAATGGTACCCAAAAAAGTAGTGAAATTCATCTTATGTTGGTCCTCAATTTCTACATGAATCTGATTATACCCAAAAAAATCATCCATTAGAGACAACATGGCCTAGATCACCATGAGATCGACAAGAATTTCAATGTTTGGAAGCAAGAAATCTTTTGGACTTAGCTTCATTTAGGTCCCTGAATTCGATGTAGATGCAGATGCCCCCAATTGGCTTGGCAATATGAACAATGTTAGATATCTAATCAGAATAATCTATGGGTTGGATGAAGCTAGTTGGCAATAATTTCTCAAGATCTACTTTGATTGGCTACTTGTGGATGCATCTTACAAAGTTTCTATTTGACTGGATTGGGATGAGGACAAACATCCAAATGATGAACCACTAACACGAGATCAAGTCCTAGCATATTGGAATAAAACCATGCAAAGTTGATGAACCCATTATGAAGGATTCTAGAAAACATGTGATACTCAGATCATCTAACAAATATTTGGCTATATATGTGATCTTTGGTTCAACTTCAGTGCCTAGATTGATTTATTTGCTTTCCTTGATTAAGGTGGAGGATATTTCTAATAAATGGGTACCCATATGGCTCGAAGTTGGGGCTTGGGTCGTTGTTAGGTGTTGTCCTCACTATAAAAAAATTCCTCAATGTTGTAATCTATAGAGCTCGCTAAGTCAGCGGAAGGCCAAATGAACCAATAATACTTTAGTTGATGGTTCATATTATTGCTAAAAAAAATTAAAATAATACCTTCAATTGAAGGAACCTTTGGTCAAAGGTATTATTTTAATGTTTTCTTAAATTCCTTAAAATACCTTCAATTGAAGGTATCCTTCGATCAAACATCCACCTTCGAATGTAGGTTTTTTCTTGCACTCCTTCAATCAAAGGACCTTCATTCAAAGAAATACCTTCGATCAGAGGTGCTTTATTAAATCTAACCAAATCACTCCAAAAGCTTACTTGTCCCAAAAGTGGGGCACAATATTGTGATTTCACCCACTTACACATGATCCCACCATAGAGATGAATGTCCTTTCAATATAGTAGTTGTACCAGATCCACTCTCTTAGTTTCTTTAATGAAATTTAGTTCAAAACACATTTATTTCTAAAATCTAGTCAATTAACTCCTTTTGATTCAATTTACAACTATAATTTTTTTATTCTATTCTAGGTTTTTTTACTATTATGGGTATAACACTTAGAAACTTTATTTTTGGTTCGTCTACTCTTTCTTATAATGTTTCTCCTTTACTGACTTCTTCCTCTTCATCACTCACATCCTCTATAAGTACTCACTTGCATTATGTTTATTCTATTGCATATAGTCTACCTATGATGCCTCTAAATGTTTCTACAAGTTGTGCATCCCCATCTTGTGGGATGTCTCTTCTACCTATACCTAGGTGAATCCACAATAGTGGTTTACAATTTTTGGCCAAACTAGACATTGAACTAAGTTTTTTAACTAATTCTTCACTTTTGGGAACTTATAGCTACTAAACCAGGAGGAATTTGAAGATGATGCAAACTAGTGATTTGTGTCATTTTTCCTGTAGATTATATATATATATATATTTGGAATCAAACTGCATGTGTTTTTCCATCTCCTTTGAAAACTAGTTTTTAACAATAAACACCATTTTTAAAGAGTGACGTGTACTTGCTAACACAAATTTTTTCTATAAAGAATAAAATTCTTATTTTTTCAAACTTTGATTTGTACATGCAATTTGTTTCATAATGTTTTATTGAATATTTTTTATTAATTAAGTTTTGAATTAAGACTAGTTACAATTCAGACATAGGTTTACTTGGTAACACATAACTTCTTTTTATGTATCAAAACTCAATTTAGTTTTTTGTTGGATCAAGGACATCAATATAAAGTGCATAGGTATTTTTCAATTTTTTTTTGATAATCTACTATTTTTCTACAAGTGGAGAACAAAGAGCTTGATTTTCGATGAAAAACCTATGTTTAATTAAACTAAAAAATTACATAATAGAACAAAAATATATTAAAATTATACTTGATGGATAGCTCGTTTCGAGGACTACCATCATCCAATTGGGTCAATGATAGAAACTAGGGGATGTCCTACATCACACTCAACACAATATCAACCAACAACAACAATTATCAGATCATCAAACCCTCAAACACACACTATCTCATCAAGTCCACTCAATTCCTTGTAGCACTGCTATCCCACTCAATCGGGTATATCCCCTTGGTGTTGTCCTTTCAAATGAGGACCAACAAAGTTTCAAACACCCATCAAGGTACTCAACAACATACCATAGCCACTCAATAGGTTACTTTGATACAACTCTCTCAAATTAGGCCTCTTTTACAAAGGACCTTGTTCTAAAACCTTTCCAAAATCCCCAAAATCATGTGGGAAGAAATTTACATGTGATTAAATCAAGGATTCCACCATTTTTTCTCAAAGAATCACTCACCTAAATGCCAAATTACAAAACCCTCCTTTAATGCTAGGAAACTAGGGTTTTAAAGGAAAACACACAACCAATCTTTAAAAAACCTTGAAATCTCTTCAAACAAGACCTAATAGTTATGCACATACTCAATACAACATATAATGATGCTTCCCCAACACAATACACTCTTTAACATATCAGAACCTCTCAATTTCTCATAGAAAACACAATTTTCCAACCTAGGGATTCATGCCCAACACACTTTTAGACCTCCCCTACACTCTCTTAGCATTCCCTCACTTGTTTATTGATGTTTCAGATCCATTCCTTGAGTTACAGCCGCAGTGAAAGAAATAGGTTGATTTTCCATTTTTGGTGGCCTACAAACTCTTAACCCTACACTACAAACCCAGTTTGAGAGATTTAGCAATAAAATGAACTAAACTTTTTGAAAAGCTTGAAAATTAGATTCAAATGGAAGGTAGAACTATCAAAAAATAGAATACAAATAAAATTTCAGTCAATAAGGTGATATATGGGTCATACAGTCACTGAAAAATTCATTGTTTATAGAGAAAACTACAGAAAATTAGAGGAAATAGTAACTTTATTGTTCAAAATTCTTTTTCAATCTTCACAAAAAACCTTCCAAAAAGTTTCTCAACTATTTTCTACCCTTCCCCACTGAAACCAAACTATTTCAAATTCCTAAACTAACTTTTAAAAGGAGTTGACCGTTGGTATCCCTTAAAAGGAAATTTTACAACTTTGCAACATTTCAAATTTGACAACTTTTCCACCTTTTACAATTTTGCAACCTAAACTACCTAAACCCTAAATATCATCAAATATGACTTAATAAAATGCAAAAATGGTCTTAATGACCTTATTTAGACAAAAAGACACCAAAAACTAAAGCCTACTCCTCAAAACCTTGAATTGACAAATCTTGTTCAATGGTGCTCCTACACCATACACTCCAACTTTGAAGTTTTCCAAGTCTCTTGGAAAGTTTGATGTAGCTTGTACGCCTTTGTATTTTTCACATCCTTGACCTTCTTGATCACTATCATTAGGTTTTCCTTGCTTGGATTCTTAACTATCCTTTACATATTGGCCATCACCATCACTTGATTCTTGCTTCAACTATACTGTGGGGTGTTCTTTATCTCTTCCATCAACCAACACTGTTGTCATACCTTCTTTTACAACTATAAACATATCCTCATTGACTGCCATCAATTTACTCTTTACCTCTTGCTCAGTCCTCTATCCATTGCTCCTTTTTTCTTCATTCTTTTCTTAGTCAACTATACCATCACATTTTGCAATCTCTATTAGACCTCCAAATATCCTTTTCACGATTCCACCAGTCCTACCATCCTCTGTACTAACATCTTTCAGTTGCCTCTTCATTCCTTTAACTTCTACAGGACAAATGACTATCCCTACCAATATGCCATCACTCATTTATTTCCTTTCCACATAATTTTCACCCTTAATCTATTATTTGTATCAGACAAAGATACACTTCCATCCACATTTTCCTTCCACATGAAGACCTTCTTCACAACTATCTGCAAATCAACTTCACTCTTCCTATCTACTGTCCTAACAGTATTCAGCCTTGCATTTGCTTCCAAATTCATACACTTACCTTCATCCACATTTACAAACTCCTTTCTCCCTACCACAAAGATTTAACCTTGCTATTTTGTCTCCTCAACCAATACAATTAAAATGAATGTTTTTCCATCCTTTTCAATTATGTATGTATTTTTCCTACCATTATACATTGCTGACCTATCAAACTACCAAGGCCTTCCTAGCAACATATGACAACAACTCATAGGCAATATGTCACAAACAACTCTATCCTTGTACTGGCCAATTTGAAATTCAACAATAGCTTGTTCACTCACCACCATAGATTGTTTATCACTAACCCAATACACTTTGTACGACATTTCTCAAGGTACTCTTTCCACATGCAATTTATCCACCATTTCACTAGATATCATGTTATCAATGCATCCAGAATCAAAAATTACCTTACATACCTTATTTTTGCATCTGCAAGTTGTCCTAAACAATTCTCTTCTTTGAATCAGCTCTTTCTCCTTAGATGTCTTCAAGATTTTTCTTTTCATCATCAAGCTTTCATGTACTTTAGGAGTAGCAAGAAGTCTATTGGAATTTGAACTTTTAGCTTCATCCTCTTGAACAATTTGTGCTCTTCTTTCAAGTTTCCTTTCTCCTCCACTAGATGTTGAACCAAGTTTTTTAGGGCATTTCCAAGAAGGATGACCATACTCTTGGAAATTGTAACACCTACAATCAAATATGTTAGGATTCCTTCCACCACCAAATCTATCCCTTGTGCCTCTCAAACCTCCTCTAAAATCTGCATCTTTCTCATCATATTTGTTTGGCTCTTCTTGATTCTCACTTGTTTGTCTTGGTGTAGAGAAAGGTCCTCTTCCTCTTGGTATGTTGCCTCTTCCTCTTGTTGGTTTATATTGTCTTCTTTTTACTTTCTCTTCTACCCTCATAGCCATTTGAAAAAATTGCTCAACTATTTTTGGTGTCATCAAACTGATTTCATCTTGGATATTGTACCTTAGTCCATTAAGATATCTAGCTACTCTTTCTTCCTCATCTTCCTCATGCTTTGTTCTTATAATTAACCTATAGAATTCATCGGTGTACGCTTGCACATCTTGATCCTTATGCCTAAGATTTTGTATTTTTTTAAGAAATTGAACATTATAATCACTAGGAAGGAACTTACCTTTTAGTTTTTCCTTCATTCTCTCCCAAGAAGTGATCTTGTTCTTTCCCTTTCTCTTCCTTTCATCTTGCACAAAGTTCCACCATAGAAAAGCATGTCCTTTCAGCTTGGTTCTAACATTCTTCACTTTTTTTTCTTCATCTATCTCTTCACTGTCAAAGTAATTCTCCATGGCTCCTATCCAATCCAAGAGCTCTTCACCATCTAGTTTACCGTTTTACATAGGCACATCCATTTTATTTTTTCCACCACTCTTCACAGCCTTGAAAAACTTCATCATTCTCACATCCTTTGGATCCATCTCTTCCTCTTCACTAGAAGTTTCTTCTTCTTCAGTATCACTTTCATCCATGGTGTCTTTAGCATTTAATGCAACAATCTCCTTCTTCAAGGATTCTATTTCTTTAGCCTGCTCATCAATCTTTCTTGCAACTATGCTTCCTTTAAGAGGCATCTTGATAGTATTTCCACTTCACCTTCCAACCTTGCTTCTGTAAACTTCAATCTTCTTCCACAAAAGATCTACATGCTTGCTTTGATACCAATTGATAAAAACCAAGGGAGGTCCTACAACACACTTGTCACATCATCAAACGCTCAAACTCACACTATCTCATCAAATCCACTCAATTTCATGTAGCATTGCTATCCCACTCAATTAGGTATATCCACTTGGTGTTTTCCTTTCAAATGAGGACCAACAGGGTTTCAAAAACCCATCAAGGTACTCAACAACATACCATAGGCACTCAATAGGTTACTTTGATACAACTCTCTCAAATTGAACTTTTAACGCCAACTAGGCCTCAAATTAGGCCTCTTTCACAAAGGACCTTGTTCGAAAACCTTTCCAAAATCCCCAAACTCATTTAAGAAGAAATTTAAATGTGATCAAATGAAGGATTACACCATTTTTTCTCAAAGAATCACTCACCCAAGTTCCAAATTACAAAACCCTCCTTTTAAGCCAAGAAACTAGGGTTTTAAAGGAAAACACACATCCAATCTTCAAAAAACCCTAAAATCTCTTCAAAAATGGCCTAATAGGTCTACACATACTCAATACAACATCTAATGATGCTGCCCCAACACAATACACTCTTTAACATATAAGAACCTCTCAATTTCTCATAGAAAAGATAAATTTCCAACCTCGAGCTTCATGCCAAGCACACTTTTTGACTTCCCTTGCACTCTCCCAGCATTCCCCCACTTGTTTATTGATGTTACAAACACATTCCTTGAGTTATAGTGGCCACAATGAGAGGAGTGGATCAATTCTCCATTTTTGGTGGCATACAAACACTTAACCTTGCACTATAGACCCGGTCTAAGCGATTTAGCAATAAAATGCACTAAACTTTATGAAAAGTTTCAAAATTAGATTCAAATGGAAGGTAGAACTATCAAAAATGTAATAAAAATCAAATTTGAGTCAATAAGGTGATGTACGGGCCGTACAATCACTGCAAATTCACTGTTTACAGAGAAAACTACAGAAAGTTAGAGGAAATAGTAACTTTATTGTTTGAAATTCTTTTACAATCTTCACAGCCAACCTTCCAACAAGTTTCTCATATATTTTATACCTTTCCCCACTGAAACTCAACTATTTCAACTTCCTAAACTGACTTTTAAAAGGACTTGACCGTTGGTATGCCTTAAAAGGCAATTTTACAACTTTGCAACATTTCAAATTTCACAACTTTTCCACCTTTTGCAATTTTGCAACCTAAACCACCTAAACACATAAATATCATCAAATATGACTTAATACAATGCAAAAATGGTCTTAATGACCTTATTTAGATAAAAAAACATCAAATCCTAAAGCTTACTCCTCAAAACCTTGAATTGACAAATCTTGTTCAATGGTGCTCTTGCACCATACACCCCAACTTTGAAGTTTTCCAAGTCTCTTGGAAAGTTTGATGTAGCTTGTCCACCCTTTTATTTTTCACATCCTTGACCTTTTTGATCACTATCATTAGGTTTGACTTGCTTGGATTCTTCACTATCCTTTACATATTGGCCATCACCATCACTTGATTCTTGCTTCAACTGTACTATGGGGTGTTCTTTATCTCTTCCATCATCCAACACTGCTATCATTCCTTCTTTTACAACTATACAAATATCCTCATTGACTGTCATCACTTTACTCTTTACCTCTTCCTTAGTCCTCTTTGCAATGCTCCTTTTGTCTTCATTCTTTTCTCTATCAATTGTACCATCACATTTTGCAATCTATGTAAGACATGCAATTGTCCTTTTCACTATTCCATCAGTCCTACCATCCTTTCTAGTAACATCTTTCAATTGCCTCTTCACTCCTTTCAATTCTACATACACATGACTATCCCTAACAATATTAGATCACTTATTTATTTCCTTTCCACAAGATTTTCACCCTTAATCTTCTTTGTATAAGACTGAGACACACTTTCATCCACTTTTTCCTTCCATGTGAAGACATTATTCTTCACAACTATTTGAAAATCATCTTCACTCTTCCTATCTACTATCTTAATAGTATTAAGCCATGCATTGGCTAACAAATTCATACACTTAACTTCATCCAAATTTATGAACTCCTTTCTCCCTACCATGATGATTTCACCGTGCTCTTCTGTCTCCTCAACTAATGGAGTTAAAATGAATATTTTTCAATCCTTTTCAATTGTGTATGTATTTTTCCTACCATTATACATTGTTGACATATCAAACTACCATGGCCTTCCTAGCAACATATGACAACAACTCATAGGAAATATGTCACAAACAACTTTATCTATGTACTGACCAATTTGAAATTCAATAGTAGCTTGTTCACTCACCACCATAGATTGTTTATCACTAACCCAAGACACTTTGTATGAACTTTCTCTAGGAAATCTTTCCAATTGCAATTTATCCACCATTTCACTAGATATCATGTTATCAGTGCATCCAGAATCAACAATTAGCTTACATACCTTATTTTTGCATCTGCAAGTTGTCGTAAACAATGCCCCTCTTTGAAAAAACTCTTTCTCCTTAGATGTCTTCAAGATTTGTCTTTTTGTCATCAAGGTTTCACCTAGTTCAAGTGCAATAAGAAGTCTATTGGATTTTGAACTTTTAGCTTCATCCTGTTGAACAATTTGTGCTCTTCTTTTAGGTTTCCTTTCTTCTCCACTAGATGTTGAACCCAAATTTTTAGGGCATTTCAAAGAAGGATGACCATACTCTTGGAAATTCTAACACCTACCAGCAAAGATGTTAGGATTCCTTCCACCACCAAATATGCCCCTTATGCCTCTAAAACCTCCTGTAAAATCTATAACTTGCTCCTCTTTTTTTATGGCTCTTATTGATTCTCACTTTTTTTTCTTGGTGTAGAGAAAGGTCCTCTTCCTCTTGTTATTCTGCCTCTTCCTCTTGTTTTTTTCTCTTGTATTCTTTTTTCTTTCTATTCTACCCTCATAGCCATTTGAAAACATTGCTCAACTATTTTTGGTGCGATCAAACTGATTTCATCTTGGATATTGTTCCTTAGTCCATTAAGATATCTAGCTTCTCTTACTTCCTCATATTCCTCATTCTTTTTTCTTATACTTAACCTATAGAATTCCTCGGTGTACACCTACACATCTTGATCCTTTGGCCATGATTTTGTAGTTTTTTAAGCAATTGAACATTATAATCACTAGGAAGGAACTTACCTTTTAGTTTTTCCTTAATTCTCTCCCAAGAAGTGATCTTTTTCTTTCCATTTCTCTTCCTTTCATCTTGCATAAAGTTCCACCATAGCAAAGCATGTCCTTTCAGCTTGGTTTTGACCTTCTTCACTTTGTGTTCTTCATCTATCTCTTCACTATCAAAGTAATTCTCCATGGATCATATCCAATCCATGAGCTCTTCACCATCTAGTTTACCTCCATACATAGGAACACCAATTTTTTTTTGTCCACCACTCTTCACAGCCTTCAAAAACTTCATCATTCTCACATCCTCTGGATCCATCTCTTCCTCTTCACTAGAAGTTTCTTCTTCTTCAATATCACTTTCATCCATGGTGTCTTTAGCCTTTAATTCAGAAATCTCCTTCTTTGAGGCTTCTATTTCTTTATCCTTCTCATAAATCTTTCTTGCAAATATGCTTCCTTTAGGAGGTATCTTGATATTATTGCCACTTCACCATCCAATCTTGCTTCTACAAACTTCAATCTTCTTCCACAAATGATCTACTTACTTTCTTTGATACTAATTAATAGCAAATAGGGGAGGTCCTGTAACAGAATCAACACAATATCAACTGACCTCAACAATTTTGAGATCATCAAATCCTCAAACTCACACTATCTTATCAAATCCACTCAATTCCTTGTAGCACTGCTATCCCACTCAATCGAGTATATCCCCTTTGTGTTGTCCTTTAAAATAAAGAGCAGAAAGTTTTCAAAAACCCATCAAGGTACTCAACAACATACCACAACCACTCAATAGGTTGCTTTCATACAAATCTTTCAAATCAGGCTTTTAATGCCAACTAGGCCTCAAATTAGGCCTCTTTTACAAAGGACCTTGTTCTAAAACCTTTCCAAAATCCCAAAACTCATGTGGGAAGAAATTTAAATGTCATCAAATGAAGGATTCCACCATTTTTTCTTAGAGAATCTTTCACCCATAGCCCAAATTACAAAACCTTCCTTTCAAGCCAAGAAACTAGGGTTTTAAAGGAAAACACACATCCAATCTTCAACAACCATGTAATCTCTTCAGAAAAGACCTACTAGCTCTACACATACTCAATACAACATAGAATGATGCTTCCTCGACACAATACACTCTTTAGTTTAACATATCAAAACCTCTAAATTTCTTATAGAAAACACAATTTTCCAACCTAGGGCTTCATGCCAAACACACTTTTATACCTCCCCTGCACTCTCTCAACATTCCCTCATTTTTTTATTGATGTCGTACAACCATTCCTTGAGTTACAGTGGCCACAGTTAGAGGAATGGGCCAATTCTCCATTTTTGGTGGCCTACAAACCCTTAACCCTGTGCTACAAACCCAAACTGAGAGATTTAGTAATAAAATGCACTAAAATTTATGAAAAGCTTAAAAATTAGATTCAAATGGAAGGTAGAACAAACAAAAATTCAATCCATATCAAATTTGATTCAATAAGGTGATGTACAAACCATACAATCACTGCAAGTTCACTATTTATAGAGAAAACTACAAAAAATTAGAGGAAACAATAACTTTATTGTTTGAAATTCTTTTACAATCTTCACAACCAACCTTCCAATGAGTTTCTCATCTATTATATACCTTTTCCCGCCAAAACCCAACTATTTCAACTTCCTAAACTAACTTTTAAAAGGACTTGACCGTTGGTATGCCCTAAAATCAAATTTTACAACTTTGCAACATTTCAAATTTGAGGATCATGTCAACATTGAATCTAACTTTAACACTTCATAATGGAGAGAATGGGCGGGAGTAGGTGCGATGAAGGCAGTTTGAAATCTACAGATGTGGGAGAGGAGGAATCCAAATTGGAGGATGATGATGGTGGGGGGAAGCGACTGTTTGGGGCCACCAGCTGCTGTGGAAGGCTTTTACGAAGGTTTGTGCTCCTTTAGATTTTTGTGTCAGAGTCATCTGTTTTGAAGCTAAGAAGGGAAAGCGATAGATCTGGTGGGTGCAATGTTGAGAGGGCCTTAGAAGAGGTCGGGGATTTCTCTGAGGTGGGAGATGTAGCAGTTGGCAGGATCTTTAGTTGCCCTATGTCAGGTGTTGTCTTCTCCCTTAGTGTTACTGATTTTGATGTTGTTGTGGTTAACGCTGAGTGTTGGAGGGCTAGTCTATGGCCCTTTGTGTTTTTTGGCGCAATGCATTTTCCCCTTCCACTTTGCTATTCCCTACAGGGAGTGTGGGGTTGCTCGGGTGTCCTTGGGTTTCTAGGTTGAAGAAGAGGCTTATTTCTGGTTCTACTTGGTGTAGTAGGATGGCTTGGGAGCTTTATTTGTTGCATTTTCTTCTTCTCATTTCCTCTAGGTTGTTCAATGTGTTTGTGTGTGCTTTGTTTGGGGGCTATTTTTTGGGGGTTTTATCGGCATGGTTGTGGTTTCCAAGTGACAAATGGACGTTAATGTCCATTATCTTGGTTTGGAGCCTATTTTGGGAGGTTGGCCCATAAGATGGAGTAGTTTTTTTACTCAAATGAGGTTTTTCTCTTCCCCATGCTCTATTGGGTTTTGTGTGGGCCTATGTTGGTGTGATCAGGGGGTTTTCTTATTGAGAGCATGTGTCTTTCTTCATCCCCTATTCAAGGTTTTTCCCCCATGTGCCTTGTTGGTCTTTGATGGTGTTTGGGGGTTGGTGCTTTGGTTGGACCCTTCTCTGGGTATGGATTTGGTGTTGTATCAACTTTGTTTTGTGCTGAAGGTGTTGAGGGTTGGGTGGTTTTCAGAGATCATTTTGAAGACCCAGATGTTGTTGTTGTTGCTTGTTAAGGTCCTCCTTCTCACTATAGTCTCTTCCTTCTCTCTAAATACTAGATCTTATTTTGAGGTGAAGGTCTCTCCTTTGGAGGTGGAGTCCTCTCCCTCTTGGTTTGAGGTGTATTTTGTGGATGAAGGTCTCTTCCAAATTTTCCCATTGAGGGGGATCCCATTTCTATTGAGGTGGAATGTTGGTGTGCTGGGGTGTTGTGGTTGTGGTGGGTTGGACAAGCTTGGTATTGACTCCTATAGAGGTGGAGTGAGCAATTGGTTTTTATGGAACATGCTTGGAGCCTCGAGCTCTTGTGATGATCTCTCCTGTAGAGGTGGAGAGGGTATGTTACTGGGCAATATTTTGTTTACTTTTGGGGCTCTGCTTTTGTAGACCTATAACTTAGTTGTTTCTACCAGTGGTATGGATAGACTAATCTTCCTGAGTGACTGGTATGCTATTTCCTAGTTGTTGCAAGCTTTTCTCTTAGGTTTAAGGTCACTGCCAAAACCTGGTTGTATTGGATTATTGGTCCCATCAAAACCAATGGGTTTAAGATCCATGTAGTATCTTGGTTCTATGTTGGTTAGTTGATTTTGGTTCTTGGTTTGTCTTTGTTTCACTGTTGGGCTTTATTGTATTCTCTTTAGGCAACTTGTCCACCCTTGTTTGGATTTCGAGTCCCTTCAAAACCTGATGGTTTCAAGTTCATTCAAAACTTGTTGTAAATGGTTTTGGGTCCATTCAAAACCTATTTCTCCTCTAATAAAAAACATTTCAAATTTGACAACTTTTCCACCTTTTGCAATTTTGCAACCTATAACACCTAAACACCTAAATATTATCAAATATGACTTAATACAATGCAAAAATGGTCTTAATGACCTTATTTAGACAAAAGGACATCAAAACCTAAAGCCTACTCCTCAAAACCTTGAATTGACAAATCTTGTTCAATGGTGCTCCTACACCATACACCCCAACTTTGAAGTTTTCCAAGTCTCTTGGAAAGTTTGATGAAGCTTTCCCACCTTTTTGTTTTTCACATCCCTGACCTTCTTGATCAATTTCATCAGGTTTTCCTTGCTTGGATTCTTTACTATCCTTTACATATTGGTCATCACCATCACTTGATTCTTGCTTCAATTGTACTATGGGGTGTTCTTTATCTCTTCCATCATCCAACACTACTGTCATACCTTCTTTTACAATTGTACACATATCCTCATTGACTGTCATTACTTTACTCTTTACCTCTTGCTCAATCCTCTATCCAATGCTCCTTTTTTCTTTATTTTTTTCCCTATCAACTGTACCATCACATTTTCCAATCTCTGTCAGACCTGTAACTGTCCTTTTCACTATTCCATCTTTCAACTACCTCTTCACTCCTTTCAATGCTACAGGACGCATGATTGTCCCTACCAATATTTCATCACTCATTTCTTTCCTTTCCATAGGCTTTTCACCCTTAATTTTCTTTGTATCAAACTGAGACACACTTTCATCCTATTTTTCCTTCCACATGAAGACATTTTTCTTCACAACTATCTACAAATCATCCTCACTCTTCCTATATATTTTCCTAATAGTATTAAGCCTTGCATTGGCAGCCAAATTTATACACTTACCTTCATCCACATTTACAAACTCCTTTCTCCCTACCATGATGATTTCACCTTGCTCTTTTGTCTCCTCAACTAATGGAGTTAAAATGAATTTTTTCCATCCTTTTCAATTGTGTATGTATTTTTCCTACCATTATACATTGTTGACCTATCAAACTGTTAGCGCCTTCCTAGAAACATGTGGCAACAAATTATAGGCAATATGTCACAAACAAATCTATCGTTGTGTTGACCAATTCGAAATTCAACAGTAGCTTGTTCACTTACCACCATAGATTGTTTATCACTAACCCAAGAAACTTTGCATGACCTTTCTCTAGGTGCTCTTTCCAAATGTAATTTATCCACCTTTTTACTAGCTATCATGTTATCAGGGCATCTAGAATCAACAATTACCAAGTACATACCTTATTTTTGCATCTGCAAGCTATCCTAAACAATTCTCTTCTTTGAATCAACTCTTTCTCCTTAGATGTATTAAATATTTGTCTTTTTGTCCTCAAGAATTCACCTACTTTAGGAGCAGCAAGAAGTCTATTGGAATTTGAACTTTCAACTTCATCCTCTTGAACAATCTATGATTTTCTTTCAGGTTTCCTTTCTCCTCCACTAGATGTTGAACCAAGTTTTTTAGGGCATTTCCAAGAAGGGTGACCATACTCTTGGAAATTGTAAAACCTACTAGCAAAGATGTTAGGATTCCTTCCACCACCAAATTTGTCACTTGTGCCTCTCAAACCTCCTCTAAAATCTGCAACTTGCTTATCTCTTTTTTTTTGCTCTTCTTGATTCTCACTTATTTGTCTTGGTGTTGAGAAAGGTAATCTTCCTCTTGTTATGTTGCCTCTCCCTCTTGTTGTTTTCTCTTGTATTCTTTTTACTTTCTCTTTTTCCCTCATAACCATTTGAAAACATTGCTCAACTATTTTTGGTGCCATCAAACTGATGTCATCTTGGATATTGTACCTCAATCCATTAAGATATCTAGCTACTCTTTCTTCCTCATCTTCCTCATGCTTTGTTCTTATACTTAACCTATAGATTTCCTCGATGTATGCTTGCACATCTTGATCCTTTTTCCTAAGATTTTGTAGTTTTTTAAGCAACTGAACATTATAATCACTAGGAAGAATTTACCTTTTAGTTTTTCCTTCATTATCTCCCAAGAAGTGATATTATTCTTTCCCTTTCTCTTACTTTGAACATCTTGCACAAAGTTCCACCACAAAAAATCATTTCCTTAGCTTGGTTTTAGCCTTCTTCACTTTGTGTTCTTCATCTATCTCTTCACTATCAAAGTAATTCTCCATGGCTCCTATCCAATCCAATAACTCTTCACCATCTAGTCTACCTCCATACATAGGCACATCCATTTTGTTTTGTCTGCCACTCTTCACAACCTTCAAAACCTTCATCATTCCCACATCCTTTGGATCCATCTCTTCATCTTCACTAGAAGTTTCTTGTTCTTTAGTATCAGTTTCATCCATTGTGTCTTTATCCTTTAATGCATAAATCTCCTTCTTCAAGGTTTTTCTTTCTTTAGCATGCTCATCAATATTTCTTGCAACTATGCTTCCTTTAGGAGGCATCTTGATAGTATTGCCACTTCACCCTCCAACCTTGCTTCTGCAAACTTCAATCTTCTTCCACAAAAGATCTAATTGTTTTCTCTGATACCAATTGATAGCAACCAGAGGAGGTCCTACAACACATTCAACACAATATCAACCAACAACAACACTTTTTAGATCATCAAACACACAAACTCACACTATCTCATCAAATCCACTCAATTCCTTATAGCACTGATATCCCACTCAATTAGGTATATCCTCTTGTTGTTGTCCTTTCAAATCAGGACTAGTAGGGTTTCAAACACCCATAAATATACTCAACAACACACCACCACCACTCAATAGGTTAATTTGATGCAACTCTCTCAAAATAGGATTTTAACACCAACTAGGCCTCAAATTAGTCCTCTTTTACAAAGCACCTTGTTCTAAAACCTTTCCAAAATCCAAAAACTATTTTTTCCAGAAATTTCCATGTGATCAAATGAAGGATTCCACCATTTTATCTTAGAGAATCACTCACCCAAGTGCCAAATTACAAAACCCTCTTTTTAAGCCAAGAATCTAGGGTTTTAAAGGAAAACACGCATGTCCAATATTCAAACAACACTGAAATCTCTTCAAATAGGACCTAATAGGTTTTTCCATACTCAATACAACATCTAATGATGCTGCCTCAACACAATACATTGTTTAACATATCAGAACCTCTTAATTTCTCATAGAAAACACAATTTTCTAACCTAGGGCTTCAAGCCAAACACACTTTTAGACATCCCCTGCACTCTCTCAACATTCCCTCACTTGTTTATTGATTTTTCAGACCCATTCCTTGAGTTACAATCCCAATAGTGAGAGGAATGGGTCAATTCTCCATTTTTGATGGCCTGCAAACCCTCAATGTTGCACTACAAACCCAGTTTGAGAGATTTAACAATAATATGCACTAAACTTTATGAAAAGCTTCAAAATTAGATTCAAATAGAAGGTAGAACTATCAAAAATTTAATTGAAATCAAATTTAAGTTAATAAGGTTATGTACAGGTCATACAATAACTGTAATTTCACTGTTTACAGAGAAAACTACAAAAAATTAGAGGAAACAGTAACTTTATTGTTTGAAACTCTTTTACAATCTTCACAACCTACCTTCCAATGAGTTTCTCATCTATTTTATACATTTCCCGATAGAAACCCAACTGTTTCAACATCCTAAACTGACTTTTAAAAGGACTTGACCATTGGTATCCCTTAAAAGCCAATTTTGCAACTTTGCAACATTTCAAATTGGCAACTTTTCCACCTTTTGAAATCTTGCAACCTAAACCACCTAAACACCTAAATATCATAAAATGCAACTTAATAAAGTGAAAAAATGGTCTTAATGACCTTATTTAGATAAAAACACATCAAAACCTAAAGCCTACTCCTCAAAACCTTGAATTGACAAATCTTGTTCAATGGTGCTCCTACACCATACACCCCAACTTTGGAGTTTTCCAAGTCTCTTGGAAAGTTTAATGTAGCTTGTGCACCTTTGTGTTTTTCACATCCCTGAACTTCTTGATCACTATCATCATGTTCTCGTTTCTTGTATTCTTCACTATCCTTGACATATTAGCCATCACCATCACTCGATTCTTGCTTCAACTGTACTGTGGGGTGTTCTTTATCTCTTCCATCATCCAACACTACTATCATAACTTCTTTTACAACTGTACAAATATCCTCATTGACTATGATCATTTTACTCTTTACCTCTTGCTCAGTAATTTTGCCAATGCTCCTTTTGTCTTCATTCTTTTCTCTGTCAACTGTACCATCACATTTTGCAATCTTTGTTAGACCTACAACTATCCTTTTCATTATTCCATCAATCCTACCATCCTTTACAGTACTAACATATTTCAACTGCCTCTTCACTCCTTTCACTGCTACTAGAAACATGATTGTCCCTACCAATATTCCATCACTCATTTCTTGCCTTTCCATAGGCTTTTCACCCTTAATCTACTTTGTATTAGATTGAGACACACTTTCATCCACATTTTCCTTCCACATGAAGAAATTATTATTCACAACTAGCTGCAAATCGTCATCACTCTTCCTATCTGTTGTCTTAACAATATTAAGCCTTGCATTGGCAGTCAAATTCATACAATTACCTTCATGCACATTTACAAACTCCTTTCTCCCTACCATGATGATTTCACCTTACTCTTTTGTCTCCTCAACTAATGGAGTTAAAATGAACTTTTTTCCATCCTTTTCAATTGTGTATGTATTTTTCCTACCATTATACATTGTTGACCTATCAAATTGCCAAGGCCTTCCTAGCAACATATGACAACAACTCATAGGCAATACGTCACAAACAACTTTATCCCTGTACTGAAAAATTTGAAATTCAACAATAGCTTGTTCACTCACCACCATAGATTGTTTATCACTAACCCAAGACACTTTGTACGACCTTTCTCTAGGTACTCTTTCCAAATGCAATTTCTCCACCATTTCACTAGATATGATGTTATCAGTGCATGTAGAATCAACAATTACCTTACATACCTTATTTTTGCATCTACAAGTTGTCCTAAACATTTCTCTTCTTCAAGTCAACTCTTTCTCCTTAGATGTCTTCAAGATTTGTCTTTCCATCATCAAGATTTCACCTACTTTAGGAGTGCTGGAGCAAGAAGTCTATTGGATTTTGAACTTTTAGCTTCATCCTCTTGAACAATTTGTGCTCATATTTCAGGTTTCCTTTCTCCTCCACTAGATGTTGAACCAAGTTTTGTAAGGAATTTCCACGAAGGATGACCACACTCTTGGAAATTGTAACACCTACCAACAAAGATGTTAGGATTCCTTCCACCACCAAATCTGCCCCTTTTGCCTCTAAAATCTCCTCTTGAATCTCCAACTTGCTCATCTATTTTGTTTAGCTCTTCTTGATTCTCACTTGTTTGTCTTGGTGTAGAGAAAGGTCCTCTTCCTATTGTTATGTTGCCTCTTCCTCTTGTTGTTTTCTCTTTTCTTCTTTTTACTTTCTCTTCTACCCTCATAGCCATTTGAAAACATTGTGCAACTATTTTTGGTGCCATGAAACTGATTTCATCTTGGATATTGTACCTCAGTCCATTAAGATATCTAGCTACTCTTTCTTCCTCATCTTCCTCATGCTTTGTTCTTATACTTAACCTATAGAATTCCTTGGTGTACACTTGCACATCTTGATACTTTTTCGTAAGATTTTGTAATTTTTTAAGCAAATGAACATTATAATCACTAGGAAGGAACTTATCTTTTAGTTTTTCCTTCATTCTCTCCTAAGAAGTGATCTTGTTCTTTCCCTTCCTCTTCATTTCATCTTGCACAAAGTTCCACCACAGCAAAGCATGTCCTTTTAGCTTGGTTTGGGTCTTCTTCACTTTGTGTTCTTAATCTATCTCTTCACTATCAAAGTAATTCTCCATGGCTCATATCCAATCCAAGAACTCTTCACCATCTAGTTTACTTCCATAATGAGGAACATCCATTTTTTTTGTCCACCACTCTTCACAACCTTCAAAAAATGTATCATTCTCACATCCTCTAGATCCATCTCTTCCTCTTCACTAGAAGTTTCTTCTTCTTTAGTATCACTTTCATCCATGGCGTATTTAGATTTTAATGGAGAAATATCCTTCTTCAAGGCTTCTATTTCTTTAGCTTTCTCATCAATATTTCTTGTAACTATGCTTACTTTAGGAGGAATCTTGATAGTATTGCCATTTCACCTTCCAACCTTACTTCTGTGAACTTCACTCTTTTTCCAAAACAAATCTACTTCCTTTCTCTGATACCAATTGATAGAAACAAGAGGAAGTCCTTTAACAAATTCAACACAATATAAACCAACAATAACACTTTTCAGATCATCAAACCCACAAACACACACTATCTCATCAAATCCACTCAATTCCTTGTAGGATTGCTATCCCACTCAATCGGGTATATCCCCTTGGTGTTTTCCTTTCAAATAAGGACCAGCAGGGTTTCAAACACCCATCAAGGTACTCAACAACATAACACCACCACTCAATAGGTTACTTTGATGCAACTTTCTCAAATCAGGATTTTAACACCAACTAGGCCTCAAATTAGTCCTCTTTTACAAAGCACCTTGTTCTAAAACCTTTCCAAAATCCTAAAAATAATTTGGGAAGAAATTTACATGTGAAAAAATGAAGGATTCAACCATTTTTTCTTAGAGAATCACTCACCCAAGTGCCAAATTAAAAAACCCTCCTTTAAGCCAAGGAACTAGGGTTTTAAAGGAAAACACACATCCAATCTTCAAAAAACATTGAAATATCTTCAAATAGGATGTAATAGGTCTATCCATACTCAATACAACATGTAAGGAGGCTTCCCCAACACAGTATACTCTTTAACATATCAGAACCTCTTAATTTCTCATAGAAAACACAATTTTCAAACCTAGCGCTTCATGCCAAACACACTTTTAGACCTCCCTTGCACTCTCTTAGCATTCCCTCACTTGTTTATTGATGTTTTAGACCCATTCCTTGAGTTACAATGGCCACAGTGAGAGGAATGTGTCAATTCTCCATTTTTTGTGGCCTACAGACCCTTAACCCTGCACTACAAACCCAGTTTGAGAGATTTAGCAATAAAATTCACTAAACTTTATGAAAAGCTTCAAAATTAGATTCAAATCAAAGGTAGAATTATCAAAAATGTAATACAAATCAAATTTGAGTCAATAAGGTGATGTACGGGTTGTACAATCACTGCAAATTCACTGTTTACAGAGGAAACTATAGAAAATTAGAGGAAACAGTAACTTTATTCTTTGAAATTCGTTTACAATCTTCACAACCAACTATCCAATGTGTTTCTCATTTATTCTATACCTTTCCCCATCAAAACCCAACTATTTCAACTTCGTAAACTGATTTTTAAAAGGACTTGATCATTGGTATCCCTTAAAAGGAAATTTTATAACTTTGCAACATTTCAAATTTGACAACTTTTCCACATTTTGCAATTTTGCAACCTGAACCACCTAAACACCTAAATATCATCAATTATGACTTAATACAATGCGAAAATGGTATTAATGATCTTATTTAGAGAAAAAGATAGAAAAACCTAAAGCCTACTCCTCAAAACCTTGGATTAACAAATCTTGTTCAATGGTGCTCCTACACCAGTCTGTGAAGTTTCCTACATTTTCATCCTCAATGTGAGCCTGGAAACACAAAATTATGCAATAAAATGAGAAAGGAAGGGAAGAAGGGAAAGAAATGGGGGTTTGAGCAAACCTCCCTTCGAGTGAAGCCCCCTTGACCCCTTCGAGTGAGGGGGGTTCACTCAGTCCTCCAAAAAATGGTATGACATCACAGGTGGGTTAGCTTAAATGGGGGGGGTTCCAGAAAACCCCTCCTTTGAGAAAATCCCTAAAAACTTGAATTTTTTTTCTTCAAAGCATTTTTGTAATTTTCCTTCCTGAAGGAAATTGTAAACCAGTATTGTGGGATCACCCACAATCTCTATGTGCCATTTCTTTGAATTTTTTGTAGTTGTAGGAACTTCTCTTTACTATTTCTTCAACAATCTTCTGAGGGTTCCTTGCTCAACACTTCCACTGTCTCAAGTACTCAAACTACTTTGATACCACTTGGTGTAGGCCAAGATTCATTGGCCTTAATAGGCTACTAAACTATGTATCAAAATGAAAGTACAGGTAATAAAAAGAAAGTGTTCACTTATTACATGCAAGTAAACTTATTACAAAAGGAGCATTATTGCATACATTTGTATTTTCCTTACATGCACTGACTTCAAAGCCTTACAGCTTATATGTGTTGAACAAAAAAAAATTCCAAAGCCTCACATTGAAACCATCACATTGAAGTATTTTGTAAGCACCTAACTATCTTCAATCTTCAATAGATTTCCACAATCTTGAAAATTTTCAAAAACTACATCCAAACAAGTTAAAGATCACCTTATAAACATGATATACACAAATCACCCCATGTTATGACATCTAGGAAATGTGTCACTTGATCCTATTGGTTATAAGGATTTGATCTAAATGTTGTTGTAATTATCATTTTGTCATATTCTAGCACTTTTGGCAAGCTTGCAAAAAAAAAGAGGGTAACTAGATGTTAAAGAGATTCTAGGATGTCTAGGATATGTCCAATCTTCATGAAAAGTCCCACTTTGGATTTTCTTATTGTGAAATTTTTCCTATATGGATGGTTGTGAAAATACGATGGATAACTAAATAATATTCAAAGCCTTCAAAAGTTCCACTATTCTAATTTCTATAGAGAAATTGGGACCAAGTTTT
Source organism: Sequoia sempervirens (assembly GCA_007258455.2). Classification (NCBI taxonomy): domain Eukaryota; kingdom Viridiplantae; phylum Streptophyta; class Pinopsida; order Cupressales; family Cupressaceae; genus Sequoia; species Sequoia sempervirens. The sequence continues at coordinate 24,640,199 of VDFB02047144.1, read as the reverse complement.
TCCTTATGTGACTTTGTGGGAATATGGGTGACATGAGGAGTGGTGATGGGGAATTAGATATCTAATAGTGCATGGAAGCTTCACAAGTCTAGTAGTTGTCAAAAATTCTACAAGCAATGAGGTAGTTTTGGCGCCTAATGGAAGTTGAGGTCTCAAAGATTTAGTAAAGATTCAAAGGTGTCTAGGATGGACCAAAATTTTTGCAAGTTCAACATGCATTAACAACTGATAGAAGAATTGAATCTCTAAAGGGAATTAGCGAGGTTTCAAGACATATAGTACATGTTAAAAGATCCACAAATTCAAACATAGGGTAAAACTCTACAACACTCTAACTTACTCCATTTTTATCTAAACTCCTACAAATTAAAAGTGTGAGTATCCATTTGGCTTCTTAACAAGATGAAGTTATCGATAGATCATATACACAACAATTTTTCAAATTTTGATCATCAAATCTTGCAAGAAAAAAAACAAGAAAGAAACTAAGCAAACATAAAGCAAGGAAATTTATTTGGTTGACACATGATTGTTTTTGGACCCAAATTCTATTGCATCATGCCTCTTAGGATGATTGTACAATTTGGATTGTCATACTTCATTAACAACTTTAAAATATATCTTTCTAAAAAAGTTGCATTGGCCCAATCACCATTATTTTTGATAGCACTAATTGGCATTTCATCTTTCAACATAAATGTGCCCACCATACATGTAAGCCTTCACAAATATTTATAAAATAGATAATTATGTATGGTGGTAAACATTAATAAGAGTATTATATAAAAGAGTGAAAAAACATTTACTAGATAGTACACTTTTTGTTGTGGTTTAAGTTCAAATATTATATAGGACTAGCTTGGGATTGTAGCGAATCATAACACATGTGAATCATCCTAATAACATGAGGTGTGCATTACTAACTTCCCCTTAAAATAGTATGGACCTTACAATCCACGAATTTCAAGGGTACATGATAGAGAGAGAAACAAACAACATTAAAGGAATATAGAGTGGCAAGGCCTCACATTTATTGTTGTATCAAGGGTTTGTTGTTTGGTTGATTTTCACATATGCCAACCTTCACATACCAATGATGTGCATACATGAAGAATATTGTACACTCAACAAAAATATAGATCATTTATTTATTCGACAATTTAAAAAACAAATCTCATTTCAAAAAGACTTTCCCTAAAACCAAACAAAATACTATCTACCCACTCTGCTTAATCATCATACTCTTAAATGATCATATTCTCAATAAAAATTTATACCTCATCCCTACTGAGAAGGGATAAATTATTTTATAAACCAAAATTTATCTTTACCATATAAATATAAAATGTATGTGTCCTTTGGATAAGAAGAGAAAATTGCATGAAGTCTTAAAATTATATTACAGACATGGAGGTATGCGTAATCCACGCTGGAATAGTAGTTTAGATTTTATAATGCTGCCATTAAACTTTTGCGAAAGATCTTGCCCGATGGAGATCTGGGAATTCGAGGGACAAAATAAACCTTACGAATTCTTTTGTAGAACACAACTCTTTTTGCTACAAACTCTTGTATTTCTTGTTCATTTATTTCGCTTCCTGTAGATCTCACAACGAATGCCACAGGCACCTCTCCTCTCACTTGGTCTTTCTCTCTGCATTACGCATTTCAACCCACTTTATTAGAGAAAACAAAACGTTAGAATGTAATTATACAAAGAAAGACGTACCCAGTCACCGCTGTATCAGCTATTCCTGGATGACTCAACAATAAGGCTTCCAGCTCAGCTGGTGCCACCTGGATGAATTGGGAAAACAAATATATAATGTGAGATCAAAGGCACAACGCTAGCCTCTCTATTTTATCTTTAAAATTTGGTAAGAGACTCAACCTGGAATCCCTTGTACTTTATAAGCTCTTTAATTCGATCGACTATGAAAATTTCTTGATTGTTGTCAATGTAGCCAATGTCTCCAGTGTGTAGCCACCCACCCTTGTCAATAGTTTTGGCTGTAGCCTCTGGGTTGTTCAGATAGCCTGAAGATTGGAGTAACATGAATATTCATATTACTGTTAGTTTTTTCCAAAGATTAGCCAAACAAGAATAATAACGGTTATATATACCTTTCATAACCTGGGGTCCTCGAATGCAGATCTCGCCTGTGTGATTGTGGGGTAGAGAAAGGCCACTTGTTATATCAATTATTTTCATTTCAGTGTTTCGAACAACAGTTCCACATGATCCTGGATTTGATTCAAAGGGAAGCTTAGCGAAACCCAAGTTCATTGCCAACACTTGGGCTTCCGTCATACCATAACCCTGCATAGATATTTATGAGAAGATGAACTACAATATAAAATGGGTTCTGAAAATGAAGATTTCCTACAAAATTAAAATTTTGCATCTAAATTGAGTCGTACAACTAGCTACTTGAGCTTCTAATACGAAGAGAAATGCAGGTGATTGATTGAAAGAAAGTTCAGCGGAATTTCCTTTTTACATCAATCAAATCAGAGAGACATGCATGTGAGATCTAACAGTTTTATGGAGGCATGTAGCATATAGACATTCACTATCATTTTGTTTCTGAGAAGAAGATGGAAGGGTGACGATTGAAAAGATTGACATTTTAGTGATACATTAACAAAACCAATGAGCATAGAGAAATTCAGATGATCAATGAATTTATACACCTTGTAGTTTTCAACACTTAGATGGTGATATTTCCCTTATATTTTTTGTGATCAACAAGTGTGAGAATATTGGGACTCAACCTTTTAACAAAAAATGTTATAGTGCAATTTATATGGACAACGTAATTGATATTCAAAACCCCTAGAATACCATTTCATTATGTCAAACTTCTCCTACCCATAATAATTTAGGGGTTAAAATTGCTTTTGGTGAACAACTCATTAATCAAATCAGAGAGATATGCATATAAGAACTAACAACATTCACTATCATTTTGTTCATGACAAGAGGATGGAAGGGTGATGATTGAAAAGGTTGACACAGACCTGTCAAGATAGAGAATTCAAATGGTATAGTAAATTTATAGATGTCATGACTTTTAACATTCAGAAAATGATATTCCCTTATATTTTTATATGTTCGACAAGTGAGAAAATATTAGAACTCAACCTTTTTCAATTTATACCAAAAAGGTAATTGATATTGAAGACCCCCAACAAGGAAAGAAAGAGCACCTTATTGCAAACTTCTCCCGCCCATAATAATTTGGGCGTAAAATGGCTTCTGGTGAATGACTCATGATGAAACGGGGGCCAATAAAATTTAACTTGAAACTATATAATATTGAAAATCATGGCATATAATTTGGTGTACTGCAGATAAACAATGCCTGAACAAAACCAAATCAGCTAGGAGAGCTGGATAATGGGGCAGAGCCGCAGATGGCTTTGCAAATAGAACAGTATTACTAAGTTAAGCCAGTTTTACCCATGTGAAATCTAAGTGCAAAATGGACCTTTGATGGTCATAATAGACAGATTCTTATAAACCTCTGCTTGTCTTGTCAATCTAGATTTTGATTAGAAACTAGGTGAAAATAATCACACAATGAGCTGTAACATTCAACTAGGTAAAGCCAAAGAAATCGCAGTCTGACCTGACCAAACGCGGCATTGGGGAATAGCTCTTTCAACTTCCCTTGTGCTGCGCCGTCAATAATGGAAGAGCCGCCCGAGATGATCCTTCTCATCGAGGACGTATCGTATCTAGAAACGACGGAAGAAGCTTTTACTATTTCCGAGATAATGGGAGGCACAAGTGGAGCGACGGTGATCCTGAACCTCTCTATTTTCTCCACCAGATCACCAATTCCGTTGAACTTACGCACAATGAGGATAGCAGCGCCAGCTCTGAGCGAGCAAAGAAAAATACTATTCAGGGCATAAATATGAAAGAGAGGCAACCGGCAGAGAACGACGTCGCCATCATGCAAGTAACAATTTGGATTTTCCCCGTCCATCTGCTGAGCGACGCTGCTAACGAAGTTGTTATGAGTGATCATCACTCCCTTTGGGAGGCCCGTGGTTCCCGAAGAGTATAGCAGCGCCACAACATCATCTTCACCACACTGCAAACACTCCCCTTTCTCATCACCTTCGCTTAGAACAGAAATATGCAGACATCCGGGCGGCGGACTGTCAATGGTGATAACGGCCAATTTCTCATCTGTCAGCTTTTCTACACAGGCAGCCTCGGTGACAATCACACGGGCGCCGCAAGACTTAAGCTGGCGGGAGATCTCCGAGGGGGTGTAGAAAGGATTGGCAGTGCAGGCGATGGCGCCTCTCATGGAGACTCCCAAGAAGACGAATGCAAACTCAGGGCAGTTGGGCAGCAGAAGCATCACAACTTCGCCTCTCTGCACTCCCACGTTGCCTAAACCAGCGGCCACTTTACGTGAAATGGTGTGAAGCTCTCCACGGGTGTATGTCTTCCCGGTGGATGCATCGATCAGACATAGCCTCTCTCTCGCCTCGGCTAGTCTCTCGAACAGGTAGTTATGCAGAGCAAGATGGTGAGGAAGCTTGATATCCGGAAGCTTCGATTTGTACAAGTGTTCTTCAGTTTTATCCATCTTCTCCAATCTCTATCTATTCACCAACTCATTGGACACATACATATAACTACTGCGACGCAATTTAACCGCTCCCGGACATATCTCAACTGTAACTAGAGTTTGGATTGGGTACGACCTGCCGTTTGGATTCGATAACCCACATAGGAAAATAAGATGAAGAAGTGTACTAAGGTTAAAGTGGCGCAATTTCCCAAAACATGTAAAGTGCAGATTCATCCAAGAGCGCTTGGGGTGCACGTAAGCCGTCCCCAATAATATTTTTTTATAGGAAATCTGCACTACTTTAGGCAATTTTAAAAATATTAACTCTAAGAAATTTTTGATTGACTGGCCCCATTAAATTGTGTGAGCATATTATACTTGGTTGAGAAACTGGTTCCATGAAATACGGCGTACGGAATCGGTAAATCCCTATAATTGAGTCATTTACAACTAAGACGAGCATTAAAATTATAGTATTAATATAATATTTAAATTTATAATTTATAGTATTAGAATAGTATTCTATTTTATTATTTACATCATTCCATAATATTTGTCTAAGATTTAATTAAGAGATAGAAAAATATTTCATTATATAAAATTTTGATATGGGCTAGTCAAACCTACTTGTCAAGTAAATCTTTTTTAAATTATTTATTTAAATTTATAATTTACAGGATTAAGATTGTATTCTATTTTATTATTTAGATCATTTCAAAATATTTGTCTAAGATTTAATTAAGAGAGAGAAATATTTCATTATATAAAATTTTCATATGATAGGTAGGGGTGACTATTAAATTCTAGGCCTAGTCAAATCTAGTTGTCAAGTATTTAAATTTTCACTTCAAATATTTAAGATATATTATTTTTAAAATGTATATCATAAACTAAAAGTATAGTTGACTATATTTTTTGACATTTTATACAAAATATTCTCTTCATAAAATATAATCTTTTCAAAATTTAAATTATATCTTATGACAAATATCTCTAAATATGACCATATGAGTGCCAATTAGGTCTTGATGGGAGGAAAATATGTATATTTTAAATGAGAAATAATCAAAATATTATTTATTTTAAAATTATTGGTTGAACAAATTGAATTAAATACACACACAGGAGAGAGAGAGAGATTTGGAAGACTATTGGATGAAAATTTTGAGTTCTTATTAGTCCATATTCAAGTAAGGATACTATAGTAATCAATAAGAATGGAATTGAAGTTGATAGTGTAAAAAAAAAGAAACTTTATAAATTTGTACAATAGAAGTAGTGTATATACAATATGAAATAATAATAGAATAAACAATTGATTTTCAAAACCTCAACAAGGAGAGCATATAGTATCATTTCTCCCACCCATAATAATTTAGATTCTTAAATAGTTTTCTATGAAGATTGAGGGATACTCATTCTATCAAAGTTTCATAAGGCAAGCTCGTGAATCATCTCTTAGGATTGAAAATTGCATTGAAAATCAATTATTTATTCTTGAAAAATATCATATATTTACTAGATATGCCACAACATAGGTTGAAATTTGAATCCAATGATCAAAGGAAACAATATTGAAGACAACAATGAGAACAAATGAAAAATGTAATTGAAAGGGAAGAACAAAGAAGGAAATGCAATGAATTTGAAGTCCAAAATAGAGAAAACTCAAATATATTAACAAGTAGTTGTCAAGGAATTTCTCAAAATATCTCTCATTCTTAAAGAGATGATATGCAACAACATGATCCCCAATCTAATGAGCCGCATCACTCTCAATCTAAATTTTATTTTATATTTTACAAAAAAAAACTTTCTATAATCAAAATATCTAAATAGGACATAATACGTAAATTTATATATTACTATATATACCATTACAAAAGATTTATGCTTACAATTATAAATACACTTGGATTAAAATTCAATTACACTAAATATATAACTAGCATATATATTCTAAGAATAATTTATGTTTTATTTCAATTACACTATATAAATGAACACATTCTAAGAATAATTTATGTTTTATTTCAATTACACTATATAAATGAACACCTCAATAATAATATCTCATAATGTAATTTATATTAATTATTTTAAAATATATATACTAATATGATAAATATTATAAAATGATATATATTATAAATTAAAATATTATATTTCTTTTAATAAAATTTTAAAGTTTACTAATAATTTAAAATACTTTAATTATATAAAAATATAGCAAGTCACAGACCACCAAAGAAAACTGAAAGAGCAAACAGTTGGATTATGGGGCAGATGACTTTGCAAATGGCAGAATATAAGTTAAAGAAATCGTAGTCTGACCTGGCGAAACGTCGCGTTGGGGAATAGCTCTTTCTACCTTCCTTGTGCTGCGCCTTCAACAATGGGAGAGCCGCCCGAGACGATCCGTCTGATCGAGGCCGTATCGTATCTATAAACGACGGAAGACGCTTTTAATATCTCCGAGATGATGGGAGGCACAAGCGGAGCGACGGTGATCCTGAACCTCTCTATTTTCTCCATTAGATCGAAAATACCGTTGAACTTGCGCACAATGAGAATAGCGGCGCCAGCCCTGAGCGAGCAAAGAAATATACTATTCAGGGCATAAATATGAAAGAGAGGCAACCGGCAGAGAAGGACGTCGTCATAATGCAAGTAATAATTAGGGTTCTCCCCGTCCACCTGCTGAGCGACGCTGGTAACGAGGTTGTTATGAGTTATCATCACTCCCTTGGGGAGCCCCGTGGTTTTCGAAGAGTAGAGCAGCGCCACCACATCATCTTCACCACTCTGCAAACACTCCGCTGTCTCATCACCTTCGCTTAGAACAGAAATATGCAGACATCCCGGCGGCAGACTGTCGATGGTGATAACCACCAATTTCTCATCTGACAGCTTTTCCACACAGGAAGCCTCGGTGACGATTACACGGGCGCCGCAAGATATAAGCTGGCGGGAGATTTCCGAGGGGGTGTAGAAAGGATTGGCAGTGCAGGCGATGGCGCCTCTCATGGAGACTCCCAAGAAGACGAATGCAAACTCAGGGCAGTTGGGCAGCAGAAGCATCACAACTTCGCCTCTCTGCACTCCCACTTTGTCCAAACCAGCGGCCACTTTTCGTGAAATGGTGTGAAGCTCTCCATAGGTGTATGCCTTTCCAGTGGCTGTATCGATCAGACATGGCCTGTCTCTTACCTCCTCTAATCTCTCAAAGAGGTAGTTAAGCAGAGGAAGATGATGAGGGATCTTGATATCCGGAAGCTTCGATGTGTACAAGTATTCTCCACTTTTATCCATCTTCTCTCAAATGAATTGCAACAACTGCGATCCAGTTTAAGCCCTCTTCGCAGATATCTCAACCGGGGGCCAGATCTGATTAGGGGGAGATATTCTAGGACAGCAATAATCTTTCCTCGAGGTCAAGAAAAGCCTTGGAAAAACAACGGTATGAAAATATAAAAAATATAATAATAAAGTAGACTTCCGTGTGGAAATATAAAGCAGATAATAAAGTAGACTTGTTAGTGTGGAAATAAAGTAGACTTGTCAGTCTGGAAATATAAAGAAGATTGCTAGACTTTCCGCTAAGATAATAGTAAGCATGGACTCTTTTTTATTCAGAATTAGTTTGACTTTGAACATAGATTTTTCTTGAAACATTCCTTGGCTGGCCCAGGCGTGACAACAATTTCTATGCCTGCACAGCTTTTCCACCTGATGTCTAATCATTATATTCTTTTATTTCATGTGCTTTTTTCTTTTGTTTTAGTTTTTTTCTAATGTTTTTTTTGGTTAAATGCATTTATTCTGATTATGGATTATGGAGTTTGATTTGTACTGTTGATTCATAAAAAAATACACAGTTTCAATCTAGAAAATCAACAATTTTATTATCATGAAATGTGGAAACTTGATGTTGTTAAGAATTAAAATATCATTGATCTCAATTAAAATATTTAGGTTTGATTATAGTATTTAGATAAATAACAAAATATTATTTATGATTTCTTACAATTTATTTACTTCATAATTAATTTGAAATTTTATCTAATTTTTTAAATAAATAAATTTTAAAAAAAAATAACATATTTTAATATTCTAAATTTCATTCCACAAAATCTATTGTTATTATAATATAATATAATCATATTTATATTAGAATATGTATCTTTTCAAAAAATCTAAATAAAATATATTAATTAATCTATTAAAATATTAAATGAATCTAATTTATTTTAAAAATAGAATTATACATAATATTAAATTTAAAAGTTGAAATAAATACATTATTTATTTTTTCATAAATAAAAATAAACATAAAAATAACATTATTTATTAAAATAAAATTGTATATTGTAGGTTTTCTAAAATTAATTTAAAATTTAGAAATTAAAAAAATATAATATTATTAAATTTTAAATTAATACATTTGGGCGTCAAATTATTAAAGAAACCGGTGTTCATTTTGTCTATCCATAAATCCTAGGGTCTTACGCTTGAAGGAGTGACAATAAGCATTGGAGAGATTGGTCATTAAGGTTTCACATTCTTTGCAATGACATAGGTCTAGTGCATCACAAATCTATGCATATCTTCAACCTTCAACTACTAGTGTTATAATAACACCTGTTAGAGCTTCTAAAATCCTGATGGATTTTTCTTCTCCATGGGTCTGATCTACCTCTTTGATAACCCTTGTCCTCATAGGTGAGTAGGGTTTTATTCATAAAAGCATGTAAACGTTATAATTTTGGGTTGACCTGCTCGGTCAATCATCGACCCCTTAAGTCATCTCTCGAGCCATTTGACATGTCCATCTACTAGCCCCTTTAACCCGAAGAACCGGTCATCATTTTCCCACCATATCTAAAAGTATTTTCCTAAAAGTCAATTTTAATTTAACCCGGTGACTTACGCCTTAAGTCATTAACCCCAGTGGTCACATCACCGTCGCCTAGACCAAGTCCATCCATTTAATTCTAACATTACGTGATGTGTAGATTTCAATATTTGAAGATCAGGGAAAAGATCTCGACCGTACCCCGCTAGCCCGTGGGAGTCAAGTGCCAACAAGATAAATGCAACGAGGTTTGCAAGAAGATGATGCATGTCCATGCAAAGTGTGGGACCCACTCCCAACTACCGCTCCCAAGGCTCGACATCTTTAACGAGCAGGTGAGATCAATTTGGCAGAACAATCTCCACCGTTCCCCGTTGGCTCGCTGAATGAAAGTGAACGATGGTTAAAACCAGTGAGATCAGTGAGATCTCGACACGTGTCTCTGTCTACTCGGTTGGTGGAGCCTCACATGGCAAAGATGTCATTCGACATGGATGAGGATGATTGGTTGTGAGCACATTAGCGAAGCACCACTGGAAATCAAAGGTGGTCAAACAAAGGTTGTTTGTCTGATCATCCATCAAGGTAGAAGATTGAAGGATAGCATTTAAAGTTGGAAAAATAACATGTGACAGTCATTTTTACTCTATGCAACTAGCCTGCATTAATGGCTAACATCCTACAGGGCGATTGAGTTGATCTCAATTCATTTGGAGATGCAAATCCTGGTAATCATGAAGGATTGTCTATGGACTCCATGCAACTGGGAATTAAATGGTGCTAGTACATCTACCAATGACCTGCCTGGGTTACACATGTGTGTTAGACATTAAGTGTGAATGTCATCGCTCCATGTGATAAATATAGAAGGAACAACTACTAATTAGGTCATTTACACTTAGCATTTAGAAGTGTGATTGATTAAGGCAAGGTACTGTGAGGAATTATCAGAGAAGAAAATGAGTAAACCAGTAAGGAAGTTTGTCCACTTGAGTTCCCTGAGGTCTAGTTTTGATGCACCAGAAGCCACTCCAACCATGGAGGCCCATATTTCTATCGAAAAGCTCAGACTCACACCTAGTAGATGTAGTTGAAGGCTGCAATTCCAGGATGATGCTATAGGAAAGGCAGATGACAAAGGAAAGAGCCCTTCAAGTAAGGTATGGGCGTGGCTCCTATGGACGCCAACATTCACCCATCAACCTTTCGAGTAGCACCTCTAAGAGTGACACCGAGACCAACTCTGAATCCGCCTACGGTTGGTATTTGGCTCTATTGGATGATGGTCTACCCTCTGATGAGGAGGTGATATATGTTGTGCCATTGGCGATCAAGACCCCTACTAGGTGAACTGGAACCGTGTTGAGCAAAGAAAAGAAAGAGGAGGAAGTCGAAGTGTCCTCTCCCTCTCTAGAAATGACTAGGAGCGGTCGTGTGTATCGCGGGCGTGGCACTGGTGATGGTGGGGTGACAGGTAATTAAGAATTTTCTATGTATGGGGTTTAAAATTTTTGTGTTAATGCAGTTTGCTGTGGTGGTCCTATTTTGTGCGTTTGTGGTACCTTTTGGTATTCAACATCGGTTGTTTTCCTTCATGCAATTTTGATACTTGGTTCATTGTGGCACGAATGGCAAAAAGGGGAGTTTTGGCGGCAATTTGCATTTCCCTTCTCTAGCGGTGGTTACATTTTGGCTTTCGCCACTTGCACCATGTTTTGAAGATTCAACATGTGGGGGTTTTGAAATGCAAGTAGAATGCAGTTGAAATTTTGATGAAATGAAAAATTTGTAATGAAGTTGCTTTTGAGCCTGAAGCTTGTCACTCCCCTTGTGCTTTAAAAGGGAAACCGCAACTCATTTGCAAAGGGAGAAGAAGGAACACTCTGGATAGGTTTTGGTCGAATGTATATGGATAGATAGGAATAGGATAGCTTGTCAATTTGAGCTTTATGAATGAACTCATGCAATTAGCTTAAATTGTTTCTCAGATATAACTTAAATACAAGCGAATATATAATTATGATATATTTCTCTCCTTCTACAAGTCTATGTGAATTTTGAATAGAAATATTAAAGGTATTTTTATTTCACTTTGAGCATTTGTTCGAATCTATGTCTCTATTCTTTGTTTTGATTCAAGCAATCAATTAAATACTTAAATGGGGCCATAAATTTATGTTCATTTGCAAAGGATTTGATAAGTAGTGATATATCAAAAAATCTGAGCTCCATGATGCAAAGTATTGTGAGAGTAGTCTATTCCATTAAGTTATTGGGTCATTTCTATTTTACTGGTTCTTGTATGTGTGACTCCATTTCACCCAATAAACAAGACACTGATCTATTTCTTAACGATTTACCTAAGGGTTTAATCAAACAATAATCTAGTGACCAATCTAAGGCTAGGGTTTAAATTCATTAATTCCAATGTTCATGTATGTCAATTCCCATTAAGGGTATATTCATTTTGATGAATGGATAGCAAATTACTTAGAAACAAGCCAGTTTCGTAGTAATTGTTGCAGAATTACCCTTCATCATTATTGATCTATGTAATGATGTGTTCAACACAGTGAAATCTTAAATCAACACAGTAGGAATACCCTCCTTGGTCCCACAGAGCCTAAAGTGCAGAAGATCTTAGTCATTGACTAGATCTTGTTAGTTGGCCATTCATTTCAAGAGTCTTGAGTATAGGAATTGGCTATTCCTTAGAGATGTCTTAGGTGTAGTGGAACACACTAACAACACCCATGAGGAGGAATTCATGAAGAGTTATTATACACACCTATTCTTGGTGAATTAACTTTCTCTATGATTTCCCTACTTTTCTCCTCTAGTGTCTGCACTTTCCTTCTTGCACATTAGCTCTGTTATTCAAACACCATAGACATCATCCAAATGAACCATATACAAAAAAACATCTGAAAGCTTTTCTCCAAGATTCTATTTATTAGAAGTATTCCAATTGGGTATCCCTCTTGCAACTTCTCCTTTCCATTGGAATATCTCTAAGAGTTCTCCTAATTCTTCCACCTGTAATTACCCCAAAACAAAAAAAATAACAATTAGTTTCTTTGTAAGAGAATACTCTGCTTTGAAATTATTTTTAATAAAGGAAAAAATGGGTTTTATAGGGACCTGAAACCACAAAGTTTACAGAAAATATAAGGAATAAGCATTAAAGAACCTAGAACAAGAAGGTTGCAGTAAGAAAAGAGCCAAGAAAGCACAACAACCACCAACCCAAGGCCAACAAGGGCCACCAAAAAAACCCAACCAAAAAAAATAGCAATAGAAACAACCCAAAGCTAACTTAAAGAGTTTAGAGCATCAACAACCTCAACTTCAAGAATGTGCATGTCCTCGGAACACTTTTTCAGGGCTTGAACCATCTGTGGCATAAGAGGCACCTTCCTATTCATATTTTCTCTCATCCTCTTTGAGATAACATCGTCCTCAGTCCTGATTTTGTCCTTTTCGGCTTCCAAGTCCATGATTAGAGATCCCTAATGTGTGTTTTCCAACTTCTTAGTCATGACATTAATGATAATGGCACTATGTTGTGCCATTTTGTGGTTGTGCACCATAATAGTTTTCATGGTATCTTTTATTTTACCTATTTCAGCTTCCATGTGTTTAACTTGACCTTCATTATCCTCAACCTCCATCCTCATATTGTCCTCATTTCTCCCACCCTCTGTGGCATTAAGGGAGCTGACTTTGGATTCCAAGTCCTCCAACTTGTTGTTGAGGGCCATGTTTCTAAGGTTAAGGTCCTTAATTTCATGGAAAACTCACTTCATAATTCTAAAGTAATCAACAACTCCATTTCTGGTGATAGCTAGGATATCCCTAGGAAACTCATGGTCCTAATTAAAATAATGATCTTCAGGGTTAAGATCATTAGGGAATCTAGGTCTGTTCTCTCTATCCATGGTAGGGTAGGAAGAGAAAGAGTCTTTGTTGGCATTAGGGACCACAAAAATATTCTTCAGGGTATCCTCAGAATAGGAGACCAATTTATTAATAGGAGAACCCTTTTGAATGGACTTCTCTTTCAATCCAGCACTACTAGGGTTTTTGATAGTGCTTGATTTTTTGAGCAGGGGTTTGCGTTGCAAAGTTTTCTTACCAGAATTGTTAGGGGAAGGGGGGTATTCTTCAATCTGCTCAAAGTCATGCTTATTTTTATCCTCTGACACACTATTATCTATGTCATCATCTTTAGAGGACAAAGTCGAGATAGGGTTGGATAAGGCCATGAAATTTTGAAAATGTTCATAAATAATCCTAATAAGGCTAATATGCAATATTGGGTACTTCTTAGGATTCTTTTTATGATCATACATACTATTACTTAAGGAGCAATACAAATAATATGAAAAGGAAACCCTAACCTTGTGATGGAAGTGGTTGAGAAGGGCGAAGTGGTAGCCATATAACCTAGTGAATCTTTCGTCTAGGGTAATGTATTCCATGATGATTCTGAGCACTTTCCTCCATAGTGACTTTATCAAATCAACTTCAAAGTAGTTGTTGGAGACTTTTATCATCTTTGTCTTCTCCTTTTCTTTCTTGGCTAATAACTGCCTCATTAGAGAACTTTCTATCATGAAAGAATTTTGTTCCCTCAGTAGACATGCCAATCACTTCCCCAATGAGGTTCTCGTCCACATTAACCTTCCTCCCGAAAAGCATAACTTCTCCATTCTTTTAATTTTTCTCAAAGTACTCAATGGCCTTCAGATCAGGCCCATGAAGCTTTTCGATGAGGGAAAGTAGCCCACCTCTTTCTATTTGTATCCAAACCTTTGGTTTCCTCTTGTTCATTTCATAGCTCTCCGGCTCCACCCTTTTCCTATCTTCTCCCATTTTCGCAAACACCTCCCATAAATTTTTACCAAAGCCATAGTCCTAAAATAAAATGTTGCAACTGAACCAAAGAGCCCACAAAATGTGCCACTTCTTATTGTCATTTAAGATAATAAGCGCGGCCCCATCAGATCTAATGATGTTGATGTACTTGACCCTATTCTCTTTCATCATCAAATTTTTTTATTTTTTCCCATGTTTGATATCATATTCAATTAAGGCCCTAGCATCAGTGCCTAGACCCCTGAGGTTCTACCATGTAACCAACCCCTTCTGTTTAACCCCCTCATTAGCATAAAAATTGGCTACGCTATTGGCTTCCCTAAAATCATGAGAAATTTTAACTTTCTCAAATCTTGGTAAAAGGGATTTAGCATCTTTGATCCAACTCTTGATTGTCCATGAGGGAGGGGAATTTCCTAGAATGAAATCAATAATTTTTTTGAGTCTCCTTCAAGCCATAAATTTTTATAATTCTAACTAAGCACGAAGTTAATCACTTGAAAGGCTCCAATAGGTTCTGCCACGTGGTTAGTTTGAGATCCAAGGGAGATAGCTACCGCCACTAAAAAATTTCCATTTGAGTCCCTATTCACACCTCCACTTCTAGCCAACCTCGAGTTTCCCTTAGCCACTCCATCAAAGTTGGCTTTAATCCAACCACTCAGTGGAAAAATCTGACACACCCCTTCCCAGTCTTTTTTAGCTAGTTTAGAAGCCATTGACACATCATTTTTAATCTTACATTCCTTGGCCATCTTTAAGTCGTAAGGAGAGCACACGACAACCTCCAGATTATTCTCTTGTTGAGGAATGATGTTAAAGTTTTCCACAATTAGCCTGAGGATTTTTTCACTCCTTTGAAATTGTTGCCACTCTTCATATTGGAACTAAAAAACAAAATACAACCACTAAAGGTACATCCAGTCTAAAATTTTCCAACATTTTTATTCTCATCAAGATGCAATCAATAATTTTGTCCAATTCCAATTAGGTTTCAAATTTATTAAATTGATTGAAGTTTGAATTACCTCACTGAAATACCATTGTAGCAATGTTTCCTTGACCAAAGCACACATACCATAGAAGTAAAGAAGATTAGCTATCAATTGCACAAAAGTATAAAATATATATCAAGAATGAATGTCTAGGAAGATTATTCATTTTTAATACATTTTGAAACTGCTAGTAGAACTTCAACAATCTAGGAAGATTATTCATTTTTGATACATTTTGAAATTGGTGGCAGAACTTCAACAAAGATGAGATGAATTTGAAAAACTAACCTTGTTATACAACCATTCAGTCCAAGAAGGCTCTCGACATAAAGGTCATACAACAATAAGTCTAGCAACTTGCTCCTTGTACTTGATCTACACAAAAAATTTAAAGTTATACTTTGGAAAATGGAAGGACTTAAACAACAAAACAAACCAGTCTTGAAAGAAACCAAAAGAAATATAATTGACAAACTCAACAAGCTCACATCTGTTGTTCGTGTTTAAAATCTGTTCATTCTCAATCTATGAGGAATTGTAGCTCTTTCAAGGAGACATTTGTTGTCTCTATGCTCTTTGTGATAGACCCCTTCTTCTCCATGCTTGTTTTTTTGACAATATTGAGTTAAGGTAGTTGGAAAAATTTATTGTGCCGCCCGTAGGAAATTTCACTATATTTTATTGGTTTGGCTATGTCATTAAATACAAATCCCATCACTAGTAGAATGGGAGTTTGATGGCGGCATGGTGGTTGAATTGACAAGGCACAACACTGGCATGTATGAATAGATGATATAATGAATAGATGTTAGTGATGGATGATGCATGGATGGGGTAGGAATCCATGCCCTGGTGCATTTGTGGGGCTGGATAGCCACTGCCATCCATGCATTACCTATGCACCCCATACCATAACTACCTTTGACAGTATGGTGATAAGATACGATCCTGTGAAAACCCCACGTATGTCCTTTCTATGCCTACACAGCTTTTCCACAAGATGTCCAATCATTATATTCTTTTTCGTGTCACATATGTTATGTCTTGTGAGTAGGGCAACAACTATCTTTTATTTCATATGCCTCTTTCTTTTTGTTTTAGTTTTTTTCTAATGTTTATAAATAAAAGATCAAATTATTAATGAAAAGAATTAAAATATCATTGATCTCAATTAAAATATTTAGATTTTATTATAATATTTGAATAAATAACAAAATATTATTTATGATTTCTTACAATTTATTTACTTCATAATTAATTTGAAATTTTATCTAGTTTTTTTAAATAAGTTAAAAAATAAAAAGCTTTTAACATATTTTAATATTTTAAAATTTCATTCCATAAAATCTATTGTAATCATAATATAATATAATCATATTTATATTAGAATATGTATCTTTTCAAGAAAAGCTAAATAAAATATATTAAGATATTTTTTATTTTCTAAAAGTCCAAATAAAATATTAAATGAATCTAATTTATTTAAAAAATAGAATAATACATAATTTTAAATTTAAAAGTATTAGAATATATACATTATAATATATAAATAATATTATAAGAGCTAATAATTTAACACCATATAATTTTTCACAATGTCTCAGTCTGCTTTTTTTCACTCTGCTTCCACACTACCCTGCGTCAAGGGTTTTGTCGATCACGTGGGTGTTGTGGGAAATGGATGTGCTACGTGCAAACCCATGCCGAACGAATCTCCTTTCCCTAATTCCACTCACGCGGACCTTGGGAAAAGTTTTGTTGATGCCCTCTTAGGAACCGATAGGGCTTGTTTGGACTTATTTTCTTCTGGGATGCAACACTCCCACAAGGGTTTGACGAGGAAAATTGGCATGTGGGGCTCCCTTCTCTCTCCACCCAGGGAACACGAAATGAAGGATCAGGTTCACATGCCACTTTTTGACTCGCACGGACCTGCTGAGGTGAAGGGTGGCTTTGCTCGGTGTAAGGAAGTTGGTTCTTTCGTGACCAAGGATAGCAAAGATCACTCTCCATTTCATCTATATCACTCTAGGAATGTACCTGAGATTTGTGTAGATGGTCCAGTGCATGACAGGGAGGAATTCCTTCGCGACAATTCCCTCATTTGCAGGTTTGTTAAAAATTGGCCTAAGCTATGTGATCTCCATTCATGGATCAATTCCATCTGGAAGGAGGGATTGGAAGATGAAATTAGTATCTTCCCTTGTGCGAGGGGTTTTTTCATCCTTGAGTTTGAGTTCCACGAAGACAAAGAAAAGGTGGTAATAAATGGGTCGTGGGTGTTTCAGGGAAATTTCCTGTGTATGAAAGCTTGGTATCCCTCTTTTGATCCTCGCACAGAAAATTTCAACTCCTCCTTTCTTTGGATTTAACTGCCATACCTCCCAAAACAGTTTTGGGAGTTGGATTGTTTAGAGACAATTGGAAATGGTTTGGGTAAGATTTTATGTTCCTCGGAAGAAACAATTAAGTATCCGAGCACCACCTATGCTCAAATTAGTGTGGAAATGGATCTCTCCCATGGTCTCCCAACTAAGATTTCATTGAAGGTGGGTGAGAGACTATGGAGACAACAAGTTGATTATGAAAAGATTACTTTCACATGTAGGAGCTATTTCTCAAGAGAGTATCATACACCACAATGTCCCAAAGTAAATTTCCATGAGTTTGGGAACTAATCCTTTCGCAACACCCCCACATGGTGGATCGGTGTTGAACCTCATAATTATCTAATCTCTTCACAATCAACATCAAGCTCTTCTGTAGCTCCTTCGCTACAGAAAATATCTCCAAAAAATCTCAAATCTCTAGGTCTCGAGACTACCTCTAACAACACTGCTACCTCAAAGGAAATAAAATTTATCTCTTTGAATTTCTCAGCAGCTTGGTGGGGATGGAGCCAAGGATGATATCAGAGATGTTCGGGAAAGGTCAAAAGACTTGAGGAGAACACCCTCTTCAAATGTGGCGGATCAAAGCATTGTGGAGTCCTCCCAAGATGAGCATGGATGGACAGAGGTAAAGAGGAAAAAGTCACCCCCTGGCATGCACCATATGCCGCTTAGATCCTCTATGAAGAAAGGGAACAATGAACAAAGTTTGAATTCCTTTATGCAAATTGAATAGGGTGTGGTGGTCAACATATTTATGTGTTGAAGTTGTCAAAATTTTGTTAGATGTGTAGGGATGGTTTCTGAAAGTGGCATCAGGAACATATCGGTTATATCTTAAATGGTATATCATGATCATGGTTGAATAAATTAGGGACAATTTTAATCTATGAGGAGATATCCCTCAGCTGTAATCTCTCCTAGTGTGGGCCAAGATAATTTTTTGTAATAATATATAAAGGGTGTTGCCCCCAGTAGCTATTTACAGATCAAATATATATATATATATATATATATATATATATATATATATAAAATAAGAGATAAAGAGTTATATATATATAAAGAAAAAGATCTCCCTACAAATCAATGAAATTTGTGAATAGTACCTATGAAAGCTAGAATTCAAAGCCTAGAAAATTAACTATAGAAATCATTTCAATAAAGCTTGCGAAATTATGAGATAACGATGAAACCAAGAGAGTGCCCAAAGACATCTCTTGACTGTCCATACGAAATTTCAAAGCCAAAATTCTAAAGTGGCCAAATATTGTTCCACTAAGGAACAAAAGTGAAAAAGGCATATCAAAAAAGCAGTTGGAACAAGAAACCCTAATCCAACAAAACAATATTAGAAGAGAAGGTGCTAAAGATAAATCAAACCCACAAAGAAATCAAGGAAAAGTTGAACCAAATAAGAAAAATAAGCAACCCAAGAGCGCAAACAACAAAAGAATAAACTTGCCAACTGGGAAGAAAACTCTCAAGAACCCCTTAGAAGTCCTTGGATACATCCCAAAGATTGATGTTTAAGAAGAAACTAGTGAAGACATGGAGCTCCTCCAAGAAATAGCAATAATATGAAAAATAAGAGGGAAAAGGAAATCCAGAAAAGGCATAGAAGAATGGGCAAGGTCAAATTGGGAAATTGATCATGCTATCAAGTTCCTACCAAATGGATTCTTTATGGTATTCTTTCTCTCAGAAGATGAAAAAGATAAGATCTTGAACAAAGGCATCTGGAGGATTGATGACTACCCCTTATATATGCAAAAATGGAAACTGAATTTTGACCCCAACAAGAATGAATCCTATTCTAAATCCAAATGGATCATGCTCTACAACATACCCATTGAATTATAGAGAAAATAATTCCTAGAGAGAATGAGAAGAACCTTAGACACATTGATAGACATTGACAATTTCCTATTGGTAAAAAATCTTATCTAAATGCGAAAATTTAGGTGGCTTCCATCAAGAAATTCCCTAAGGCTATAATGCTAAAATCTAGAGCAGGATCATAGAAATAGGTAATAGAGATGGAGAGAAGAAAATTCTTCTGCATAAAATGTGGTCAAGGAAATCATTCCATGGATTCATGTCTAACCCCCTCAAAGAAAAAGAAAGTGTGGAGGAAGAAGGAGATATCCAAGAAGAGATTGGAGGTTGAGGATACACATAAAGAGAGCCCTAAACATATGATACCCAAGGAAAATAATGTTGTAGAACCAGAAAAGATGGCTTCAGTAGAAGAAAAAGAAGTCAAAACCTTGGATCAAATCCAAGAGGGAACCACATGATCTCCCACACAAGTCCAAGAGGCAGGTGAAGAAACATTTAGCCTCCCCACTAAAAACCAAATGGAGAACATAGGAATATCTTCTAAGACTGAAAATAAGGAGATCTACGATGAACTAGACATAATTGATACAAGAAACATATCCTAGTCACTTGCTAGAATGTTGGAGCCTACCAAAAGGGACAAAAAGAAGAGAGGTAGAAAATCAAACAGGAAAAAGAGGGAAGAAACGGCTCAAGAAAAAGGCATTAAGAGAATCAAATTTTTTTGGTAGAACAATAAGGGAGGAGAGCACTCCCTTCCAAAAGCACAATGATGATAGTAACCTAGAATGTTAGGGGCCTGAATTCCCCTAACAAGAGACACTTAATCAAGTGTCAAATGGAGAAGCCAGACTCATACATAATCCTACTATAGGAGACTAAATTAGAAGAGAGGATGTGCTTTTCTTTCATATTAGTGGATGAGAAGAAGCATATTCAAAATCATATGGAATGGCTGGTGGTCTAGGGATACTATGGCGCTTCTACAAAGTCCAAATGAATATAGTGGAAAAGATCTCAAATTGGATAATGAGTGAGGTATCAAGCTTAACTCAAAACCTCAAATTCACACTATTCAATGTCTACGGACCAGCTGGGTTACAAGAAAAAGGAAAAATATAGGATACCCTAAGCCAACTTCTTGCCACCCACAACTGTGAGAAAGTGGTTATGGGTGGTGATTTCAATGCAATGCTAAGGAAAAAAGAAAAATTTAGGGGATAAAAATAAATAATTACATCAATGAATGATTTTGGAAGATTCCTCATAAACAATGATCTAATTAATGCTCACACAAAAGATGGTTTATTCACATGGTCAAATAAGTGAGAGGGTGGGGGATGCATAAAAGAAAAATTGGATAGATTCCTTTTCTTTCAAGACTGGTTGGAAACCAATTTCTCTCTAGAAGCCTTCATCCTTCCCCTAGTTGGTTCTTATCACCTACCTATCAAATTGGCTATTACATCAGAAAAGTGTATTTAAATTTGAAAAAATGTTGTTCAGAAGTGTAGACCTAACAACTCAATTTGAACAATGGTGGTGGAAGGAACCAAGATGCATAGGCAAAAATAGTTTTATTTTCACAAATAAACTAAAATACATCAAAAGAAAATTACTAGATTGGAACAAGATAGTATTTAAGAATATCTTTTTAAAGAAAGATAGATTAGAGCAAGAGATCTCAAAACTTAACAAAAAAGTAATGAACCAAGTAATGTTCAAAGATGAGTATAAAAAATAAAGATAACTAAAAGTGGAATATGAGGAGATACTAGCAAGGGAAGAGGAATTCGAGTGCTCCAAATCCAAAGAAATTTGGTTATGCGACGAGGATGCCAATACCAAATTCTTTCACATCACATCCAAAATTAAAAAAGCCTACAAGAATAACAACCATTCAAAACCCTGAAGGAAAAATAACTGAGGATATAAAGGAAATTCAAGAAGAAGTAGTTAAGCACTTCAAATACTTGTTAGCTCCTAGAGATGCAACTGATTCTATCAATTATGAAGATATCGTTAGAAACATTCCAATAGTAATCTCAGAGGAAGATATTATGATGCTCACTACCCCCTTCACAAGAGAGGAGGTAAAATATGCCATATTTCAAATGCATCCAGATAAAGTACGAGGACCAGATGGCTTCCCATTTTTTTTTTACCAAAATATTTGGCACTTCTTGGAAAAGGAAGTTTGGGAAATTGTGGAAGAATTCAGAACAAAGAAGAAATTTATCAAAGATATAAATTACACTGTCCCAATCCTAACAAAAAAAGAAGAAGAATGCACCGATCTTGGGGGATACCATCCTATATCTCTATGCAACACAATATACAAAATCATCTCAAAAGCCCTAGCTAACAAACTAAAGAAAAGACTTGATAAACTTATCTCATCCAATCAGAGTGGCTTTACTCCTAGATGAGACATAACTGATAGCATCATCATTGCAAATGAGGTTCTACACTCTATCAATAAAGATAGGCTGCAAAGTGTGATTATAAAACTTTATGTAAGCAAAGATTATGACAAAGTTAGATGGAGATTCTCAATCAGAATTATGGAGCAGTTTGGTTTTTGCAAAGATTGGCTAAACATGATCTACTACTCCCTATAAATAACAAGATATTCATTTTTGGTTAACAATCTACCATGTATATTTTTTGAAAGTACCAATGGACTAAGGTAAGGAGACCCCATTTCACCCTTACTCTTTGTGATAATGGCGAAAGGACTAAGCAAAAATATAGAAAAGTTCCAAAAGGAAGGTAAGTGGAAAGGCTTGTAGATTGCCCCAAATATTGAAGCCATACTAACAAAGATAAATAAAAAATATACTTCATCCACACTAAGAAACATATGCAAAAAAAGATTTCAAATCTCTTGGGCTACTCAATTGATACCATTCCATGCAAATATTTAGGAGTTCCCATCTTCAAAGGCATCATCAGAACAAAATAATGGGAACAAATAAAAGAAAAGTACAGCAAGAAATCACTAAGCTAGAGAGGTAAATGGATTACACTAGTAGGAAATATCACAATGATCAAAGTGGTCCTCTTTGTAATTTTGATATATGACATGCCTAACATGCAATTAACTTCAAAAGGAGTAGCTAGCTTGGAGAGCATTTTAAAACACTTCCTATGGGAAGGTTCAAATGAAGTGCACAAAGTACCACTTATACATTGGGATAAAGTGTGCAAACCTCATGTAGAAGGTGGAGCAGGGATACAAAATCTAAAAGCACACAAACAGAAACTTGGAGCTAAATAAGTGCAAATTATTGCAGCAAAAGTACCTATATTTTGAGGAACTCGAAAGGATCCTAACCATTGCAAACCGTCAATTGGGATCTCACATCTGGAACTTCATGTTGAATAAAAAACATTTGATAATTGATCACATAACATGGAAAATAAGTTTTATGGAATAAAAGCATATTTCTGGCTTGATTCATGGGGAGGAAAGAAACCAATGATAGAGTACCTAGAGCTAAAAGACCATATCCCAACCTTGTGATGTAGATATGTTCAAAAGGTCAAGGATTTCATAATATCTAATGGAAATGGTAAATATTGGTGGATGGATTTCCACGTTATCCAAATGGAAGAAGCGGCCAAAATAAAGCTCATGGAAATAATGAAAGAAATACAAGTGTGCATAAATAATATGAATGATATGATAATATGGTGTGGGTCTAAATCAAGTATGCACTCTATAAAGCTTGGATATAATATTCAATTTATAGAAGGATAAAACATTTGGCCACATAAATTATGTTGAGGTTGATGGATACTCCCAAAGGCAAGTGCATTCATGTGGACAACCTTACATAGAAGGATTCTAATGGGAGATAAATTAAAGACCATTGGTTTGGAAGGCCCCAGTTGTTGTGTAATATGCAAAGAAAATGAATAAAGTGTAGATCATTTGCTACTAAATTTTACCTATGCAAGGAAATGCTTAGATTGGTTCCAAAGAAATATGAATTGGGCTTCACCAAGAAGCAATAACATATGGGACTTCTTCCTCTGTTGGCCAAGACTTAAAAAAGACTCATTTTTGGGGTTAATCTGGAAGGTTTCCCCCTCCATCTTAAATGGAACATATGGAAAGAGAGAAATAGGAAAAATTTCCAAGACAAGGCAAAGGAATCTAGTGAGCTAATAGAAAACATTGAAAGGAACATCACTAAGTAGCTGAATTCACAAATAAAACTACAAAGAAAATCCAAATTCACAACATGGGATGAGGAGCTAATGAAAAATTGGAAAATGCTAAAGGTTCCCCCTTTCTTCTAGTTTTCTGCCAACCCCAAGCTGAAAGGGCTGAAGGTAAAATGGAACCCTCCACCCTAGGGTAGACTCAAGCTAAATACTAATGGCACCTTAAGAGGAAACCCAGGTAAAACTAGAATTGGGTGTATCATAAGAGATGGGTAGGGCCAACTAAAGGGGACAATGCCAGTGAAAATACCAATGGCCACAAACAATGTGGCAAAGATATAAACAATCCTTAGAGGCCTCCAACTCTGTAAAGAAAACAATCTCATGGTCCTCAACATAGAAAGTGACTACAATTTGCATAAATGTACTTACCAAAGGCCATATAGGTGATTGGAACCTACAATCTAAAGTAACTAAGATCAGAGAGCTCATGCAAGAACGTGATGTACAATCAATAAGTCATATTTATAGAGAAGAAAATAGAGTAGTTGACTTCCTAGCTAACCAAGGCATAGATCAAAAAAATGAGGTAAAAATTGGTTCACAAGTTGACTGTTGGCTAGATCTTGAAGTTATAATCTCAAAAGAGCAACAACAAAATAAAAGGGTGAAAGGAAAAAAGTAGTAAGTCCAATCCAAAGGACTACAAGGAAGTACCACTGAGGTACGTATCTAACTCAAAATTGTTAATCTTTTAATAGAATTAAACTCCGCAAGAAAAAAGAGTAGTGCATAATCATAATTTTTTGGTTAAATAAAGCCTTCCTAATAAACACTAAATGAACCAAAATCCCAGAATATATCTTAAAGAAATATAAGGGGTTCCTAGGATTCCACAGATGGGAGCTACCATCTATAACATAGGAAATAATTGTTAAGCGATGGGCCTCCCAAAACACTAAAGACATATATGCCTTTGACAAATAAGAAAGGCATACCCCTCACAATAGGCATCAGTCCTATTAATCCAAAACACTCATGACACTAAGCTTTAACAT